>JACYXH010000400.1:675000-887500 GCA_026745465.1 Lota lota | reverse complement strand
ACATGCACACGCACAAACACACACGCACACACAGACTCACACACTCACACACACACACACACAGGAACGGCATGGTTTTAAGGGGCTTGGCTGGGCTGGATATGTGATAGATGTGGCTTCTCAGAGGCGGTGTTGGTTGGAAGGAGACAGAGGTGGGGGTGGAGGTGGGGGTATAGGGGAGAGGGGGTCACCTCACCACTGGGTGTCGACCTCCAAATTGCTGCCACATGATAGGGCTTGCGCACGTGTGATTAGGAGTATCGATGGGAGAGGAGGATGGGGAGGTGAACGCTACAAAGTGGATGTAGGGGGAGACGTTGGGAGAGACGGGGTGGGGGGGGGCTGACACGGCTCTCATCACGGTTGCCTACGGCGCACGGTGAGGCCTCTAATTAGCCTCCACTGTGTGGGTTAATTAACCCACAAGTTAGCTGGTCAGACTCAACAGTTTCTCCCTGCTTCCTCCTCACTGGACGGGGGGGGGACGGGGGACGGGGGGACGGGGGGACGGGGACGGGGGGGGGGGGACGGGGGATTATATTTAGCTGGCTCTGGTGCGGCTGTGAGGTGGTTGTTTTGAGGGTGACAGGGCTGCCTGTTGTGGCCTGCTTGGTCACAATCTGTCAAGGCAGTAAAACTGTTTGTGATGTGAAAAAAAAGGCAGCAAACTGTGGTCTCGTGCCAAAAAAGGGTCTTCGCTCACACTCACACAAGGACTTAATGACAGAGCAACACCCGCCACTGGCCTGCACTCTGCTCTGCTCTCATGGACGCCGGCCTTTCAATTTGCTGCTTGCGTACGTTGGAGTCACTTTGGCTGGCTCGTTCTGTCTTCCTGCCCTCTTGGCTTGGGAAAACAGAAGTCAAGGAAATGAAAAACGTGTTTTTCATTAAATGTATACAAATTTGTATGTATGTGTGGGGGAGGGGCCTGTGTCTGTATCAAATTGGCCTAGTGAGACGGCAATTAGCATGGAATCTTAATTTGGCCTGCAAAAGTTAATTGATCCGTATATAACTTTCGAGACAGACTCATAAAGAGCACCGTTAGTATGGCTGAAGTACGTTGCGGAGACAGCTCCAGTGGAAATGCTTAGTCTGTAAGCCACCCAGGAGCATTTAGTAACCAGAATAAGCCCCTTCTCAACACCACAACTTGTCCTCTTCTCAAATCCCCAACATCAACCGATTCTTCCAAGCAGACAAGTCACTCAAACCGGCGCACATTGGAAATCACTCGTCTTCCATCCATGTTGCTTTACACCCAGCTTTTATAACGTAACGTGGCAAGCATTACAACGAGGGACTAATGATATATTTTCTCAGCTGGAACGTGGGAATTGCACCGCGAGACCCAAAGCAGTGTCAAGTCTCAGTAAATTAGTGTGTGCTGCTAAGGATGTTGTGAACCGCCTGGCAGCGCAGCTCTGGCTTAGAACCCGGGCCGCGACCAACTGCAGGGATCGGAACCATAGTAGGTATGGAACCTATGGAGAGAGGAAGCCCAGTGTCAGCAAGACACTCAAAAACCCAGACTTCACCCTCTGACAGCTCGGAAATATCCGTGTTAATAAGGGGGAAAAGTGGATTTGGCCAGACAACTTTGCTCCTCGCATGGAAACTCATCTGTCCCAGTGTTAAGGCGACACCCTTGGTGACTTTCAGCTTGAGGGTTGAGATTTGTGGTTCGCCTCTGGACTCACAGAATGTGGCAGTCATTACTTCCCTCGGGTTTAACAGCAATTCATATACAACATTTATTTTGAGTGCATTTCAAATAAGCTGTTAAGTTTACAGCTGGTTGTCAGGGTATCTCATCTTATGTTGTTGTTGTTGTTGTTGTTGTTGTTGTTGTTGTTGTTGTTGTCATTTGGTCTTGCTTTTTGGGGATTTCAAGTAATTTTCATAATCTTTTTTCTTCAACAATTATTTCAGTTTCACTATAGGAAGTGTGCATCCTAGGATCTAGGCAATCTAAATGATTTCTTTGGCTAGTCTGTTTAGTTTAGGTAAGGGCCTAGATTAGTTTAGTTTAGGATAGATTAAGATAGATTACGTTTGGTTTGGTTAAGTACAATTTGGATAGATTAAGTTAGTTTGAGTTAAGTTTGGATACCACCAGATCTGGTTAAGGTGAGGATCAGGGTAAGGAAAGCCAGTCGCATGCATACAATAGTCAAGAACAGGGATCACTTAAGGTCTCCAATATGAAATGTTGTTGAAAAGTAAGTGCACCAATTACTCATCAAACCAAACATTTCAGTTATGAAAAATAACCTTGCCTGCTTTTCCAAACATTCATTCAATTAGGAAGAACAAAAATGTTTAAAACATGCATGAACTCTGAATTGGCAAACTAATATTTAAATGTTTTAAAAGGGCCACATTACATTTTTTATGATTTTGATTATAATGGTGCCTTATTTAAAACACATGGATGCAGTAATATTCTGCAGCTGGGCGACTTTGCCCGTGGGGCATTCTTTGTTTCAGTGTAGAGGAGCAAAAGGAAAAGGAAAACTTCCACATGCTAACATTTACACAGTGATTTCTTTTAATTGCACTCTACTTTTTAATTTGCCCAGGACTAATGCTTTTAAAAGTAGGCTGGAGGTATTTTATTGAAGTCATGCCTAGTGCTGGACAAAGTTTTCCTGATTGCGGTGGCCTCATAGCCTGGCTCTTTCCTACCTGACAACCTGCATTATTCCTTTCACTCGCAATGTCAAACATGCCACATAGCATTTAGGTTTGGAAAGGCGCAGGGAGAATACTGACTGACTGATCCTCCTTCAGGTTACTGCATCAAAGGAATTGCTATGAATTAACGGTTCTAGTACAGGGCCAGCCGCAAAGTGTGGAACCATGAACCATGTTTTAAACCTGGGGGTGGATTTCTGTTTGCTTTTGGGGTTCTGAAAATATGATCCCTTAATGGTTATCGGTTGAACAATTGACAATATCACTGGGATTCCTAAACAAAAAAAACCTTGGATCTGATTTATTGTTTAAATAGCAAGACATCTATACTTGATAAAGTTTCAGTTGAAACAATGAAAACATGCATGTTGCCATTATCTGCCTGATGTTTTAGAGGCTGGGGTGGCAGTCAGGGTTGGAGCCAGAAGAGCCCTGGGCTGTGGGTGTAAGTAACACAGATTGGTCCTACACCACCCATACCGGCCATCTCGTGGCTCATGAATAGGTGAACAGTGGCATTCTAGATATTTGTCTTGACCCTTGTATGGCCCTCTAAGTCACAGTGCTAGACTGTCTTGCCCACATCACATCCATAGGTCTCAATTCTTCATGAGAGACCATGAGCTCACTAGTACTGTGTATGCATGTGTCTTCAAGTGCATGCATGTGTGTTTGTGTGTGTGTGTATGTGTGTGTGTATGTGTGTATGCAAGTGGATGTTAGTTTGAGCACGTGTGTGTGTGTGTGTGTTTGTGTGTGTGTGTGTGTGTTCAAGTCCATGCATGTGTGTGTGTGTGTGTATATCTGTGTATGTGTGTTGTATGTGTGCACATGAATGGTAGTTTGAGCAAATGTGTCTGTGTGTGTATGCATGGGTGCATGCATGTCTGTGTGCAAGCAGTGTTAGAGTGCGCAGATGTGTGTGAAGCGTGTTTGTGTGTGCAATGTGCGTTGGTAAACATGTCTCAAGTTGTGTGTTCAGTCCAGACTACCCAATTTACTGCTTGACATCAGCTGGCTGAGGGGCGGCCTTTGTGCGGACACATCACCATGACGCCAGAGGCTTCACCAGCCTTACAGTAGCAGCAATGTTCCTGTTGAAGTAGCCAGCTTCAGAATAAACAGAGACGCTTCATTAGAGGGGTAAATGGAGAAGTGAGTGTTTATGATCCCAATTACCACCTTTGCTTTAGTGCCTACTTTAATCAGAGCCATATCCTTCCTTCTCCCTCGCTCCCCCGCTCGAAGGCAGCCGCTGCAAGACTGCACAGACACACACACCCACACACCAAGCAACAACCCCGCACACAAATACGCGACACACAAACATTTACACGTGCAAGCATTCGTAAACTCTTATAAAAATACAAAAAACGCTAGCCTTGACATGTTTAATGTAATTAAAATGTCTCGCTACGTCGAGGGGAATTTGTGTGTGCCATATGTCTTTGTGTTTCTGGTGCTTAGAGTATAAATGTATTTGAGTTACAACACTTGCTTAATTAACTGACTGCTAGAGGGGAATAATTTAAATGGTCTTTATGAAGTGATTTTTGTCACTTAATTTCCAGGTGCCATACTACACCGAACACATTAAGGGTTCTAATAGCTGGAACGCAATGAAAACACCTATTTTTCAGTCTGGAATTGGCCTAATTATAGATAATCACCATTCATTTCCAGTTTCACAACAGCCCACGAGATCAAACATGGAGCATTTGCAATAGTTGTGGGGGAAAACAACGTATCAAAACCATCACAATTACTGAACCATCACGTCAACTTTTTAGATGCCACGATAATGAGGTGCGCTTTCTTTTTATTGTTTCTACCGTAAGATCTGGCGGTGCACCGGAGCATATCCTCACGGAGAACACCAGCAGCGCCATCGTGTGGACAGATTGAAAACCTCCCGTCCTTTTCAACCTTTTTTAGGGGGGTCGGCTCTTTCATTGCTTAACTATACCCTATTCAGTCTAGTCCCCTAAATGCCCAATTAATTAATCCATAGCCAACAAAAGCTTTGGTAGACAAGTCACATTAATTATACTTATCTGTGGCACTTGCTGGAAGCACTTGTTGTGTCGCCATAATAAGGCCTCCTTCATCTGTCCAATAAATCCACACTTACAATACTAAACATATAGACATTTCCACCCATTATAGCCACAAATTGACTTGCTGTCTTAGTGTCACAAAATAAAAACATTTCCTGGAATTCATATTTTCTATAGCGTGTCTCATTTGACTCTTTTTGACTGTTGACATTCCTCTTTCTTGTCGGGCGGAGCTGCCACCGCGGGGGTGCTGGGCTGTTCCAGCGTGACATGCGACACATCAAACACTCCGCGGTTCATTAAAGACATCCTGTTGGGGCTAGAGAGGGAAGAGAGGGCGGCCCGACCAACCTACGGTTCCTCTGGGCTGCCCTCTAAACCCAAGGCTGGCCAAACCACATCAGCAGCAATGGGGCTGCGAATCACAGGAGTGCCGTGGTCCAAACCATACACAGAAGAATACGGTTTCCATATTGTCATTTATCTTTCCTGTTCCTGTTCCAGTCAATAACTGTAAGGTTAGGAGAGTGTTATCCCCCTGGAACCATACAGTGGCAGTGAGCTGTGCATGTGGTGGTCTGTGATGTTTAATATCATCAGTGTTCTGGTCTACAGTAGCACTGATGTGAAGCGCAGCTGTAACATTAATTTGAAGTAGGGTTCAACTGAACTGAACCCGGGTTAACCACTACTCACTACTGTACATACTGTACTTTACACACACACACACACACACACACACACACACACACACACACACACACACACACACACACACAGGGCTGTACATACCTAATGAGGCAGCTAGTATTCCACACAAATCTAACAAGATGTGAGCCGTCACTAGCTGTTGCTTGGACACATCACTAGCAGTACTCAGGCATCCGTGCCAGCGGACCGCGTCATGGATGAATGCTAATGCGGCACTAGCACAATGCAGGGGTAGTAAAACTAGAAGAAAGCTTGGAGTTTTATAAGGTTAGGATTTTGCAGGGGAGACAAAAATAAAGAAGTCCAACTTCGGTTAATGTAGTGAGCAAAGGTCAGACCACAAATCGTCAGGTCAGACAGATAGACGTGTGAAGAGAATATAGAACTCACAAACAGTTTGGCTATTAAACCGCTGTTACCGTTGATTTACTGCTTATACAAATTACTTTAGAGAGACTGGTTTTTTATTTATAGTATTTAAAATAAAAGAATAACTATTGTTCTTCATGTAGGATTTAGTGTGATACGCACCAAGATGTGTGTGTGTGTGTGTGTGTGTGTGTGTGTGTGTGTGTGTGTGTGTGTGTGTGTGTTATTTAGGCCTACATCCAATCAATTTCCAGTTCCCATACGTGTGTGAGTGTAAATATGCATACTCAAGTGTGTATATATATTCACGCCTGTTTGCAAAATGTTTGCATGGAAATGTGTCTGATTGTGTGTGAATGTGTGTGCATGTGTGTATGTGTGTGATTGTATGTTTGTGATTGTATGTGTGCGCGTGTGATTGTGTGTGTGTGTGTGTGTGTGTGTGTGTGTGTGTGTGCTTGCGTGTGCGTTTGTTCTTGATAGATACAGTAGCCGTGTAGCTGGGGCTCACTTCCAAACAGCTGGTGCCCATCTGCTCTCTCTCTCTCTCTCTCTCTCTCTCTCTCTCTCTCTCTCTCTCTCTCTCTCTCTCTCTCTCTCTTCTCTCTCTTCTCTCTCTCTCTCTCTCTCTCTCTCTCTCTCTCTCTCTCTCTCTCTCTCTCTCTCTTTCTTTCCCTCTCTCTCCCTCTCTCCCTCACCCTCTGCGGCCTGTTGGCGGAGGTACGCAGGCACTCGGTGTCTGGGGCTGGACCAATAGCAGCGCGGTATGTGAGATTTAGTGTGTGCCTTTGACTGTATATGTGGTTTTGAGTATATGAACTGAAGTGTGTTTATGTGTGCTGTTCTGCACAAGCTTGTGTGATACTGAAGTGTAGTGCATTTGTGTGCTGTTTAGTAAAATACAATATAAAATGGAGTGCTTCCTCTTTCAACATGTGTCTTTGTGTGTCTATCTTGTTTGCTTGTCTGAAGGTGGTTATGTGTATTTTAAAACTGTGTGTGTGTGTGTGTGTGTGTGTGTGTGTGTGTGTGTGTGTGTGTGTGTGTGTGTGTGTGTGTGTGTGTTCTTTAAAGTATGTGTGTGTGGGTGTGTGTATGTGTGTGTGCGGGAACATCTGTGTGTGAGGATAGGCCATCACCACTTATCCAGCATTAAAATGCTCATAAGGCAAGGTTGAGGTTGCGTAGGGCCCATAACGTTTTCTGTAATTGGTTTATCGAAACTCCTCCCACAAGGAAATTAACCAATGGATATATAACTGAACTGACCAATAGAAAATAGCCCGAACCGTATTGCATTTTTTATTTAACCATCAACAAATGCTTCCACTTGACGGGAGAGTTGCTTGTAAAACAATTACTAGCGTTTGAAGGCTTTTGTGTGTGTGCAATGGCGGTGCTGGGGTGGCACCACCAAGAAATTAACTGAAATATGACATACAGATTTGTCTGCTTTCTCTGTATAGTTTTGAATACAGCTTGTTTTTCCAGTTGATCTAGCAACCCCCCCCCCCCCCCCCCCCCATTTCCATAGCACCCCCGCAGCAATATAGTTATAAACTCTGCTTATTTGTTGTCTATGTCTTGCCGTTGCTGTCCTTAGATCAGTTACGATGATCTAAGTTCACTTAAGGTAGTGATGTCACTCACTCTAACTCACGCGAGAGATTTATATTAGCTATACATTGAACATTGTGACTTTACAAGTTAGCGTGAAACATTTATCGATTTTTTTGTGTGTGAAAAAACTACCACATCAAGAGGATTCTGTGGCGTCTCAGCCTGTCTACTTCGCCCTACAAGAGTGTGAGGGCGAAGTAGAGGATCGAGAAATGGAGCGGGACGAGAACGTGGAGGATGAAGCTGCTCTCAGTGCTAGTGGGAATACTGTTAGCGATGTTAGCTAGCAGCCGGCCGGAGGAAGCCCCCCGTCGGCCAGCATTGAAAAGGTACCCCTCGCAACAGTTTGGCAATCAGCAAAGGAGTTGTATTCGTGGCTGGTTTGACCTCAACTCCTGGCTGGAATATTCGATCGTAAAAGATACTAGGTTCTGTTAAACCTACTGGTTTTGCTTGGACTTCCAAGCAGTGATTATGTTGATTTTTGTTTGAAATTCAGTAGCCGCATTAATTGTCCAACTCCTGGTTAAGCCCTGCATCTGGTGTTTGCCTTATTTGACTCAGTGTATATTTTGTCATTTGTCTGTCTATAAAATGGGAATAGCGGTGGACATTGTGGGTTGGTGTTGTGTTTTTCAGTTGAAAAGCACGCAGTTGACGCTGATTGTGGGATTGGTTGATCAGGATTGATTAGTAGGCACATAATGCTTGAAACTGACGTTTGAACACCACGCGGACTTGCGAGTACATATTACCAAACAGTACATCCATCAGCACCATTACTGAATTATTCAGACCCACTGTAGCACCAGCAAGAAAAAAAATCTCTGACGCTGACACTTGTGTGTGTTCTTCAAGAGTTTCATTTTAAGGTGCAAAGGTCTTTTTTTATTATTATTAATTGTATCCACTCGTATTAGCTGACAGCATGGGTAAAGCTGGCTGTTTTGAGAAGAGATAGCACGGTTATGTCATGTGCTAGACTTGGGACATATTGCAGTAGCCAGCGTTTTTCACTAGAGTCCACTACAGCCGGAGATTGCTTAAAACCCCTTGTTAACTATCACCTGTGCTAATTGTGTTTTCTTTTAGTCCCTTGGCGTCCGTCCATGGCCCCATGCTTCATCCTCATGTCATTTAAGCCCACTATCTTTGCGCGGTATCTATAAACGAACCATAAACCATCTTTGTGATTAAGATAGGAAGATAAGATATTATAAGAAAACGTTAAGGTCCGTTACATTTACATAAAAGGGAAATGTGTCTTGGTACTCTGGCAACACTGAAAAAAACCCAGTAAAAACAGACTGTAAACGGTATAAAACAGACAGTGCACATAAAACGGACAGTACTCAGTATAGAACAGTGTTCCATACATACGCCTGTTCCTATACTACCTTCCTGCAAAAATGATTACCTCAATAAGTAATGGAAAGTCAAGGGTCACCACTGGGTAACACACCACATGCTTTAACTAGATAGTTACTGTTTGAAATGAAGGCAGAAAATGTAAACCAAATTGTAAACCAAAGATGAATATGTACACTAACCTATTTTCATGAGACTATCCATTTCTTTCATTTTAGAGGTCTCCTGTGACATCTCTTTGAATTGGTTTTCACCTGTACTCCTCTGACAGCCCATGACATATAGCTCAGCTCCAGTAGGCTATAGGTCTCTGGTTTCTATTCTTGACTGACTAATGGGCACCTGTGCCAGCATTCCAGCAAGGGCATTATGATGATTCAGCTCGTGAAGAACTAGCAGAGAGAGAGAGAAAGAGAGGTACCCAGCAGTTAAAGGTAGAGTAGGCAATTTGGAGAAACCAGCCAGAGTAAGGTAGAATTTGAAAGTATCCAACTGGCCACCCTCCAAAGCAACTCCCCCACAGCACGTGACTCACTAGCTTTAGCAGTAGGTCTGTCTAGCCTTGTGGAAGACTCCGGTCATGCGCAATGAGAGCACAGGCAGAGCGCACACAGTTTGTCGGGTAAGTAGATAGACAGACTGGAAGGCCAACTCTTTTTTTAATCTGGTATCTGTGGCGGTCCTAGGCCTGTAAGCCTGTCCAATAATTTCATTCAGTCCGTATGCAATGATTGGATGGGCTTATTATAGGCCTAGGACCGCCACAGATACCCAATTTTCTTTCTTTTTTTGGTTAGAGCATTTGATTTATTGATTGCTGTCGAGTTGTAAAGAGAATTTCAATTAAATATGACAAAACCCGCTTCTAAAATAAATTGCTTACCTATACCTTTAACACTGAAACTAATAAAGATGGGTCAGTACATCACTCTCTTACTTGTCCTCTGTCACTGTGTGTGTATGTGTGTGTGCGTCCATGTGTCTGGCCATGTGTATGTGTAGCTATCTGCTGGTGTATTTGGATATTTGTCTGTCCATAGGCAGTTGGTCATAAAAGAGCCACCACATTGTTGGTCTGTCTGCAGAAACAAACAAGAATCCTCATCTATTACAAGAGTTCCTTTGTTCCTACTGTGTCCAAACCCCGGCCTCAATATGAGTATATGGAACAAACAAAGACTCGGTCTGGCAGAGAGGAGGGCAGAGCTAAAACATTTGCTCCCAAAAGCTGCGAGAAAAAGGGGAACATGTCTTTTAGGAAAGCTGAGTGAACTGTTTACTTAAATTAAAATATTGTTAGTGTATTCAATTAATATAATATTGCACCTCAAATGGAGAAATAACCTTCATGTTATTGGGCAAGTTATTTATTTTTCCTCATTGAAGCAGTCATGAATAAATGCAATAACAAAGCCAGTATGTCGATTTTACAGGCCAGGCCTTTGTCAGTGCCATGTGTGTTTGTGGGTGTCTTTCTCCCCCTCCCCTCTTCCTCACAGGTTCCTCCCCTCTGTTTCTGATTGGATCTGCTGACCTCCAGTCCAAATCGTCTTGTTTATAAAAGGCCGCTCATTCCAGGAAGTCTCTCTCTCATTCTCAGGACTTGAGAACGAGAAGATGTGTAATGTCCTACACTGTACCTCATTTGTTTGTACGTTTAGTTGTGCTGTACCTACTCCTTGTTGTGTCCTTGTGTACTTCCCTGGGAAGGGGCCTAGGTAAGCTGTGGTACCCTGCACATTTAAATCTGCAACAGTAACTTCTCTACTGCAGCTATTTACTCCATAAATATCTGAACTAGAAAGTTTCTCACAAATAAAATACGGCAATCTACGAGTCAATCCATCCAGGGATTTTGGTTTATTATGGTCTACTTTTGGTGGGAAAATTTCAAGACCGTAACTGTCATCTGAAAATGATGTATATAATTGTTAAAACCTTAAAATGACATGCATTGCAAGCTGTGGTGTCTGAACCCTCTGGACAGAAATTTGTCACTGACAGACACAAGGTAATGGAGTTGTCCTTGACCAGCCAGGGTCAGTGGGCCATGGTGACAGTGTAGCTGTAAATATAATTATGTCAAGGATGGTAGGGGGAGTGTTAGTCCTCCTTGAAGGGACAAAGTCAGATTTCGGTAGGCCTGCTATGGATCTATAAGGCTAACCAGACCACCTTATTGAGAGGTAAAATAACAAGCTAAAGCTTCTTGAGTTAAGGTTAAACATGTGAGCTCACTTTCTTGAGGCAATAATTTATTTTCAATCCATGATCTAATCTTACTGTGCAGCGGTGCACGCATGTATCTTAATTGGTATGACATTGATAGATCTAGAAACCTGTATTCCGGATCTACAACATGAGTAATTTTACTTTGGTGTTTCACTGTGTTTCTAGGGTGGAGTGCTATTAGGCTGATAAAGAGCTTTTGGATTTCAGGAGCGAAATCTTAGGCAGTAACAAGCCTGATTACCCAGCCTTCACAAGGACAAGCCAGGCACAATAAAACATGTTTGTGATTGTAGGGCTGCCAAATGTTATATGAAAGAGATGACAATTTAACTACAACAGTAAACTATTAAACTAGTCTAAGTGCTAAACTTCTGTATAATGCTGAACTGATTAAATATGTTAATGTTTATTCATACATTTTAATATATTGTATAAATTGAGTGTTATCCACAAATCAGTTCAAGCAATTTATCCATCATTATTTCATAAGTGTGAAAACATTGATCCCTGCCAGCTCATTCTAAAGGCATAACATTACATGCAATTCAATTGCACAGTGAGAGGACCGCGATACTTTCTTGCTGCATCATCAGAGCTCTCTTCAGGACCACCAGGGAAACTAATCGAACAGTGAAACTCCTTGTTTTACCGCAGCGCCAGACTCAGAACAGACCTAGGCTGAGAGGATCCTGAATTGTAACGTTATCCTGGTCTACCTCAACGCAATTTCCGGTGTACGCCAGTTAATTGTCCCCAGAGCGAGAATAATAAGAACATGATAAGAATAAGAAACGACATGGAGAATAAATAGGGAGGGTTTACAAAACAATTTGACAGAGCAATATCTAATACATGTTACGGAAACGAATATCCCTCTATCGGAAGTCCCGCCCCCCCCCCCTCTCTCGCCAATAACGCTCATTTGGCGCACCCCGTTCCGTGGTGATGGGAACGCCGTTAGAACAGACCATTGCTGGTAAATGCAGCGTTAATTACTTCTAGGTGGTAGGTCAACGTCGTTCACATTTCGGGTCGCATTAATGCACAGTTAAACGTCACATCAATTATGAATGGACAGTATATTTACTGTTTACAGCTTACGTGTTCAGAATTTAACATTGCTGATGATTCGATCAGGTGAACGAGTCGAGGAGGACGTACAGAACAGTAGCAATATACCATTCAAACAGATGACTGCGGATTCCGTCGGACAAGTCTAGACAATCGTTAGACTTTCTCCTGCAAAGGAGTGGCTATTTAAACACAACACAACGCCGGACACAGGAGTCTGGCTGTCACACAGGCAGCTTCGTAAGTTCAGTCGTCGATAAGCGTCAGAATTGAAGCTGAAGCAAAGTCACGCGCGCGGGAACCTGCAGCATTCATCGGCCCGCCGCTGTTAATTGAGCTGATAGAAGATATAAAAAGGTAAGGCTTCACATTCAGGCTATAGTCTTGCGATGGAGTAATGCTGCAAATATTTGTTATAGGTGAACGGGACAAGCAGTAACATTTATCTCACGCAACTTCCCCTGGCGATGTCTTATGTAATAAAATCATGCAATAAAACATTGACTGTTTTTGCAACATCAACGCCAAGTTAAATGTGACTAGGGTTTTGGGCAAAGCCCTCACATATATACTGTACGTCTTGGCTACTTCCAATGTTTACCTTTTTTAAATCCACACATGACGCGATTTAATAACTCCCAAACGTCAACCCCTAAAGGTAGGCTATTAATCCAAACCCCAAAAGGTAAAAGGTCAAACACTTGCTCCACTAACATTTACGAGCTACATGTTGTGGAAACATAGTAAAGTTGCTTACTTCATATCCTGAAGTCTATATGTATGATATCACGACCTTGCTGAGCTCAGTTTAGGAGTAACTGTCTGTGACATGTTATGTTAAGTGCTGGTTAAAAGTTAAAAGTAACAAATCAAACCGTCAACTTCACATCCTGAAACAACCATAAAAGCAAAAAATACATCTCAAATTAAGTTTTATATTTTTTTGGCAAACCTTTAAATCTTCAATTGTGCTCTAGTGTGGCATTTCCAGATGCTATGTGTCTAGTGCAAACAAAATGATCAAAGCAAATAATTCGTAAAGAATACAATTCCTGACATTTGAGACATCTAACACCTCAATACTGTATGATGATGCAATATTCCCACAATCTGTTTTACATTCCTTCACTTTCTGAAGGTACAGGGACCAGGAGTTTTGCATGTTCATGTTAGGTCTGTGTTGTTACAAAGGCCTAATCTGGGCACATTACCATTATCTGGTCATATTTGCCTCTGTGCATTTGGCTTATATCTGGTTCCTTTGCATTTATTAAAATTTAACTGGTATAAAAATGACTTTTTTTATCTTTATTAATATGAATTGCTGTTAATCATAAACTGGTGTAAGGCCACGACAGCTCATGGAAGAAAACCTGGAATGTTGAACACATACTAAAACATATCAGCATATGTTACAATAACTGTCTAGAAACTATAGCTGTTACCTGGCATTGCTATATTTGACCAAAAAGACAAGGCAAGCCATTAGCTAGGTAGCTGTGGTCAGCAGCCAGCTGTGAACCAAGTTTCAGCCTCATCCTGATACATCCTCACCCTGATATAATAACAATGTAATACTGGACATTGACAGGCCGTTCCAGTGTTAGTTTTTACCTCTTGAATTTCCGGAAAGACTTCTTTAACAGCCACTTCATATTCTAACAAACCCTTGTGGTCATGCATACATTTGGACACTGCTGTATGTACATGTAGCTTTGCATGCATAAACTCTCCTCAGGCAGCATATAAATATATATATATTATACACCTTTTAATTGTAATTTCTCATAGATTAGGTGATGGAGGGCCGTCGGGAGAAGCCCAGACGGGAGAGGCCGCCACCAGCAGACGATGAAGACGCCGACCACGCAACGAGGAGCGCGGTTCCTCCGTGTGCTGGGGACACCCTACCCTGGAACCTCTCCAAACTCCAGAGGGTGAAGCGCTCCAAGTCGGGCTCGGGGGAGGTGCTGGACCCCGCGGAGAGGGCCGTCATACGCATCGCAGGTCAGTTCGCCGCTCGCACGTCGCTGGACGTCAGCCGTGGCGGTGCGATGGTGTGTGACTCACCCTGATCTTATTTCTCGGGGTAACCACGGAAACCAAGGGAGCAAGTGGGCGAAGGAGAGGGGTTGTTGGCATGGCTTTTCCTCTGGAGGAATATTAATACGATGGTGTCTGCCACCAAGGTGCTGTTTCCTGCAAAGTACAGCGCGAATACTGGGGGAATATAAGGAGGATGGTTGAATGGAATAATAGGACGAGGATATTGTTCGTGCTCAGTTGTGGGAATTGAAACGAGTACCCATAATTTATTTACGCTATAGCTAAACCACATCATTGTGGGGGGATAATTACGCAAACAGGCTGCTTTGTAGCAATGAGTTGTTTTTAAGTCCAAGAGGGACATGGGCAAGAAAGGCAAGGGCACGCAATTATAGATATAGCAAATGTACAACATAGTCTGTTATACAACTGATTAAAATAAACTCCCAGTGGTGTTGTGACACAACCTTAATGTACGGATTTCAATTTTGCAAGGGAGATTAACTGCATCCCTCCTCTTTCTGTGTACACAGATCTACAATAGAGATAGCACTGAGAGACCTGTTCTTGGAAGTTCCCAGTTGAATGCAGACAACAGAGACAGATGACTGGAAGTAGTCCTGTGATCTTAGGATAAATCTTACATAGGTAACAGGGACACGAGGAGATTGTATTCATAAATGAGTTTGCCAGTGATATGGGCTTGAGAAGTCAGTGCTGAATCATTTTAATCAACCACTGGGCTGAGTTGTATTGTATGCATGCTAGTCTATCCCAGAGCAACACAATAGGACTTTGATGCACTGGTCTGGGCTGGGCTGTGTTCCTGTTTGGCTGGAAGGAAGTCAACTCGACCCCAGCACCTACAATAGGTCAAAACATCCTCTGGTGCTCTTGTCCACAAATTAAACTCCCGTCTCTTCCTGGATAGAGGAATAGATTTATCCTCTGCGATACTTCGGTCTGGTTGTTCTACCTGTAGGCTTTGTTGAGCAGATGTCCATATCATTCCTTCTCCTGAAAGACAGTTATAACAAGTTGCGTTGGATGAAAGCCTCTGCTAAATGACAACATGGTAAATAGCTTGGGCTGGGTTGCTAACAGACAGACAGGGTTTAAATGCTGGATTTGTACATTGGTGTGTCGAAGGCCGAGTCTTTTTAAAATGCTAATCGAATGGACATGGAGGAAAAATGACACTCCCATGTCTACCATAAGGGGGCAGCAGTCATGTACCCTATGAGTAGTTAGCTGGTGAGTGTTACTCTGGATGTCAGGCCAAGAAACAGCTGGTTTGTCTGCATTGTTCCAGCATGCACCACAGCATGTTCCTGTGAGCCTTTAAAGTTTTACAATTAGTAGAAGTTAGAAGTTTCTTCATCAGAACTTTTGAAAGATGATTACCAACTGTTCATTTTTCTTATGTGATTACCAGCATCTACACAGAGACACATAGGACACAAAATAGATTGAATATTACAGAACTGCACCACCTCTTAATAACTAAAATATTATTTGGATAGTGCCATTCATGTCGACTATTGCGTATTCCTTTGATAGACCAATAACAAAATACAAATATCTAGTTCATTTTGACATTTGTTTATGAAGCAGTGTCCTGAAAAAAACCAACAAAACATCACATAACGTTTAACACGCACAATGTGTTGATGGCAGACGTTTGGTCAATTTGATGCTAATGCAGCCTCGCTGCGGGGGCAACGACAACCAAATAAGTAACCTGAGTAAATGAAGCTTTTCACAGTGGTAAATTGAGCGGAACACCAGTGCCTAGAAATGCCAATCCAGGAAATAGTATATATATATATATATATATATATATATATATATATATATATATATAGTATATAGTATGTACCTCTGGTGTGTGGGTCAACACAGGGCAAGAGAGAAAGGTCAGAGGTCATCTTTGATCGAGGGCAGAATAATTCATAGAATGTCCGGCCCTCCCAAAGGGCTGCTATTGGCTAGCTGATTGTCTGAAACTCAACCTGGGATGCTACTGCTATTGGCTAGCTGCTTATCTGAAACTGACACAACTGAAGTGACACATACTGTTTGAACACTATTTGTACTGCATTGTATATGGTAGACACATGATACAGACCCTGCTCCTCATCAGCATTTAATATGCAGCATTGGAGCATTTTTCAACATTGTTCAAGCAAGTTGACATTATGTTTACAGACGCACAGTCATCAAGTTAAAAGTTGAGTGAAATGTTCTAACTATACACAATTTAAATAACATAAACCCTATGTCACTCGGACCATACTGTCTGAATCATGTGCTGAAAAAACTATGACCTTACTTCTCAGGTGCTGCAATATCTCTCCCCAACCACCAGGTGGCAGCTCCTTCAAGCATGACTGACCCTAAAAAAAATACTTTTTTTTAGAAAAGCTGTTCCAATTCCTGGAAAATATGTGTAGTTTCCTACTCGTTTTCAAACTGCAGAGCAGTCATAGTGTATTCCTTGTTCTCCTCATCTTACAATGTGCTGCCTTATTTTCAAAGAGAATACATTGCAAGCTCATTGAATGAACAAGTCTCATGGAACACTTTTATTTTACTTTCCTACTATTATGAGGAGGAATGACCTTTCTCTGGCTTTCCTATTAGAAACCGCTTAGGGCAATGACTTCCTGTACCACATTGCTTGCTTGAAAATCAGTGACTGAAGCACAGGGAACTGTGTAGCGTGAGCCAGTTCAAAGCAGAGCATCGGATAGAATTCCTAGAGCATCACACTGTTACTTTATCCCACTGGAGACGGTTAGACGTGTGGTTAATAATCACCAGAGGAGGGAGCCAGGTCTATTTGCACTGGTTGTGTTTGTCCTTCCACTCACGGCGGTTGCCCATATTTTCACAGTGAGCAGTAGGTCTCGTTTCCAAGCCATTGCACCGTTATTGCACTATACACCACAGCACCTCTTTAGCCTGCTATTGCACCTCGACTGCCAAGCAGTGAACAAAAGCCCAGCCTCGGTCAGCATGCAAGATTCATGGCCTTGGCCTGTAATAGGCAGAGTGGAGGACGATAAAAATAGAGTTTGATGAAAGGTGAGGGAAAGGCTTTAATAAGGCCTTCTGAATGCTGAATCACTTTGCAGCAGATGCACATAAACCCTCACCCTGAGGACACAACAGGTGGCCAGAAGTTTGTCAACTAGAAGGTTCCATTGACTAGTGAACAGAGGTACTAGAAGGTTCCATTCACTAGTGAACAGAGGTACTAGAAGGTTCCATTCACTAGTGTACAGAGGTACTAGAAGGTTCCATTCACTAGTGTACAGAGGTACTAGAAGGTTCCATTCACTAGTGTACAGAGTGAACAATATTCCATACTGCCATATATTCCATTGTCCATTTATAGATATTTGCAGATACTGTACATTAGTACCCATTTACAATATTTTCAGTATCCTATACCTTATGAGCCCAGATTATCAACAGCCCAGACGATTACTTGCTAGAATGGCATACATACTATTCATACTTTATTTCCCACCGCTACAATGACCCATATTTGAATTGCTCTTACTCAATCTAATTTGCATAGACATTACTAGGAGCCTATTACTTTCAGACGGGGAGTCTGGAAACTAATGCTTATTCTCGATGACCCTCAAGTCAAGTCATTTTTCTTCAAATTGTACCTGGTAAATTGTACATTTATATCAGCTTTGAAAACATAGACTCTGTTGTGTTGCTCAATCACACAATGGTTGAAAGAAGAAAGGAAGACTTTTAAGAGTTGTTTCCTCTTCATCAGGAGCAGATATTTATATTGCAGCATCATGGGATGTAGGAAAATGTGTCAGCTGTGTTCACAGTCTTGCAGAGTCTCATGTCTCACACCTGACATCCAAGATGTGGCGAACATATTCAAATTCACACCCATGTTTGTTGTCCCGACATGTGTGCAGAGAGGATAAAGTCTTTCCCCCCAGCGCTCTTGCCTTCTGCAGTATCAGATGCCGTGCATATGCATACTTCATACATGTACAAAGGCATATATATTGCATTGTGGGAGTGTGTGTGGATGGTGGCTGGTTGAAGCAGCCTCACCTGGCCCGAGTCAGACTGATTGGAGTCTGGGGCTGGGTGGGGCTGCACACCTGTTTGCTCAATGTGCACAGGTTAAACCAGCCACCACCACACACACTCAGGAAGAGCTCTCCGGCATGGCAGCATGGAGCACCATCTGCATGCCTCATTCCATGCAACCTTTACAATAAACCGGTTCAACATCACCACCCTGGGTCCATTCGTTTGGAGGAGCCCGAGGAAAGTCACCTAGGTGGAGTATGGGAGCCACCTAGGTGGCGTGTAGTATTGGACAATGCTACATTGGTGCTCCATGCTGCCATGCCGGAGAGCTCTTCCTGAGTGTGTGTGGTGGTGGCTGGTTTAACCTGTGCACATTGAGCAAACAGGTGTGCAGCCCCACCCAGCCCCAGAGTCCAATCAGTCTGACTCGGGCCAGGTGAGGCTGCTTCAACCAGCCACCATCCACACACACTCCCACATGCATACTTTCAGAAAACCGGTATGCTTGCCACGCACGCACACGCATAGAAAGGCATTCCAAAATCCTAGGTCTATCTGTATTGATAACCTAGCTACACCAACACACCCATATCTTTACTCCATGTCCTACTTTCAACAGTTTTTGATTCAAATACACTTCGTAAAGTGTTTTCAGGTTTATTTAAATAGTTCTTCATCAAGGATTGCAGACACTATAAGTGCTTGGTCGGCAACAGTCTAATTTTGGAAGTGCATCACATTCTTCAAGAATGAACTGTGGACACTTGTAAACCCCCTCTAGATTTCTGTACCGTCAAGCTCAAACAAATTGTTGTTTGCGATGTGGTTTTTAACAGAGGCTATATGAGTCTTTGATAATGTGTTTGTGATATCTGCTTTGTGGTATAGGATGTTTAGCGCATTCGGGGGTGTCAAATAGTTGGTGTTTAACATCTCCAGGGGGAATAAGGTGCAGAAGACGAATTACTCCAGTTATTTTACATTGACTAATAAGCCTCTTCCAACATTCCTGCATTTACAGTTTAAGGGAGCACAATGGTGCTTTGCTTTGGAACCATGTGTTGTTTTAAAACCACTTAGATCTGAGTTCTGTACTCGGGGTGGTTGTAGATTGACCTCTATCTAAGGTGTTAGGAAACCCCCGGATTGGCATGCCCCTTGATGTTCCACTGACTGGAGCTGAGTTTTACACACACACACACACACACACACACACACACACACACACACACACACACACACATATACACACACATACAGAGGGAGCGAGTGAGCAGCAGCCCGGTGTTTAGGACTTATCACGTTTCCTCTTATAACGGGAAGTGTCCTGGCTGATGTCAGGTTGGCATTGACCAAAAAGACTTGACTGACTGGAGGGATTTCCATGCTCCTACATGACGTAGTCCCAGTATTGCACCAGCCTCGAAGAACAACCATCATGGAAAATTGGGAAGGGTGGGAGTATTGCTGTAATTTGCCATTGCCAGTTGTTATGGGGTTTCATACAATGAAACACACTGTCCAGATAGAGACCCTCAATGTTTAGATTGCTTTACATCACAGTTGGCTCGATCCAATTTCTGTCCTTGGTTGTATTTTGTGCCTGTATTTACTCGAATCCCAGAATAATTTGCGACGTTTGGTTTGGGGAAATGTAGGTTAAACGAGAAGTTGTAGTGTCTAGCACTTTATTAATCAAGGTACACATTTAGCATTTTGTTATTTAATTATAAGTGTGACTAGGAATATTTTATGTCAATTAAACATACATTTTGTAGGTGTTCTTCTATACCCTACCTCACGTGAATAATTACAAGGTTACAGTTTTTTCTCACATATTTCTCACAATAATAGAGTTAATAACATACATGTGGAAGCCTTGCACATATGTTATGTGTCATGATAACTTATATCACACTTTTTGGAACTTGCAAGTGAATAATGGAGCTGCTAGCATTTGTCATCTGTGTTCACATGAAAATAGTATCATATCCAAATGAGTGGATGAATAATTGTGCACAATCTCCTCAGCTTGATAAGACCACATCACCACTATTTAAACTGGTAGTGGAAACGCAAATTATCGCAGTATGGTACGGCTTGGCATGGCCAAAAGTGCTAATTGAAAAACGCCATATGTATTGTAGGGTTAGACTCAGTATTTACGAAGAAGAGGTTGAGAAAAAAGATGGAGGGAATGAGAAAAATCGAGAAGAGACACTTTTCTTTTTGTTTGGCAATGTGTTTGATGGGAGCAAAACACAATCTCTGTAATGGACTCACCTTCCTCTGTTTAGAGACAGGTTTTTACACACGGGGGTTTCAGTTGGTCTCAAAGTGTATGAAAGGAAAGATAGAGCTATCTCTCTGTCAACGTTTCTCTACAGGGACAGAGAACCGTCTCATTGGCTAGCTCTGGTTGCATGTTATGTTGTCCAGTGTTTGGTCAGCTGACTGCCGACTCCCAGACAGCCCTGACAACAGGATCTGACAATTACATATTTTGTATGAGCACAAGCATGGCTTGCTGAACAGAAACCGTGCCTGCCTCAGCTCCCTTGCTCGCTTATCATTGATAAGGAGTATGGCATTCATCTTTTTTCACCAGGGCATATACGTACATTGCATGGCCGTATCCTGTGAACAAGTTTCTCATGTGCTGTAAAAGGATGGTCATAATGGATAAATAGACATCCGGCCCAAATTGCGTCCTCTGTTTATTCTGATGTGTCACTTGTGTTCACAGGAGTAAGACAACGTGACACCGTTGGCAACACAAGCATCTGTAGGCACAGCACAAGAGAATGACACACGATGCTCCTTTTAAATCCGCTACATCATGAGCTATTTCATTATTTTAATCCTGACATACAACACTGTGCTGCTGTTCTCTTGACTGCTTATTCCTCACATTTATTCTTGGGACGTTCATCATGTTGGCCCGGTCAGCGGTATCTGCTGAATATTCAGTGAATTTGCTCAGCAGCTGATGTTCTCAGAGGATGTCAAAGGCAATGTTTGCACAGAACCTTTGTCTTGTGTGTTCATTATTTTACTTTTTGTTTATATTGTCACAGTGACTATGACTAGTCTCTGCAGTACCATCAGGGTGATATTCACATCCACCTACATAGTGATATCTTACAATCAAATAGGGGTGGTGGAAAAAAGCTATTCATGCGCGTACCGGTATTTTGATCTTTGCTTCTGCATTATTTGTCAGGTTAGCTCAAAAAGTGCTATTTTGTCAGGCCAGAAATGTCTGTCATCTTAGTGGAAACATATTAATGGTACCATCCTACAGAGGCTGCTATAGTGTATTTTCCTATAGTTGATTTGCATAAACTATAAAACTCATATGTTAAACCATACGATAAACCATACGATAAACCACACGATAAACCATACGATAAACCATACGATAAACCATACGATAAACCACACGATAAACCACACGATAAACCATACGATAAACCATACGATAAACCATACGATAAACCACACGATAAACCACACGATAAACCATACGATAAACCATACGATAAACCATACGATAAACCACACGATAAACCATACGATAAACCATACGATAAACCATACGATAAACCACACGATAAACCACACGATAAACCATACGATAAACCATACGATAAACCCATATGTTAAACCATACAATAAATCATACGATAAACCATACGATAAACCACACGATAAACCATACGATAAACCATACGATAAACCATACGATAAACCACACGATAAACCACACGATAAACCATACGATAAACCATACGATAAACCATATGATAAACCACACGATAAACCACACGATAAACCACACGATAAACCATACGATAAACCATACGATAAACCACACGATAAACCATACGATAAACCATACGATAAACCATACGATAAACCATACGATAAACCACACGATAAACCATACGATAAACCATACGATAAACCATACGATAAACCCATATGTTAAACCATACAATAAATCATACGATAAACCCATACGTTAGACCAGAAAAAGATGAAAGCAAAGAAAAATTGCATTAACGGAACAAAATCACCATACATATCGTATTGACACTCAGAAATGTTGTATCGGGGGATCCCTGCCGATTCCCATCACTATAATCAATTTGTGATTCCGAGAAGCCAATAATTTTGAGTAGTGATCAGTAAGTGAGTCATTGCAATTCTATTACTTTGATAGTAAAATCGGGGTAAACACAATATAGTGTATATTCTACCCAGTACACTCTGCTTCTAGTCATATAAGTGTATATTTGCGTGTGTGTGTGTGTATGGATGTGTGTGTGTGTGTGTGTATGTGTGTGAGAGTGTGCGTGTCTTTAAGAGGCGGGGCCTGACATTTATATTAGTGGTTCTGAGCCAGGCAAGAGGAGTGTGTGTGTGTGTGGAAGGGGAGGACTCGTGCGCATATCTGCACTGGGGGGCGTGTCGTGTGTGAGTGTGCGCGTGTGTGTGAGTGTGTTTTGGGATGTTGGGGGTGGTGATGGTGCTACGGAGGGGGGAGCACTGCTGCTCTGTGGTATGAAGTTAGGAGCCGAGGAAAGCTCACACACAGCTGACTGTGAGAACAGAGTGGACGCAGCGGCTATCTCTCCCACTGAAACTCAAACACACTGCCGCTCTGGCTGGCAGACCCACACACACACACACACACACACACACACACACACAGTGCAGGGAGAAGGCAAGGAGAAGAGACACAAGGAGGAGAAGAGAAGTGAAGAGAAGAAGGAGAGGGACAGGAGGAAAATACAGCAGAAGAGGAGCTCACTGCCAGCATGGCTATGTATGAACCCACGTTTCTGCCCCCCAACGCAGAGGAGCAGGACTTCATCCAGGCGTACGAAAACGTCAGGGAGAAGTATAAAGGTGAGAGAGCTTCAGCTTCACACCGGTCCCGGCAGTTTGCCGGGAAAGGGCAGGCGGCCATGACACTTGGGAGTAGATTATGTAAATGGATGTGGGGATGTCTAGGAAATACACGAGGAGGCCTATATGTCCGGCAATCTTGGGTGGCATTGACTCTGCACAGGTACTATGTGGTACATGTGTCTGCGCTTGCATGCCTGAGTCTCGTCTCTGTGCGTTTGATTCACGACTTGTGCTGCATGTGCACGTTTGTGTGCATTTCTTCATTTAACTGTCCCGACTGTCTGCCGGGCTTATGCATCACTCCAGTGCTGAGTGCTTTATTGATTGACACACGTGTTCACTCTCTGTCTCTCTCCCTTTCTCTCTCTCTCTCTCTCTCTCTCTCTCTCTCTCTCTCTCTCTCTCTCTCTCTCTCTCTCTCTCTCTCTCTCTCTCTCTCTCTCTCTCTCTCTCTCCCAATATCTCTACCAATCGTGTGCTGAGATTGTGGGAGTCCATATAGTTCATGTGCGACCATAGGTAGCTCAGTCTGCCCAGACCTGAACTCTGACCTCTGTGAAACCGAGAGGTGGGGGGCTTAGAGGTGTCATCCCGACTATGCTCCACTTCATTGTGATGGTTTTGAATCCCTACACCCAGCACCACCTCTCCCTGCCCCCCCCCCCCCCCCCCCCCACCACCCCCCTAGGAGACGATAGCAGGTGCTGCTGGAATATAAGTGAAACCCATTAACACGGCAGGGCCCTCCTCTTCTTCAAATTCACTCTTCACCACACTTGATCCGGCCTTACGTTACCTCATCTGCCAGGCACCGAACGTCATTAAATTGCAGAGTCATTACTGGAGGTCGGATCTGATTCTGGGCTGTCTCAAGTCCCCCTTGCTCCCTCTCTGCTTTCATCCCTCTGCTGCCCCACATAGAACACCATCTGAGCATCCATCCCATTATTCTCAGTTTAAACATTCATCTTTTCTCCTCCCCACTTTCTTACGTAATTCCCTCCCCCGCCATACTCTCAGTCCATTTCTCCTCTCTGAGTTTAAATCTTGTTTATTTCCCCCATCCTGTTTTATTTTTTTACTCAACAATACATTGAAATAATTCCAAGAATCACCTTTTCATGTGTCATTTGAAGGTGTTGTGTGGTGACACAATAGGTCTGTCTGATGCAATAGGTCGGCTTGTGCACTTTGTATCTTTGGTCATTAGCATAGCATAACGTTGTTTACTATCCATATGGGTGTGTATCTCTGTGCATGTGTGTCTGGTTGAGTGTTTCAGGTATCTATACTGTGTGTGAGTGTGTGTGTGTGCGTGCGTGTGCGTGTATGTCCGTGTGAGTGTGTGTGTGTCCCTGCGTGCATGTGTGTGTACGTGTGTGTGTGTGTGCTTGTGCGTGTGTGTGTGTGCATCTGAGGGTTAATGGGAGCCAGTAGGAGCTACAGTGGCAGGTGTTTATGTTCCCTGCGTTCCTCAGCGTTTCTTCTCTGAAGGCCCCGTGCAGCACAGAGGACCGGCTCTCCTTTTTAAGGCACACCAACAACAGAAGCAGCAAACAGGAGTCTCCTGATTTGATCTGTTACCTCTCGTTCCCTCTCTCTCTTACCATCGCTCTCTCTCTCTCTCTCTCTCTCTCACACACACACACACACACACACACACACACGCACACGCACACAACTTTTCTAGCTATGAGTAGAAGCAGAACAAATTCCAAGTACCTTCAACTTATTTCCCCTCATTTGATGTTGCCCTTACTCTTTTATCCCCCTCTATGGCTGTATTATTTATATTCATGTTTTTTCTTCTTCATTTCGTTCGTGGGTTGTATTTATAATTCTCCCTACATTCTATCTTGATTTCTGTGTTCTCCTTTTGCAGTCTGTCTGAGTTCTCTCCAGTGTTTCCTTGCCTCTGTCTGCGTGTTTCGCTCAAAACGCTGAGGTCCGAATGAAAAGTGTTTGTTCAATATACATTCTAAAGGAGCCTCGCAGGAGAATTGTCTCACTGTTGCACAGCGAGAAAGGTATTTAAATAACCGCATTGGCTGCTAGCTTTGTTTGAAAACCGTCACCACAGTGATAGCAAGCTAAAACATGCGGCCACCAGCCGCACTGCTTTGCATTGGCTTTGGGACATTCTGTGCATCTGTAGTCATAGGTGCTGAAAAGGACATGCCACACAATAGGTAGCACATGTTTCATATGTAGTCTAGACTCTGTGTTGATAAGGCAGTCGCTGCAAAACATTGACTGGTTGTTAGAACGTTATCTCATTATGTATACGTTGTGCGGTCAATACTATACTCGAACTAATTGAATTCTGAAAAAGTGTGGTTGACTGACTTTGAAGGAATATATTAACTATTTCATTTAGATCCAACTGTTGATACACAAATGTTTCTCCTCGGTGTGGACAGAGACTGGTCAGTCTATTGTTGTTGTTTTTTGCTGACACATTTTCAGACAGGAAGAACAAAGCTGAAGACTACAATAGAGCTGTGTTAAAGGTCACTGGTAGTGTATGTGGCTTTAAAGATGGCGGGGGGGGGGCGTTCACCACCGCACCCGTTCTGTAACATTGTGTCCTCGTAAAATGACAGAACATCGTCTTGAAATGTTATTCTTGAGATGGAAATAGACTGTTATTGTCTCCACCTGCAACTCAAACGGCAAAATCCAGTTTTTGACCCAGTTTGAAAGTTCTCTGACTGTCATTTTTGTATTGTGAATGGGATATTACTGCAACATTGTTATTACACTCATAGCCTGTTAATATAATCCTGTGCTTCTGTCCGGTTCTTCTTTTACCAACGATGTCTCATTTTGTCTAGTCATGGCCTGGCCCTGGTTGGCTAGATGGGAAAGGGCCTGGATGCATGGTGTCCTCCTATGCAGTGTGTGACAGCAGGTGATGTGGGTGTGACCGGGCCAGCAGCAGATAGTGGGGCGAAAAGGGGAGCTTTCCCGATTTCTGGTCGCTGTGTCTGCTCTGGTAGGCCCCCTCCAGTAGTCCTGTGGGGCTTAAAATATCCCCTACATATAGCCCAGGCCTTTTTCATTTAGCAAATTAATACATGTATTTATGGCTCAACGTAATTGCCTGCAGAGGCTTATTTTAATTCTGATTGTATTCATTGTAAAACATTGAAATATGATGGATTGTATTTTGTATTTGAAGAAAAACGCTTTGCTTTTATACACTCATTGTCTTCTACGTCATTGTGATAACAATCATCGACAATATAAATATTTTAAAAGTTGAATGTTCTGAAGACCTCTATTGAAGTCCTATCTGACTGTACAGGCTTCTAAATTCAGCATATGCTATTGTGAGAAGGGAGAGGCCAGTTTTATGAATGAGTCCACTATTTTAAAACCCGTTGTGACAAAGAGACTTGGGCCAGTGAAGTGTGCGTGTACAAGTTAGCGTGTTTTTGAGTGCACTGTTGAGCTATGGGCTCTTTAAAGCTGGTGAGTATACAGGGGGTGGGGGTTGCCTGCAGGTCGGGTTTCTCCACTAAACGTGCTTGTGAGGGATGGCCGTGTGGTGTCAGCCATGGGAGTGTGGCCCGTACATTTCTCTATGCTGACAGGAAGCAATGATACTCATCAACAGCGGGATCTGTGTTGAGATGCGCGAGAGGCATGAACCACTAGATATTTCTCCCCCTCACCCTCCCCCTATCAGCCCTCCATGCCACGTTGTGGCACCAGTGGTTCTAAAGGGTATTTTACCATCACTGAGAAGAGGTTATCCTAACCAGTATGTTGGGTAGATAAGTTCCCCCCTGAGGGGCTGGGTTAAGTCCGGACCAGAAGTGACTGTTTGGCACACTTAAGGCATGAAAGCATAAACAGCTGCTAAGTCTGGAAGGCGTCAATGTAACCAGTGCAATGTTCTGGAGATGTTGTAATGACTTCTACTTCACAACAAGGTTGTGGTTCCTTCCGTTTTCAACTCTGTTAATCCCTCCTCATGTGTTCTTCGTGTTAGAATAGAATACATTTTAACTTAATTTGCCCCAAAGGGGAATTTGTTGTCCACATGCACAGGGTCAGCAAAAACAGAAAGAAATTGTAAAAGTTCAATCAAAAACTTCAAGCTTACAAACAAAAACACAAAACAGCCCATTTTTTACACTCACCAAATACATTCAGCCACTGTACATATAAAACAACCAATCCCACTACAGTTTCCTAGTCAAACCTCACATGCAGTGTGTTCTCTTACCTGTCCACCAGGGGGACTCTTCTCCACTGGCGTTTGTCTTGTCAGTTGAACATCCTCCCCAATGCATTGTTTTCCCTTCTTATTTAAACCCTTACACTCTGCCTGCTGCCTTGTATGTACTTCAATGTAGTTGGTCCACATGCCAAGTGTGTGTGTTTTGGTTCACTTTTGGTCAGTATGCACGCTGACGTTTTTGCAATTTCTGTTTGGTAAATTTAAAGTTTCAAGAGTTCCATGTTTTCTTATAAGCTGTGTATTGCTCTTAATTTTTCATGCTCATATGTCCTAGTCTCAAGAACCTAATATCCTTACTTGCATCCATGTAGCATCCTGTGTTCAGCTATACCCTATGCTGCGTCCCACCAGTGGCTTGCTACCTACCGTTTGAAAACCAATGCATTCGTATCCATGTTCTCTTCATTCGTCCCTCATCATGAGTTAAGTCGTACACAGAGGTCAGCCATGCAGGCCAACAGTGGGTATGGGCGGTGTCTTGATGGTTGATTTAATTTAATTGCACTCTTATCATGATGAGTCACTTGTATAACTGGGATGCCGGTATGTTGCTAATGTCAGTAACCATGACGGGTAAGCTGGGTAATGGGACTATTACTTCCTTTAAAATACATCAAAGGAAATAAAACAGTATAGTCAACTAGGCAAAACTAAGAAAAATGAAAAAGTTGTGGATGATTCAGAATCATATAAGATAAGAAATACAATTCTTGTGTGAATAAATATTTTTCCCCTACCGCTACAGTCAACAGATTCAGGGGCTGTTCCTGTGTTACAATGTGTGTGTGTGTGTGTGTGTGTGTGTGTGTTTGCGTGTGTCAGGCTTTTTGTGTGTGAATCCAAATGTGTTATTCACAGTTCCCTCTTGACAAGCTGCTGTGTTGTAGGTTTGTGTCGAATCCTAAAAAAAGCACACTTCTGACCCCACCGTTTTTATGACATTTTTCTTCTTCACGTCAGCATCCAGTGAGCAAAACACGCCGGCAGCCTGGGATAGATCAGCACTGACACACAGCGAGGGTCAAGGGTCACTTTAGGCCAGGGGTTGATAAAGGAGGCATTGCTGGGATCCCTCCTATACCTTTTAGGGAGTGAAGGGAAAGCTTCTCTAAATCCGCCCAGACTTTCTGCCAAAAACGGAACTGTTGCCGTTCTGTTATTCGTGCGCCTCATGGTTTCAATTGTATGTGTGTTTGTGTGTGTGTGTGTGATGTCGCTGAGTGCTTCCGCTTAACGGTGCTCAACAGACCTGTCGACAGCACCAGATGACTTCACATCTATCTTGAAGCGTGTCACACACCACGTCACCCCCATCAACCTCTGTGTGTCAGGGTTCACTCCCTCCTCTGCCCATGCTTCCATGTCAGCCAGCTCATTGAGCTTAATGATCCCTGCCCTTACGTTTTAAACTGCATTTCCATGCAACCACACCTCCCTGACACCTTAACCCATGGGATGAATGTGCGTTTGCCCTCGAGGTCTGGCTTTTAACAAAAACCAGGAGCATTGCGTTATTTCAGGTGTTTACAGTTTTTACAAGGTCTGAAACACGTGGCTTGCCGAAAAAGCTGCTTCTATGGAAAATGCAGTGGCAGACCCAGTTATGTGGAAAACAATGGAGGTTCTTCTGGACTTAGGTCCTGTTGGACACACTGGCCCTCTGTCTCCTCATCAGATGATCCGTCTGCATTGTCTCTCTCTGTGTCTCATTCTGTCTCTCTCTCTCTGTGTCTTTCTCTGACGCTGACTCCCTCTCTCTTTTTCTTTCTCTTTCTCTCTTTTTTCTCTCTCCCTCTCTTTCTCTTTCTCTTTCCCTCTCTTTGTCTCTCTGCTGTTTTTCAGTAGGAGCTTAAAATAATAGAAGAGCTGCACATGCACACACTCTTCACTCACACACATGACAGAAACCATAAAAGTTACAGCGACTTGCTATGCCCACTCATACAGACACACACTCACACCCTCAGCCACACACCCACACAACCCCCCCCCCCCCCCCACACACACACACACACACCCACCCACACACAAAACAGGTCGAAACACACTGTGGATGGAAAGGTTTTATTAAAATGACAGTGAAGTCATCAACTCTTAATCTTGAAATCGGGTTGGGGTTCGGAAACATCCCCTCTTCCTCATTTCCCAGCATGCCTCCCTAGTGACATAGTTCAATGTGAATGTGTACACCATATCTGGATGAGAGTGAGAGAGAGAGTGCGAAGGAGGGAGGGATCCATCAGGGTAATGGAAGACATGGTTCATGTATTAGTGAAAGCAAAGTATTAGGTCATGACACTTCTTGGGAATGGAATATTTAGCAACGGAGGTATCATCCGAGGCAGTCTGCTACTGTGAACACATTCAATGGGATATGTCCTTGTTCGCCCTGGAGGCCAATCCATCTGTTGAAGGCTTGTTTTATACCACTGGTTATTCATCTCATACCCTTTCAAGATCTCATACCCTTTCAAGAGTCTCTCGATTCTTCCGTAGACAAGAGCAAACATTGAAAGTGTTTCCGTTCCATACAAACTGGGATTTAAACCAGACAAGGGAACTGTAACATTCTGTGCCACAGTCAAAAACACTGGACTGTGTCCACTCCTTTTGTCAGCCCAGTCACTGCCCAGGACAGAGAACTAAAGCGTGTTGCAGTCTGGGGGTGTCCAGGGCAACCTGAGCCCGGAATGTCACGACAGGTCACCGCACACAGCTGACAATGGCAGGAATCTGCCCCACATGCCGACACACACACACACACACAGGCACGCACACACACACACAGGCACGCACACACACACAGGCACGCACACACACGCGCATGAACATGCGCATACACTCACACACACATGCGCAAGCGCACACGCACACTTCACACACAGTTTTCTTGCTCATAGCCATATCTTCATCACATTGGACTCTAAGCTTTGGTTCAGTTCATGTGGACCTCCTACTCTTGCAGAAGAGGATTGCTTGCTAACTTCTCCTCTGTTAACATTGTGCTTAGTCTGCTTCAGCAAGGCACGCAGCAGCAGGAGAAGTGATGCGTGCTATCAGTGCTGAAACAAATGAGTCCTCTCCATGGGCCAGCAGTGGTTGCAGGTCTGTTTAGTAATGAAGCCATGGCCTTACATGGTGGGGCTTACAGAGCCTGGCTCCTCCAGTAGTCCTTAAACGAGCCAATGTTACATAAAGGGCCTGGTTCGTTTCAACGATAAAAACCTACTCTGAAGATGATCTGCTACACATTGTGTTAAAACACAATTGTTGACTGCACTCCCTTGGGCCTGTTGGACTGCTGCCGGGTTGCATGGACGGCCCTTTTCCTGTTGGTCAAAAAGGAGCACTGGAAATAATGACCCGTGTTTGTTTTGTTATCGGCAAGTAAAAAATCACAGCTGGCTAATTTTGTCCTTCCTGTTGTATCTGCACTTTGCCACCGTTGGACTTGTGTTTAACGTCAGAGAAAGGTCGTCCTCTGCTCTGTGGTGAACCAGATTGTAAAATGTACGGCGAAGGTTATCTCTGAGGTACATACGTTTCAGTCCATAATAGGATGTTGGCTGTTCTTTGAGACTTTGAGTTTGTGTAGTCATCACAAATTTATAATGAAATTATGTTTTAAATTGGGCTAAACTCTCCTACAAATTCTTTTTTTGTTGGTCTTTCTGTGAAAATGAAGTTGTTAGTTGTTGTGCCAAATTATGACCCTTCTAAACCCACGTTTGACAATTTTTATTTTTTGTGTATGGTACTAAACAGTGCACAACAGATTCGTAAAGTGTGTTAATGCTTTGTTCAGTTGGTTACTATTGTTGCACTTCAAATATGATATATACTTACTTAATAGATTGGTATTCATGAGGAGAAAACAAAATTGCAGCCGAAAAAGGGTTGTTCTTAACGAGGAAGAAAAAGCCTACAAAGTAACCTCCGCAAACATTTACATCAGAGACATCAACTTTTACATAGTTACATTTACATTTACATCAAGTAATTTAACAAATGTTTTTATCCAAAGCGTCTTTCAAAGTTAGCCTGAGAACAAGAACACTAAGAACTGAATATAATATTTGTTGTTAACATTAAGCCATTTTCTAAGAGTAAGTTAAGTTATACCGGCACCAACAATACTACTATTTCCAAACTATTGGGCACAGGATAACAGCGTCCACCCCTATTGGCCAGCGAGCTAATCTGTCATGATCAGAGGAGACGTATGGGGTCGCTGTAGATTAGAGCCAGGCAGGAAGAAACAGAGACATCATTAGCTCTGGAAAAGCTGAGACATCCTATGAAAGAATCAATTAAAGAACGTACAGACATCTGGACTTGGTCCCACCGGCCGTCCCGTGGGGAACCAGAGCATGGTGTACAGTAGCCAGGCCGGCGCCTGTAGCACAACCCCCTGACACACACACACGCACACGCACACACACACACACACACACACACACACACACACACACACACACACACACACACACACACACACACACACCTACACACACACACACACACACACCTGACCATCATGGAAAAAGACACACGGGCACTCTGACAACAGGGATGAACGGTAATATGGAGCTAAGGAGAGCTAGAGGTGTGTGTGTGTGTGTGTGTGTGTGTTGCGGTGCCATCTATTAGGTGTTGCTAGCTAGTTTAAATGCAACTACAGACACATGACTATGCACACTCTAGCAAGTTCTAAGCCAATCCCAGGATTGGCTTAGAACTTGGAGCAATTTTCTCCTATTTTGCGCCTAGTCATGGGATAACCTCCAGAACACACTACAGCTCAATGATTCTGTCTCCCGGTGAGAGTTCAAAGCCCTGATAAAAAACTCTGCAACTGAAGAGTGTTATTGGTATTCCTAAGCTGGATGTTGTAGTATGTATCTGTTGTCCCTTGTCTATCTTTAAGGTGCTCCATTTCCCTTAATGGATCCTTGTCTGTTTTGACATGCTCTTGGCCATCATTTTGTAACCTCTAGACCTCGTGTGCTATCTTGGCCAGGTCTCCCTCCAAAAAGGTTTCCCTGGTTAAAGAAAGAAAGAAAAAACTAAAGAAAATAAACATTATCATACTCACAGAAGCATACACACGCACACACACATGCTGTACTTTAGTTACATCCGTATCCCTGAACTGAAATGCTTAGTAGCTATCCATTGATTGATTCAGGTAAATATATAAATGTTAAATGAATTACTGATGGCTGCAAATTTTCCATAATGCATTATCGTCTTCTAAATTCCTCACGCTCTCACGCCTATCTGTCTGTCTGTCTGTCTGTCTGTCTGTCTGTCTGTCTGTCTGTCAGTCAGTCTGCTTATTTATGTTCTATCTTTCCGTCTTTATATTTGTTCCACTCTTGCTTTATTAAATGTGTTGTGGTCATACGGAGAAAGCACAGCTCCTAGTGGACAAGTTAGCTCATGACAACACACTAGGCTTAGAAATAACAACCTCACAAACATCAAAGTAGTAATCAGTTAATCCATGTATTGGTATTTGCAATAACACAATGGTGTTAATTACACAAGGGTGGTTTCATACAGGCAACACAAATATGTTTGTGTGAAATAAATATGAAATGGGCCATTTCTCAGGGATTTGTCATGGTCAAGTCCTAGCCCAGTGATGCTATCTTACAGCTCCAACTCTGACCTAGTCTAAGTATGTGTGTGTGGGTGTGCGTGTGTGTGAGAATCTTTACCAGTTTACTCCTTACTACAAATAGCATGTGAGTCAAAGTGAAACCATCTCACTCTCTCATCTCTCATCTCCCGTTCTGTTTACTTAGATAGTTATGCTTTTGCATATCTAAAGGGGAGTGGGAGAATTTTGTCTGGGGAGGGAATAGGGTAGTGTCATTAAATGCACACACACATTCGTCCATGCACACACACAGCATAAACATTGTTGTGGGAGGTCTGGGTGGAGATGCTAGAATGCTCTGTTCCCCTCCACCTCCCTTCTAGGAATTGGCTGGCTGGGAGGGCTAGTCTGGGACTCCAGTCCCCTTGTGGAGAGTTGAACAGCTGCAGAATGTATAGCTATTAGAGGAGGACGCGAGAACGGCCCTGTGCACGTGGCTATGGATCCCATACCGCTGTTCCTGATAAGACCCGCCCATGCTGCACAGAATCGCACTGTGATTGGCTGGCGATGGGAGGTTAGAGATGGGCTAGCGGTGGATAAGTTTAGGTATTAGGTTAGAGATGATTAAGTCTAGGTATTAGGTTAAAATGGAGTTAAGTTTAGGTCTTAGGATAGAGATGTTTAAGTTTAGATACTAAATTGTGGACTATTACAGATTACGGTTTGCTTAGAGATGGTTATGTTTAGTAAGAAGTATATCGCCAGCCAATCACAGTGTGACTCTGGGCAGTGTGACTGGTCTTACCAGGAACTGCGAGGGGATTCATATATGCGCGCTTTGTACACATTTGTACAACTATGAACAAAAATCATACATGCCTGTTAGTGGGAATGCATTTCAGCTATAACTTATGATGTACGTATAGATCGTTCTAGATCCATCAGTTCTACGTCGATGTTGGATAAAACAAATTAATCGTTCTGATGGTTTGTTTTACTATCATGATTTTTTCTTTAAACAGTGTATCAGAGTTATTATGTGCTGTCATCAGAAACTTCATCGTCATCACGCAGTATACAGTAAAGTACGATGAAGCAGACATTTTATGTGTTTGTCTGTGTTATCTGTGTTTTGCTCGGCTGATCGCACACAGAGATTGATCTCTCCACACAAAACTAGAGAGTTAGAGTTTGTCTTAAAATCTGGGCCATAAGCCAGAGCCTTTCTGTGGGTGGCTTTGCTCTGCACAATCCTCTCTTGTTTTTCCTAACATTCATCGACCAAATATGGCTAATCTCATGTCCTTGGTGTATATGGGCCTCACACAGCCAGTTGGATTAAACTTTTAACAATGCGTGTGTGCGTTCACCTCCACCAGGCCTGGTAGCCGTGCTGATGCAGCAGGCGGTGGGCTGGGGATTTGTGTACAGCTGGGATGACATTAGGCCAATGGAATGTTTTGTCTGGCGGCCCGCTGCGAGGCTACTGGTCTGAGCTGGACCAAAGAGGGCAGGACCAGGACTACTACTGGATGTTACAGGAGGGAGACTTGGCAATGGTCCTAGGTAATTGTGTGTTCATAGAGTGGCCCAGCAACATGCTACTGTTCTTAGTACATCACTGTTTTGTATTGGGATATTTAAACACAGATTGCTGTGTTTGTGTAATTGTCACGAAGAGAAAGGAAATGAATGCCAGTGAGCTAGCTGTACAACGGGCATCTGCTGTAATTATGAAGCAAAAATAACCCCCAAAAAAGAACAAACTTGGGGATTTTCTAAAGCAGACCATAATAAATAACTCAAGTATTTTTTTACGGGCAGGGTCTGCTGATAAGCATTGTGTGGATTGACGGCATCCTGCTGAAAGTCTTTATTGGCATCAGAAACTGGAGACCAGCTAAGAGGCTGGGCAGCCAGGGACAAAATAACCTCCTTCCTTTTAATGCTCATTCATCCCAGGGCCCTCCCCCAGTTAACTGTACAGTATAAACCTGTGACAGTGGGAAAAAAAATGGTAATATATGTTTTTTATGATAATATAAAAACCTCTAGGGACTCCGGATACCCAGAGGATTGAAGAAGAAACACACATTATTAGAAGAGGACAATATTTAGATTTATGAGGGGTAACTTCTCTCTTGCCTTTGGCCTTAAACCTGCACTATATAAGTATACACTATATTCTTCCATTAGCAGCCTCTAGTGGCATGAGTTGTAGCTACAGTGGCAAATAAATGGCAGATAGCACTATCAACGCCAGTTAGCCAGTTACAAAGAATAATAAAGTGACACAGCCCCTGTCTGCGAACGACTAAAATCCGAAATCACCCCGTTTGAGGCAGCTTTTAGTCCAAGCCTATCCTACTAACACCAAGTTATGAATAGCAAGTGTATAAAGGTCATAATCCATCACTAGTCTATTACTCAAACAGGCTGTGTAGCCTTATAATTTCTTACTGGGTTTATTATGTATGAAACGGAGGGATTTGCAGATTATTGCTTCCACCCTGTGGCATTAGAGAACGCAGCAGCTCATGACACATTGGAAACAGACATTATAGGATGCACTCTCGTTTAATTATACGAGTTACTTTTTGTTAATAGCCAAACCTGAAACTGCAGTGTTTTGGGGATAGGGGTTTTAAAAAATGGATATAACCCAGTACGATATACCATTGACATACTTCCAAACAATCTGCCTTTATCCATTAAGCCATTCTGTTACTGAGCTGTGAGTTCCAATAAAGGACTCTTTCTCTCATTCTGTCACCTCCTCTGTTGTCAAGCAGTCACACGTTGATTAATGATGCCATTAATGATGCCATTCCATTAGCCATATGGACTCAACGCAATTCCTGGAGCGCAGTCATGATGTGGTGTCTCTGATTGCCGTCTCCCAGCTAGCTAGTAACACCTGTCAGTACGACAAAGTACCTGCCCAGAGGGCTACTGGTGTCGGCCAATCAAATCAGGCGGCGGGGCTTTGTCCACTTGTGTTGTTGCACATTTTTGTGTATTAGCAGTATGTATGAGCAGTAGGTATGAGCAGTATGTATGAGCAGTACATATGAATAAGTATGTAGGAGCAATATGTATGAGCAGTAAATATGAATAGGTATGTATTAGCAGTATGTATGAGTAGCATGTTGGAGTAGTATGTATGAGTAGTTTGAATGAGAAGTACTTGAGCAGTTTTATGTCATGTATTTTCTGCTGTTATGTAAATCTGCTATAAGATTATTCACAAGGAATTCTCCTTGCCGCTGCAGAATGGCTTCACCTTTCTCTGCTGCCAACAACATGTCAAACTCTATCTGTGCAACCGTTATTTAATTACGTGCAAGGTACCATGCAAGCGAATAATATCTCTGTTGGCCCTCTGATAGGAGGTGAGACCAAGGGCAATTCAACACTTACTGAGCATCATTCTGATTTGTGTTTTAGACTAGTCGATTTCCATTGTATGTGACCACTGTTTATTATCCTGCCGGGGTTCTGTATCTGAGTGCGCTTACCGTTAAACTATTTTGACAGTGTCTCTGATGATGGCTGACTGGCCCTGTCTGTCGCAGCTCAATCAGAACATTAAAAGGGCGTTCAGTTGAACTCTATATGTTGGATGCTTGGCGTGCTTTTGGCACAGAAGGTTTAGTGAGATTTGTTTTTATTCTTTCTCAGCAACACATCAGTTTGTATGCCTACAATATGAACACCAGATTGGTTTTAGGACTAAATCGTACCCCTTAACCTTTTTTCTAGAGTTAATTTTGAATGAAATAACCCCAAATAAGCCTATATGCAACATAATTATATGTTTTTCTAAACCATTACATCAGGACATTTTGCTTTGTGTGGTCATCATTTGTCTTCTTCTGGAAGGGAGGGAGGGGGGGGGGGGGTAAAAGTGAAGAAAATGATATTCTGTAGCAGTTTCTGCATAGCATGTTCTCATCTTTACAATGTCCATGTTTAGTTTATCCTTTGGGTGTGGTGCTTTTGATTTAGTACTCTGTTAACACACTCACACACACTCGAGACAGCGATAACACCGGTTGTCTCCCATGATGCGTTTCGTGAAATAATCTCTTCCCCAAACAAAGACATACAGACATAAAAAAGCTATATAGAACAATTTGTCTACCTTACTTCTGAGGCTTTCCTCCTGCATGTTGTTCGATTTTCCTCTAGGTGTTTGAGAATAACAAACACCTATTTGTTTGTCTAGGGTAAACACTCCTCCTCTACCGTATCTCCCGTTTTATGTACTGAGCTATGAATCAGCAGTGTGCGTTTGAAGCGGCAGCAGCAGCCCCTGGTTTGCAGAGTAATGATAACGCGCCATATGTTGTCAGGGACAGCCAAACTTTACAGTGACAGAGCTTTGACTCAGAGAGGAGAAGGAGGAGGAACAGTGGCCGGCACAGGAGGAGAAGGAGGGTATGTACAATGGGAGGGGAGAGAGGGGTGGAGCCTATTGCCAAGAAGATTCCTTTACACACACAGACAATGAGCGTGTGTGTGTTTGTATGTGTGTATGTGCGTGTGTGTTGTACTACAGTACCCACAACACAGCACCATCCCTGGCCCAGCAGCTCTGTTGAGCAAGAGAGCGGTAAAGTAGCCCAGGAGCACAGATGAACTGCAGAGCGTATCAATGAACTAAACTCAGATACAGGAAGCCTTTCGGACAACTGCAGCACTTACTGGCACTTTCCACCTGCGTTCCTGACCACCTCATCGATACATTACACATCCTTCATCTTCATCCTCATCTTCATCACGATGGACCACTTTAGGTCCATCCAGAACGAGATCACGTCTCTGAAAGGTATTTATTTTGGACTATTTTAGAAATAGCAAGCCAGGGATTTGATGCACTTTTAGGCATGGTTTTGCACATAGAGAAGGAACATATGCTGGTACAGGACAGTTGCATGAATATCAGCGAGAGAGATAGAGAGAGAGAGAGAGAGAGAGACACAGAGACACAGAGACATTTAGTGTTGTTATGGTCTGTGGGGAGGCTGCGAGGGAGGGGTCATCCATCAGACTCATTGTGTTAAGCTCAGCAGCGGAAGTTTAACCAGAATGGCTGGAAGGAAGACATGCCTTTAAAGAATCACACATGGAGGAACTCAAGGACGGGAGGGGAGAGGAGAGAATGTATGGATAAAACCAGTTTTTGAGAGAGAGAGAGAGAGAGAGAGAGAGAGAGAGAGAGAGAGAGAGAGAGAGAGAGAGAGAGAGAGAGAGAGAGAGAGAGAGAGAGAGAGAGAGAGAGAGAGAGAGAGAGAGAGAGAGTTTAGAAAGAGAGGTGATTGTTTGACTGGCCGAGCCTCTGCTGCTTGCTACCTTTGCACTGTTTGCACAGAGGAATGTTTCATCGCCGCATCCCCGTGCAAATAGGTGACTACAGTAGATAAGTGTGCGCTTGTGCAGCTCTCTTGACCTCAGATTTCCCATGCAAACCCGCCAGGCAAATCTGGACAGCGACTCATCAGCTGCACTTTGCCTCCCTTTCGCATTGATGTGCAGCTTTGAGCTTTCATTTTAATTTTGCTCATCTGGAGCTTTTGGTCAACACGCTCAAGTTACCTTAAAAAACCCTCATATCGGTTCTGTGCACGTGTGTGTTAGCGTCTCTGTGGTGTCACTCTGTGGCGAATAGCGTGTTAGCGTAGCCCCAGGTTTTGTGTGGACATCTGAGCTCTACTTTGCTCCGTAGTAAATTACCCATTACCTAGTTACTAGCGAGTTGCAACCAGTAAACAACTATGAACTGAAAGTCGGGAGAGGGAAAAGGGAGAATGATGGTGTTTACAATGGTGTTTCTGTACTTAATAATAATAATAATAAGTACAGAAATTACACTTATTACATGAATAGTTATGACGCTGGTAATACATATCAGCCATTTAACCAGGGCAACAAAAACATTTTTTTTATCGTGCAGTCATCAATACGGCGATGGAGATAGAGAGAGATAAAGAGAGAACGGTAAAGGGAGGGAGAGAGAGAGGTCATGCTGTCTGACAGTGAACCCTTTCGTACGACACACACACACACACACACACACACGCACGCGCACATTGTCTGCAAAAAGTCTATATTCAACGGCAGGTTCACCACAGGCCCACGTTAACACCCTCTCTGCTTTAATTGCACCAGGGTCTCTGTCAGACACATCACGGCTCTATGAGTGAGTGTGAGCGTTCACACAGGGGAACTAATAGGAAAACATTTATTGGCTCTCGCCCGGGTGCGAAAGGCAGACAGGACCCCAGTGACCTCAGCAGATCACTGCTCATCTGTGACTCTCATTCATCAACTTCCTCCCTGAGTTATGCCCCGTCTGTATGCGTGGTCTCCGCACAATGTGGTTATTGTAAGCCATTCTGGATCTCTCCTAAGTGTAATGCTCAATGTGTTGCAAACGTGTTGTAGCGACACAACAAGTACTCAGTTCACTAACTGGCACGATGTATGTACATTTAATTAGATCACTGCGCGGTGCAGTAGCTAGGCCTGTTCTGCACTTGTTGAATAATATGACGCGTGTTCTAAATCGGATAAGCATTTAACTGGAAGTATTGTGTGTAATAGATGTGTGATGTATGTGACCTCTCCAGAGGAATTGCCCCAGACTAGACCATCAGCGGCCAGCTGTCATATATCCACCCCCTGTCTCTTTCTCTCTCGCTCTATCCTACCTAGTTTTATCTGTTCTATTCCCATTTTGTTTTCTTGTCTGTTTAATGTGTTTTATTTTATTTTATTTTTATGTTCTCTGTCACTTTTTTTTGTCATGTGAAAAAGCACTTTTTCAAAAGTGCTATATAAATATAGCTTTACTTACTTACTTGCCTTTATTTTTTCTCATTGGCCTTGTCTTGTCTGCCACCTGCGAATTGATATATATTTGTTTTACTGTACACTCGTATTCCTTAGAAGCCTACAGTCATGTCTACAATCTTTGGGGTCTTGCTTATGCCATCAGACAGCAGCACTGGATCCATATGTAATATGACGAAGGCTATTATATCTTGCAAGCTAAACAGCTGGTCAGTGGAGTTTAGGATGACATGGTGATAAGTTGTGTGTGCACTTATTTATTTTGTAAGAGGGATACACGCCTTGATACACGGCATCATGTCATGTCCAAGCGTACTGGAAACCGATCATTGTCGCTTCTGTTTGCTTGCCGCAAATCGTGATCTGTGCAAAGTTTTCACGGACATGTTACAAGTGAGCGGGTTTAACCTGTTTAGTCAGGTCTGTGTAAACACCTAGTCAGGCCTCTTAGTGGTTAATAATACATCTCCCAAAATAAATAATAATTAGTGATAATTGCAGGGTTTAGTGTGTTTAGTTAAGCTCCAATTGTGATTCCTAACTGGACCTATAAAGCACAAAGGAATACGCGTTCTTCTCTTAAGCCTGTGTTCCCCATTTACAACAGCTACAACAACAACAATGTCTCCAAGAGGACTAGCACACTGTAGGCTACACATGTTTCAGTTGTTACAGTAGAAGATAATTCCTTTTTGCCCAAGGCTGAGTGTCGTTGTGGGGGAATTACCTGACCTACAGAGCCCCTTCTGTCTTCCTGTCCTCAAACTTTCCTATTCCCAGGAATTTGAGTAAGTCACACACCAACCCACCCTGCTGTTTCCAGGCTGGGGACCACACAACATTACTTCCTGGTCCACCTTACTCTACCTCTATTCCTGAAGTGGGTCAGCCCACAGTAAGGGAGACAATCAGTTGTAATATGTCCCTCAAAATGAGCCTCTTGTGGAACATGTGAGTCTGACTGAGATGCTTTATTAAGTATGGGCCGGTGAAGCTCTTTATGTCCTGTGTCCATTGTGTTTGTGTGGTGTTTGGCCTGGTGTTTAGCTTCTATCTGTCATGTTCCTGCTTTTATTCTGTGTTTTTGTCTGTTTATTACACTTCCTGTTTTATTTTGAAATTCATCAGTTACTCTAATTTCAGGTCACTTGTCTTCCTTCCTTTGTCTGGTTTCCCGCCTGTGTGATTATCTTCCCTGCCCCTAATTAGTTTCACCTGTTTGTTCTCAGCTTCCCCAGTCCCCATGCATAAATACTCACCAGTCCCACTTACCTGTGCCAGATTGTAGTTGTACGTTAGTCACTCTCTCCAGCGTTATTCCCAGTGCTTGTTTTTCCCCAGTGTTATTAGACTATTGCTTTACTCCTGACGATGATTTATGCCTGCCACTTTTGTACCTTTACCTGCATTTGTTCTTAGAACAAATAAAAACTCTTACCTGTGATTCCCTTTCCGAGTCGTGGATTTTGAGTCCGCCATTGTACCGTGATACTATCTGATGTGTATCAGTACCAGGAGAGGGACTAACAACTTTCTTGCCTTCCCCTCTATGGGCCAAGGCAATTTTATGAGTGTCCTTAACCCAGTTCTTCCTCAATGGCCTGGAATGCCTTGCTTTGTTCTCTTTTTTCCCCTTTACCTGCGAAGAATAGTCATTTTTGTTCATGGTAAAAAAAGATCAGGTTTCAAATGAGTACTAAAGGTACTGCTGAAGTTTCTTTTGCCTGCATTTTCCCTCCTGGAAGCCATAGCAATATTGTATAGAATTGGTACCTAAAGAATGCAACATATAATGTTGTGTACTGTATTTGATATAAGTAAGGGATAATGTACAGCGACCCGGTCATTATTGTGAAATAAACCCTGACAGGGTGTTGCAGGATTATTATTTAAAAATCTAAAAATCAGAAACAAGCATTTAACAAAGCCCTGTAAAAATATTCATAAAATGTATACAAGGTAAGATAAACACTGTAGTCATTCTTTTCACATTATCACACTATTCTGATTATTATGTGTTGATGTTCCCAAACTCTGGACCCTCTTTTGATGTAGGCCATCATTGCACTACCTGTACATTATGGTATGTTTGTGTTAACACAATGCATCGGCAATTACAAGGCAGCCAGGCACATTATCGCCAGCTTGCTGATTATAGAGAATGCTGTTTGCCTTCATGGTTGAAACACTCTGAGACACAATGAGACGCCACTGTTGAAGATACTTGTGGCTGGATAGCTCCTCAACAAAAAAATCTAAGCCGCACCTGTGTGTGTGTGTGTATGTGTGTGTGTGTGTTTCTCTTTGTGTGTGTGTGTGTGTGTGTGTGTGTGTGTTTGATACTGACAGTCTGAGACAAACAGAAAGTAAATAACAGTTATGTCTGTGTGCAGGCACGCATGTCCCTGCTCATAAGTGTGTTTGTCACATACATCACACCCACAACATTTCTCAACAGTGTCATTTTCCAGCCGGTCTCTGTCTGGCTATTACACACACACACAGACACACACACACACACACACACACACACACACACACACACACACACACACACACACACACACACACACACAACCACACACACTGAGGTGTCAGGGCTGGTTCTAGGCGTCGCAAGGTTCATGGCTGATTCATAAGTTCATGCTAAATGTTATTTTTGGAGATGAGGTTTGGATGGACCATGCTGTATGCTGTGTCATCGAGAATACTATGAACCCATTTGTGTTAACCAGACGTTAACCTCCTGTGCCGGCCACTGTTCCTCCTCCTTCTCCTCTCTGAGTCAAAGCTCTGTCACTGTAAAGTTTGGCTGTCCCTGTCAACATATGGCGCGTTATCATTACTCTGCAAACCAGGGGCTGCTGCTGCCGCTTCAAACGCACACTGCTGACTCATAGCTCAGTACATAAAACGGGAGATACGGTAGAGGAGGAGTGTTTACCCTAGACAAACAAATAGGTGTTTGTTATTCTCAAACACCTAGAGGAAAATCAAACAACATGCAGGAGGAAAGCCTCAGAAGTAAGGTAGACAAATTGTTCTATATAGCTTTTTTATGTCTGTATGTCTTTGTTTGGGGAAGAGATTATTTCACGAAACGCATCATGGGAGACAACCGGTGTTATCGCTGTCTCGAGTGTGTGTGAGTGTGTTAACAGAGTACTAAATCAAAAGCATCACACCCAAAGGATAAACTAAACATGGACATTGTAAAGATGAGAAAATGCTATGCAGAAACTGCTACAGAATATAATTTTCTTCACTTTTACCCCCCCCCCCCTCCCTTCCAGAAGAAGACAAATGATGACCACACAACGCAAAATGTCCTGATGTAATGGTTAGCCCATACGTGGGCTAACCTTATGGGCTGTTTATCTTAACATTTCTATCACACTATGAATATCCATTGCCGGATGTCCTGCATCACTATATTGCTATGATTATTGAGGCTGATGAGAACTAAATAAATGCTTTTGTTGCTTTCACAATTAACAATTTTCCATGTTTTGCCAGTCAAAATGGTTGAGCCAAAACTGCGTCATAGAGCAGTTTAAAACCATTGTTCCCTGCTTCTATAACGAGGGCAATTCCAGTAAAAGAGCCGGTCTCTTTCACTCGTCAGTCTCTTGTGGATTGATATTCTCAGACCATTTTCACGAAAACCTGGCCTTGAATTCCATTTTCATTATGTTTCTTGTCTGGGCTTCTACAAGAATGTCACATTGCCTTTTTTCATTGGAAATACTAGTGAAAGGACTGTCAAAAGACTGCAGACAAAGACAGGAAGGAATGGGCTGAGGGGGTCTGTCTGTCTGTCTGCCAGGAAGTGTAATGTTGTTGTTTTCATGCTGTGTGGACATCAGATGAAATAACACCAGGTTATTCAACCTGTTACCGGTAAAGCAATGACTAGATTGAAAAGACTACTATCCTTAAGGCATTAAGGCAGCTCCACATTCTCTCTCTCTCATTCTCTCTCTCACACATCTTTATCATGATGCAGTGGAAAGGACTTACATGATCTCTCTCTCTCTCTCTCTCTCTCTCTCTCTCTCTCTCTCTCTCTCTCTCTCTCTCTCTCTCTGTGAATACAATTGGTGTCTTTGCGTTATTAATGGTTTAGTGGGAATCATTCTACTAGTGAGTGAACAACCATCCATGGGAAAGCCAGTGTGATGTTTATTTTTCCCACAGGTGGTTTGTGGCTTTGGAGTTTTGGTAAAAAAGAAATAAAAAATCCTTAAAGGTTTTTTCTTTTTCTGCTTCGGCACGACGGGACTCTGTCACCTCACGTGTTTGTATCTGTTTTCTTTCATCTGTGTTTGTGTTTGATAGTGAATCCATTATTGAAGTGAATGAAAAACATGTTTGAACAATATTTGTATTCAATTGTATATACCTGCTGACCAATCGTGGTGATGACAGATAGGGTGCCTCATTTCACAGTCCAGCTAGTGCTAGGCAGAAGAATCCATTTTTCCTTTGACGATCCTCCCACGCTATCAGAGCAGATCACACTGTCTGTTTAGTTGACCTTTGACCTGCTGAGAGAGGAAGTGTATCATTAAACTTGGCACTGTCAAAGCTGTTGTTTCTTTTGTACTAATAGGAAAATCTATTTGGTCATTTCTGTCAGATTCGGTCCCTGTGAGAACACATTTTCCCCTTTTGCATTCCCCCCCAAAAAAGTAATTCCATCTGGGCACCTGTGTCCAACCAAATGGTTCAGTCCAGATTCCTGTGTGTGTTGAAGGAAGTGCATCATAGGGGGGTTTCCTCCCTGTGTTGTTGCTGTTTACAGTTAAGGGGGATGCCCAGGGGAGAGCAGATACAGTCACACACACAGCTGGGAGTTGAGTTTGTGTCTGGGATTGAAGGAGTCACCTCAAAAATAACTCAGGGAGCGAGTGAAGGCATTCTTCTTCTCTCATCTTGACTTCCTTTAAATTGTAATGCTTTTCCAAGAAGAAAATGATGTGATAGAATTACTCAATAAAACCATCGCAACAGCAATTCTACCACTAGTATTTCTACTTGATCCTGCTAAGGACACTGCTACTGCTAATAAACAACCTAATTTGAATTACAAATTATGGAAACGCTAATAGCATGTTGTCAACAGTGAATGTACTTTCTTTGCTCTGTATTTAAGCCCTGCTGGTATTTCCCAGGGGACTATCAGCAGGCTGACTCAGTGCTCAGCAGTCAGTGTTGTGACTTTCAGAAGAGGCTTAACTGACTTATTAAGACTCCTAAGAGGATTTTAGAGAAAACACACAAATAAATCTTTCTCAGGATGAAACTGTCCTAACCAAATAACATGAATCAGTAGCATTTGTAGTGTTCTCAACTAAATATAAATACACCCTTTGATTGTCCTTATTCAAGTATTTACACAGCCAGACTTATGGTTCACACTCACACAATGGCTTCATTCTCAAAGGACAAGGGCTTCATTTCCGTTGTAATCCAAGCACTTATAATCTGGACAGGGTTGGCAGGGTTGACCCCTAAATCATCATATTATGTGTTAATCATTAACCCAAATGCATTAACCGCAGTTACGCTACACACCTGCTCATAACTCCACCTTTAAAACTCTAGCCATTAACTGACGCATCTCCTAGAGTGATGCACAGCCATGAATCAAAACCTGCGCAGCGTGTCCTAGACGTGGTATGCCCATTATCATCCTCCGCTGTTTAGTCATTGAAGAACAACCCATTCATGTCTCGGGTGATGCAGCGCATGCCTGCGTATACACACAAATTAAAATGTATTTGTTTAGCAAACCTGTCAGTGTGCCTTGCCACGGGCTCATCCTCACTGTAACCTTACAATTGTGTTTATTACATTATGTTTAGTGTAGCGCTGGCATGAGCCTGACTCTTTAGCTGTCCTCTCCTCCGTAGGAAGACCTGCAGTCTAAAACAAGATGTGGGAGTCTGTGTCGGTGGCTGAATCAGTACACCGTGTGCCAGCTTGGATAATACAGTGATGTGTGTGTGTGTGTGTGTGTGTGTGTGTGTTAAGGAAAGCATTTTTGATATTTTATTCAAGCGGCATGCTTCATTTTGTAAAACAAAATTAAGCAGAAGTGCGCAGGATGTTGTAGCATGGGTCTGGTGGAGCCGTCATGCTAATCTATTGGGAATAGATTAGCTATTTGCTCACCTGATAAAAGTTAGGATGCCAGACTATGTATATCTGAGTGTATATGTTTGGATCTCTGAATCAAAGTTCACATGACGGTCCGATGCTCTGTCAGGACTATTTTCTTTGTGTGAAATGTTTTGTACATATCATCGGCAGTGACAACTGCTTAACAGTTGAAGTCATGGAGCCTTACAAAGATATTCCCACTGCCTTAATTCATCATTTGTGAATGGATTTTAAGTGATTCAAAAGGAATAGCCTTCATCATTTTGATAGAAATGCACACACATACACACACACACACACACACACACACACACACACACACACACACACACACACACACACATCACTGTATTATCCAAGCTGGCAGACGGTGCACTGATTCAGCCACCGACATAGACTCCCACATCTTGTTTTAGACTGCAGGTCTTCTGTGTGTCGCCCCTTTATTTGTGCTGTTCCCTGTTCCGTTACAAGCTTTCATTCAAGATCCCTCACAAATGTACTCGCTTTTGTTATTGCTTTGAAATTCAAGCTCTTGGTCAAACACTTGGGAGCTACACGGAAACGCGAGCACCGCTCTCACACACACGCACTCATACACACGCACAAGCACACACACACGCACACATACACACACGCACAGGTATTATGGAGGGCGTCACTGACCTGTGAAGGAACGGGAGACTCCCATTCAGTCGCTCTACATGAGGTGACACGTGAGAGAGAGAGAGAGTGAGCGAGAGAGAGAGTGTGTTAAGATTAAAGTTTAATAATGCAGTGATTACCCTAGAAGAGAAAGATCAAATCGGAGTGTTAGCTGAAGGGGGGAAAAACAACGTCTTAAGAAGAAAATCACTGGAGCAGCAGCAACGGTTCCAAAGGTCTAGACAATCACTGCTGTGCTCAGCATGAGCTCCTACTACGACTCGACTAAAGGTAAAACACATCGCTGAGCCAAGCGAGGGGACTGAAAGGTGACAGGTGAAGCTAGCGCTAAGCTAACCGAAGCAGGGAGAGGACCACAGGTGTCTTGTGTGCATCATGGAGAGGAAGAGAGAAAGGGGTAGTAACTATAGTTCAAAGTTTAGCATGCTGTTTTCTGTCTGTTTGTCTGTCTGCCTTAGACACAAGCATTGCATCACATGCCGTCGTTTTGTTTTGGTGTCTTACCATAAGCTTTACCAATGAGGTGTAACACGAGTGGATTCAGGTTTCTATGCACTTAACTTCGTCGTTTAGTGTGTGTATGTGGAGTTTGTACTACCATGTCCTCATTTCCTCCATATTTTTATTCTGTACTTTATACCTGGTCCTCAACAGGAACATTTGTCACCGGTTTTGTCTTGATGTTTGCCTAGCTTTATGAGTTGATGTTATGTGCAGTGTTTTTGTCTGTGCTTGCAGGGTCCACAGGAAGGCATGTTAATAAGATGGTAATAATTGTGTAGATCATGATTGTTTGGGACACTCTACTGCCTTCATACCTGCTTTCTAACATAATATTAGTTTAATGTCGCCTCTGTCTGACTGACAACGGCAGCAATGTTGCAAACTAATATGCATCATTATCTGATAAATAGTCCAGTGTATTCATACATTTAAAGCTGCTGTAGGTAAGATTCAAGAGTTGTAAAGAGACAGCAGGAAAATGAAGATGAGAGCAGGCTATTGTAACTAAACAACCCAAAAAACGTCCTCCCTCCCTGGGATTGAAAGGCAAGACAGAGTCCCCACTCCCCATCCATGCCCTGATTGGTCAAAAAATAGCTGGGAGCATTATACTGTACAATCTAAATAGTCTCATACAGAGTAATGTGCAGTCAACTTGAAACAGATATCATCCAAGAGCATTTCACTCACACATAGCTGATGGTTGGCTATGCCATTTCAAACAAATAACACTAAAAAATAAACTTAAATCTTACCTAAACACATTTAAGGTTAAGTATATTATTCATTATAACTTCCGACAAAGTTTCCATCCCAAAATAATATTGCCACCTCAATTGGCTGGTTTGGCACTGTACTCGTCGTGGCCGTGATAATATAACTGGCGAGCTTGGTCTGCACCTGATGCCAGCTCAGCAGCAAGTAGGAAGTGTGGGTTCCATATTTTACTAAGAAATGAGGTCAGTCCAAATTTAGAAAATCCCACCCAATTTACATCCAGATTCAGAGAACAAGACATGTTTATATATATGTATATATATATATATATATATATATATATATTTATTATATATATATATATAATTATATTTATTATATATATAGCGAGTGAGTCATCAAACTTTGAGCAAGTATATTGTGTACCAACAAGAGACTACTTAATCTTGTCAGAGGCAAATCACAGCCTCAAGCTTGTTGCTGTCATTGTAGGGGGATTTGCATTGGTGGCAGAAATCCACACTGTCAGAGAGATTTAAAAGTATCCTTTGCTGAAGAGCCCCCATTTTTACCAGTATACTTTGACGGCAGCTTTGGCAGTACATAACAACTCTTTGTGCTCCGCTCAGCCTCTCAAAACCTACTGTGTCCCGTTCCCAAGTCTTGCGGCTACAGACAGAGATGCTAGCTGCGCTATAAAAAGCTCCTTTCACTGTACTGTAATGACCCCAGAGGACAATATATTACTGTGGCATAGCTCTGTCAAAACCAGGGCGTTTGTCAAAGTCATCCCCAACGAGCACAAAAGAACCGCGTGTCTGTCGGGCTGTGTGTGGGTTTTCAGTCAGGAGGTGGTCCCCGATCACACCACAAAAACTGGAAAATTACAAGCGAAGTGGTTTATGTGTGTGTTGGATAGGAGGGTGCAGTTGCAAATGCCGCCCCTAGAGTTCAAGTGTTTGCGCTGCATGCTTTGAATACATAAGGCTAAAGTTGTTGACTTAAAGTATCACGTCACCTTTTGGAACATTTTCATTTGAAAATGATTTACTAAGTGACCATTGTTTACAACCATTTCTTTTTAACTTAAATTATAACTTATTACATGTTTGAAGGGTACGTTCGGAGCGCTGCATATTTCCTTGTTGACTGATGCCATAAGGTGATGATTTACCAAGAGTGTTGGTTACGCTGTTCAGAACCAGGAGGGAGATGGCAGGGAGGATGATTAACCCTTGTATGTAACTCATGTAGACAGCGGACAGTTGGTGCCTGGGAGTGGTGTCAGGAGAACATTGTGGGTGGTAAATGTCAGGGGTGACCCTATACCCTATAGGGAAACAGGCAACATTTTGAGTCTTTGGTTTTATATATTTGCTTCACTAAAAGAGTGTAAGTATGTAGTTGCTAATGTTGTAAATGCAATGTCTACATTTTAAGAAGAATATTTTAATGTTTTCTTTGTTTGAGATGCGTTTAAAGTGGATTTGTTTTATGCTGTTACATTTAGTCCAAGAGTGCATAGCGATCTCAACATACATGCTGACTACAACCATATACACTTATTGTTTGTAGGAACAGTAGTATGAAAAATCAGACATAGATCTGAGATTATATAATGCAGTTAAATGCCTCAGTTTAATCTCTGGATGAAGACACGACTGAAGGAAACCACTGGTTTTTCTCAACTTTCTAAATAGAAGCCCTGTCTCTACTCGCCCAGTAGATGGTGCTCTTTGCATGTTAATGAATGTCAACGTTTGCCTGCCTAGTGAACACTGAGGGTGTGCCATTCCCTTCCCTATCCTCCATGCAGCTTCACTTTCAAACTGTGCACGCAGTTATGCTAGCCATGCCCGTTTTTGTATTTTCAGCTCATCACAAGATTGTAATTTAAATACAATGTTCTGTTTTATGGAGAAGTCTTTAAACACACTTGTGTCACCATCAAAACGTGCCAATAAAATTGATATTTCTACCAAAATGAATCTAAGTGATCTGACAGATGTGCGAACATGTGTTCATATGAGGTTGTTGCAAGAGTCCCTAGTCGTATTCCCTTTTGACCCAGTAATCTAAAATGTATTGCCGGATGAGTGCATGAGGAAGAAATAACAAAGCATTGATCCAGCTAATTAATATCTGTTTCTTTCTTTTTCAGGTGAGTGCCTCTTCCATTCCTTTGTTGTTAGAAGAATCCCCAAGATCTGCTGTGGGAAACAAGTACTGTAATTTAAATTCTTAAAAGCCTGATTATGAAAAAAGCGTTCATAAAATAATCATGATTGTTTAAGATTAAGACATTTGCTCTACATTTTATGCCTTTTTTGACTTTGGCATGGCTTTTGCGATTTCTGGCACAATATACTGATGTGCCAACTGTCTTTTCTTTAGGGATTAGTCTACAATGTTAGAAGAGGAGAACTCGGCTCTATGTTGGGGCACTGTTTACATTGTTAACAATGAGTCATATGGTGATCACCACAGTTCAGATATTTGTCAGGGCTTACACATATTTCACAGGAGCTCATACATGCACATGCACACACCCACCCACACACTCCATACATATCATATTTAATATCTAAGCGAATTGCAGAAACACACCTGAAATGTCAGCTGTCGTATAACAATCAGACATGTTTATCTTTAAGGGTTGGGCTTGTACATGCGCACCACATACTCTATACTCTGTCAACGTGTTTTGTTTCTGGAATGTCCTCAACCGGGCTGTAACACCTGAGTGAGGCCAGGCCGGTGTAACACACAGGCCAACCCCCTCCCTGCCCCGTACTTACTAGTATTCTTGGTCTCGAAGATCCCTGTTCAGGTCCCTTTGAGTCCATTTGCAACAGTTTAGTCGTGATAAACATTTAAATTAGAAGCCTGTTGTGGGCTGGTCCTCTCATAGAGGATTGTTTTGTTGTAGCCCACCAGGCCATGAAGCTGTGATGGACTGTTTGTGTTGGTGTGTCTGAGGGGAGCTAGGTGTTAGCCTCCCTTTCCTTCTATCTTTTAACTCAAAGCATTGCCCTTACTATGCCAAGAATGTGCATGTTTAGTGTCAAAATACAAAACACATACTCTCATGTTATGTAAGTGTTTTTGTGTGATATACCATGTTTAGACAATACATGAAGAAGTGTCATTCGTTTTTATCGTTGAAAGTATTTTTTACTTAGATATTTTATCTGTACTTTGCAGTGGATAGCATCCAATAAGTCTCATAGTGTACTTTCTTTCCTTCCAATAAGCTCAATCTTTTCCTGAAATACAGAGTAGTTCACCGGTGCACAATGGCCACACCCTACATTGTCAGTACAGCAAAGCCAGAGAGGTGGTTTTGAAAGCTAATCTGACTGGTTTTAGATAACTGCTGAAAAAGCATAACCCTTTTTCTATTTGATTGTACTATTTGATATGCCATGTGTGCATGTTTGACAAATAGCATTGGTATGAAGAGTGCAGTATAATGTTTGCATATCTATGTGAGGCAAGACAGCTTATTGCACAACATTTTATCCTTATACATTTAAGTGATTCTATAATATAATAATATAATTTGTTCTCCATTAAAAGTTCTTCTAGGCCTACAGGCTCTCTGGCTCTGTAAAGACAGAGCAAATGTCAGTAGTGTCAAGGGAGTAACCTGATAAGTTGCTGATCATGGTAGAATACACTCTGTGTGTACAATGGCTTGCCACACATTTTTCAAGGACAAACAGTTTGGGCATAAATACTACCATAGTAGTATTTCTAGTAGCATTGACTAGAACAGTAATTCTCAACTGGTGGGTCATTTTGTCTAGGTCGCAGACCATATGCTAAGCCTTAATCTTTAGAAAGTAGCCCGTATGTGTCAATTTAAATTCATGTTTCAGTTGCTTACTATATCATTGAGTTTAGGCCCAAGTTTTCCATTTTTTGGTTCCCTCATTGTTGATTACTGCAGTATTGGTAAATACATTTTATATTTTTCGGTGGGTCCCGAGGTGAGACCAGTTGTGAACTAGCAGACTAGACAATGTAGGATTATATAAACATATCACAAATAGGTGCAGCGATACATAAGTGAATTGTCTGCAGTTCAGATTGGGGCATGGGTTAGCTCCTGCCTGCTCTATTTATATGATCGTACATTTGGGAGGAAGGTCTTCAGGATACTGTGCTGCTGGCCTATTGTTCAGACACTTTACTAATACCTCACACAGGAAACCGGAGGCACGTTTTCCATGGGTTTAGTATCTAAAAACAGGAAACCGTTGAGCCTGGACCCAGCCCTGCTTCGCTTGTTGGAACAGACAAAGGGAAAGGCGCAAAACATTATCTTGCACCGGTCCCAGCAAGTATCTATCTGTGTGGTCCTGGCCAAGACGAAGACAAACTCACAAACATTTATCCAAATGCAATGACTACGGGGTCAATGTGGCATCAAGCTGCAACCTCAACAGGGATCAGGCGTGGAGTGCTTGGTTTACTCCACAGTGTGGCCCAGAGTGAGGGGGCTTGTTTAGTTGATGCAGCTTGGATGCCAGGCAGTTGAGGTCCTTGAGGGCTGTAATATCAGATCATCGAGGAGCGCCCAATCAAATTCCATATTTCTTCCCACACTGGGACCAGAACACTGGTGCCTGGAAATGTTCAAATTATCTCCATTGAGGTAGTTCACGCACAGTAAGGACAGGATTAAACAGCCGTATGATACGGCAATCTTATGCCTCTCTGGGCCTCGGGCCTTAGCAGCAACGAGCTGCTTTAGCTGTTCACTTTTGTCTTTCCTCACGTCAACGCAACAATACATCATATAAGTCTACGATGCAAAGGAAACAGAGCTCTCTTGTGGGGCTCGGCTTCCCTGAATGCAGTTCATAAACTTGGGGATGACAAGGATGTGAGTCACCGCTAGAGTCCATGTCCGAAGCTTCGAGAGAATAGGGCGCTTATTCTCCACGCCACAAACAAATTACAGAAGTTACTGCCAGTCTCTGTTTCATGAAAGGCAAACCTTTCTTTGTTTTTCCTTCATCTCCCTTCCCTTGCTCTCTATGATTGGCTGAGAGAAAATAATGCAACTGATTCATTCTCTCCAGATGGAATCGTTTTTATTGGAATGTGAATAATAAATCACCTTCTGGAGTGTGCATGTGTTGTGTGTGCATGAACATGTGCTTGTGTGTGCATGTGTGTGCTTGCATTTGTAGCTTCGTGGGTGAAAGTATACCTACAACATATTTATTGTGTGATTTATGTATTTAAATTGGTCTATCTAAATATATATCTCTGTCACTTAAGGTTGCAATGCAAATCTGCCACTGTGACTGACTGGATCCGATCAGAACGGCCTCTGACCAGATCCGGTGTCAGTTCTTTTGTTTGAGGAATGGTTGCCAATGGTAACAGATAGCCCACGTTCCCTGTGACCTCAGAAGTGGAGAGCACATAAACATTTGCTATGGCAACCAGAAGCCTGAGCATGGACACACCCACGTGTGGTCTGAGTAACTGAGTCACTGAAAAACATTCCACACATGGTGTTTTCCCCCCTTGTTTCAATTTCAAATACTTCCTGTTGTCCATGATTTTGAAATAGGTTATTTACACAGTGACTCACTTAATTATCACTCACTATATCTTCTGTAGCAGCGATAAACCAACTTGTTGCCTGGTCTCTATCATATTGCATTACATTCTCTCTCTCTCTCTCTCTCTCTCTCTCTCTCTCTCTCTCTCTCTCTCTCTCTCTCTCTCTCTCTCTCTCTCTCTCTCTCACTCACTCACTCTCACACTCTCTCTCTATCTCTCTCTTTCTCTCTCTCTCTCTCTCTCTCTCTCTCAAAGTCAGAAGTAGGTCTCTGGGTGGCGCAAATGGACTAGCCCTCGTTGGCTGGCACTTTCAAACCTGGTGTGTTAAACAGCCATTTTATATTCCCTTTACCAGCACACTCCAGCACCATTTTGTGATGGTCTGTTTCCAGTTAGGATGGGTTAGTTAGACTATTTGGAAATCAGGAACCCTTATGAGAATACAAGCTGTTCTTTATTCTGTCTTTTTTCTTTTGGCAACCATATATATCTTGCTTTGTGCATGTCTGGACAGTGAGAAACTACCAGACCAATTCTAAGTAGAATTTCGACATAACCATTTTCAATTAGTTTATTCATGTCGGTGCGGCAGGTTAAATGTCTCTTGCATAATTCAGTGCTCAGTTGGGCAGTGTAGCTCTGTCTACTTTGTTCTTATCTCCACATATCTGTTACATCTTTCCAAGGTATCTTCCTCCCACATAGATGCTATCTTCCTTCATGGAAACAGCTTGCAAAACCATTGCTCCGTAATATAGGACGTGCAGCGGCAACTTCAACAGGGAGCATAAGGCGTGGAGTGCTTGGTTTACTCCACAGTGTGGCCCAGAGTGCAGGGGCTTGTTTACTTGATGCAGCTAGGACGCCAGGCGGTTGTAAATCAAAGACCAGTCCTTGAGGGCTGTAATAACACATCATCAAGGATGGCACAATCAAATTCCATATTTCTTCCCACACTGGCACCAGAACACCTCTATGCATGTCCTACATTATGGAGCAATGGTTTTAACAAGCTATTTCCATGGAATCCTCCTGCCATATAGATGTTATCTTCCATCATGGAAATTGCTTGTAAAACCATAGTATAGGACGTGCCTGGAAGAATACCTGCTTGCGTGTTTCTCCCTGGTAAAAGTCAATTGACATAAGTATGAAGGAACCAACCACATATTATTCTGTGGGTGAAGGCTCTGGATGCCTTACCGGTGCCTTTTAGTTCAGTTGCTCGTAGCTGTGCTGGCATGAGTCAACCTCCTTTCCCCTCTTTTTTTAAGTCTTATTCTCTTGCTTGTTCCCCTTCTCAATGCTTTACAATGTCCACCCTTGGCCTCAATCACTGTGGGCTGAAAAATCTGAGGCCCTGTTTGGAACAAGGCCTCCAGTGTGTGTCCCGCAGTTAGTGTTGCTGGGACAATGCAACGGGCTCTCCTAGATGTGAGGGATGTCGGGCATGGTAGCCGGGGCAGCGAAAGAAGGACATGTCGGGTCTGAGGAGGCCCTCAGATTTATAGTCTAGATGTTCATGTGTGCCTTTTTTGAGAAGGGGATGAAGAGACTCCTTTGTTTCTCATTTTTTTTGGTACTATATTCTGTCCACACATCGCCAGCACCCTTCCACTCCCTCTCTTTTCTCCCTTGTCCCCGTCCTTGAGCATAATTCTCTGCTTTGCCTGCCACAAAATTGGCTTCCAGGGGCTTACGAGAAGCAGCCAGCGGTAGTTTTTGCCGGGCTAGTGAGGGTCGCTAGTGAAGTTGTGACTCAACCATGCTAAATCTAAATCAAAGCAGTGTGGACAGTGGGGACCCTCTTGGAGATCGCTTCTGGCGTACCTCTAAAAAAGGTAAGCTAGCCTTCCGATGATTCCAGAGCCATTCCAAAGCGCCCTACACTGGAAGTTGACTGTAAAAGACAAAGAGCTAAATTACCTATTACCTTTTTATATATTTGCAATTCATATTGCACAGATGGCCGGCTATGTCATAAAAAAGGTGTGGTGTTTGTTTATGTTTTACATCTCTCAAAACAATGTGACTCACATGGAATTTGGATGAAGAGTGTTATGATGGGGAACTTGTGCAGCATTCCACAGTAGTAAAACCAAAAAGAGTGTAAATGTCTCGCTGATCTTTAATACAGCTCTAAAGCGAACAAGGCGGACAGGGGTAAAGTCCTCAGTTAAACCCATAAAACAATGTCCCTGCTGGAACGTGTTTCTACTGGAACATTATGTAACTTCCCGTGCTCCATACAGTTAAAATGAACTGCTTTAACAAGAGAATGATGAGAAAACACTAGGCATGTCTTGGTACACAGAATATACTCCTTGGGAACACGCGTACGCATCGGTAGCCTGACATCTTGTGAATGAGGGTGTGTAGGGAGCGTGGAAACCTTGCTCCTCTTGACTTATGACTTGTCACTAGACGTGTCACATTATTCCAGCATAACTCCTCCACCAATGAGCTGTGGTGGAGGACATTCTGATGATATCGTATCCTGGTCATCGGCCTGTAGGGACTGGGAACACTGTTTAGTTTGTCAGCATATACCGTATTGCCAGTTCCCCAGTTTTAGAGGGAGTGAGAGGGAGATGGAGAAATAGAGAGATAGAGAGGTAGAAATAGAGAGAGACAGAAGCAGACATTGCTGGGAAGAGGGTTAGTGGGATTTGGCAATTGTTACGGCTGATTTGACTGTTTCGTTCTGTGGGCAAGGAAGGGGAGCTAATCGCTGACTTCATTTTTTTTTCCATTCTGGAAAAGGAGAAGCCAGTCCGAGCCGTGACTTGTGGAGTTTAGGACACAAATAAGCCTTGTCATTTTTACCTCAAGCCAGCGCCTCTTTATAGCTTTTCCATTTTGGTTTGTGCGTATGCGAGGCTGGCAGAAGCCAAGTGCCAACCTTTCTTCCCAGCACCACAGTGGGTTATTCTTACTCATGACGTTAAATATCGAGCCCAGGACTGTAGTAACAACTTTGCTGGTTTCACTTTTTTATTTTAAAGCTATGATTAGGGACACAAACTAAGGAAAGTTGGCACACACACAAACATTATTTTTTTTTACTGGTGTTGGATAAAAATAAGTTACAATCGTTTGTGGGACTTATTTCAGGGCAATCATTTTTGTTTATTGTTCATCATCTGTAGTACCCCCAATGCCCATAACTCAACATGTAGTGTACTTTCCACTACCACATATTTTTTTAATCTTAATTATCCTAGAACAGGGGCTTGTTTATTTTAGCTGCAGTTTGATAAATGCCAAAGACACCGTTTTTCTCTTTTCCCTCTGTCTCCCACTCTCTGTTTTTTCTTCATTCACCAGTTCCTAAAACACAAGGCTCTTTGTCTGGAAACACTTTATGTGCCCAATGTTTAGTATAGTGTACATTAAAACAATGGTTTAGTTCATGCTGCAAATCTAGCCACCTCTCTCTTTTGGCCAATCAAGTTGCCTCTGCTATATATCACTGTACCCTATCCCCCTCCATATAGCACACATCTCATACTCAATGGTTCCTCTGTAACCCTATCTTTAATGTAACCTAAATATCACCCGATTGTCAACATTTATCTTTCTGGGCATACCCAAAGGTTAAACACTTATTGGTTCTTCTTTCCTGGGCGTCAGAGTCTTCTTTCTCTGCTCTAGTTCTGCTCTGCTCTGTCTTCTTGCAAGGGCACCTCCACTCCCTGAAAATATACTCAGTGGTGTTGTTTGAAGTCTGTATTTACTTTTGGATATCCACCCAATCGTTCATATCTTAGTCGAAAGAGCAAGAATCAGAATACAGTAGGTGTGCCATCAGGTAAATGGCACACACACATAAATAATATTTCAACACTATGATTTTAACCTTGTTGTGAAGCCATGTCAACCTTAAACCTACAAACTATTTTAAACAAACCTTCAATAAAGACTAGCGCAACTTAAGCTATTTCAGGTAGGATAATTTGTTGCCTCTGAAATCTTTATCACTTGGGGAGGGTGGGGGGGGGGGGGGGGGGGGGGGGGGGGGGTTCTGGTTACATTACCAGAAAACCATTGATCATCAATTGTTACTATGCATAAAACTACATTTGCAAACAGCTTTGTGTGTGAATTAATATGCATTTGGATACTTATACTAATGGTTACATTAATGCATATACTAAAATGCATTTATTTGTTCTGTGGAATTCATTGTAAGCATAAATCCAAAAGGTCAGACCTGAAGGGTCCTTAGCCTTCTGCTGTGTGCTGATACAGGTTGACATGGAGCCTACAGACCCTTTTCAGCTGCTTTGACAGATTCTTCAGTGCGAGGTTTTAGTCCTTTTACATGCGTCTGCCTTTGAGAGAAAACAGCTGTCACTACTGAAGGGGTCTGCCTCAACGCTTGACCTGTAGCTAGTAAACATGTTCCTTCTTTTAAAGAAGCGGTATCTTCATATAAGGGAATATTATACCGGTGGCTTTTGGGTGGATGTTTGTGAAACACCTCGTGCAATTTACAATGCAAACGAGTCTTTCAAGTCCTTTAATCCAGATAATTTGTCTTTGTCTGTATTCCTGTATGTGTGGTTCCTCATAACAACGCTCACAGTTGGCATGGGTGGTTACCCTGACCTAGACCGAAACAGGAACTCTTCCTCATGGCTAATGTTTCGAACTTCTAGTCAGTTTCCTCAAGACTCACGGTTGAAATATGCCTGCCTATACACACACCCTTTACAATACATACACACACTCATGCACACACTCATACGCACACTCATACACACAAACACAAGGGTCGATATGTGCACTGGATTGGCAGTTTGAGTTCAGTGTGCTTGTTTAAATACACTTCAAAGAGACAATGAGTTGAAGATTATATATATATTCTAGCAGCCTGCTTGTACTTTGAAATTCAGCCGCTCTACAGGACAGGGATTGCAATAACACAATTCTTGATTGCTACTTCCTCTCCAGAACATCTGCTCTCCTAATGTTAGAGAGGCTCTGCCATTTAGGGACCCTCTTGCATATTAGACCATAGTCACATACATTGTTCTTTCCACTTTCTTCTTCTCCAATAAAAAAAACTATTAATGAATACAGCTCCAAAATTACCAAATATCTATAACTCAAGTGTAAATACTGATGATTATAAAAAGTTATTGTGGGACAGTGAATACTTTTGACTTCACAGCATGATTATTTTGAAGTGATCGTATGTGTGCCCAAGGTCACTGAAGTATAAAGGCATATATTGGAAAAGGTTGGTGTTCAGTATAATTCCTGAAGATAACCCTCACTCAGTGACAATCATCCCTCTGTACCAAACGATCCCCTGACCTTTCCCTTTTCTTGGAACTGGCTCAAGTGTCTGGGCTCTGATATCAGAGGGGGGTTCACGTGTGCTCGACCATTAGGCCCTGGTGCGCCAGGACGTGGACTAGTAGTCTTGTCAGGTCTATTTCTGGCAGTGTGGAAGTCTGAGACACTGAAGCAGAAGGGCAGAATGGTGCACATAAACCTGTTCATTCAGTCAGTCCATCCAAGTGAAATTACTTTTAATTGACTAAACACAATCAGGGTCTTATTTCTCAATTCAATTCTGCCATTTCTTGAGAAAAGCTATTTCTGCAGTAACTTTTAAACAATAAAACATATACTTTTAACAAAATATAACCTGGTGATACACATGGGGAGACTAGAAGCTCACTTATAGCTGTGATCTATTTCTGTTGATCCATTCTGTTGATAATAGATTAACCAAATGTCAAATCTTGACAGGGTTGCTGGAAAGGCAGTGCCAGTATATACTATGCCAGTATAAAGAGCAACAGAAGTGACACTCCACATGTATCAACAACTGTGATGTTATTATAAGAGGGGACATATTGAACATTGGGATGACTAGGATGACTCGGGACGGGGCTTGAAGCCAGGTTAGCACCCTTTGTCGGGACTTTGAAGTTCACTGAACACTTTGTGCATTAGCAGCGCATTCAATTATACTAATTGGCAGCCTAGAGAGCAAAGCAGTGGCCATCATGATGCAAATTAGCACTAATGAGAGGAAACCCCACACAAATGTCTTTAGTTAATGGCTGTCTGCCATGCAATCATCATGGATTGCTTTGTTTGCAGTTTATGTGCATGCCTTTTCTCTGTTGTGCTGTAGGCTTTCTGTGCTGTTCTTAACCTAAGGCAACCAAAGGTTCTGAGAGATGCAAGCACTTCTCCTGTCATCCACTGACACTTCAAAAATGCTAAGATCCCAATGCAATGCAAACCTCGTGTTTGCATTAAACACACACACTCATACAACCCTAGCATATTTCGCCACCTCTTCTCTGTAGTCAGACAAAGCCAAACATGCACATAATAACACTGTCATGTTGTAAGACTCAAGATTAATGAAATGTAAAGCACATCTGAGAACTCAGAGAGCCTGAGAACTGCTTCACACTGTGGGAAGGCTGTTGTGAAAGACTTTGCATACATACCTTCCAGCCAAGTCCATGCTCTGCAACTCTCATCAAGCGGAGTGCTAAACCCAACAATTTTACATTGCCCTAATCAGGTAAAGCTACTACTGGCACTAGCCAGAGGCACTGTCTATTAAATCTAAGAATAGATGTCTCAGAAAAGGTTAGTGTTTCATTGTGTTTCTTTACATAAAATAATTTTTAGACCTGATAATTCACTTTTATTATGCGACTTTGAAATCAACCATTTATACGTTTTATGAAATGACGGTCTAAAGCTCACAGGTAAGGACTATAATTAAGCTCTTTGTATAACTTGAATGACCTGATAGGTGATGCTAGGTAGGCAACATGCTAATGAAGGGTGTAGTTTTAGTACAGTTGGCCTGCTTTCTCCAGACAGCTGTCTGGAAGTTGACAGCGTAGTCCAGCTGTCCAGAGCTACACATTCACAGGTTGTTACTCTGCTGCCTTTCTGAAAAAAGATAAGAGTGAGTCAGAGTATGTTCTGGTCACCATGGCAAATAAAATCAAAACGGTTTCCCACTAGCGGCTGCATATGGAATGGTGTGTGGTTTCAGTCACTGGCATCCTCACATTACCTCCCATTCACAACCACTCGTTTCACAAATGAATCCCACTTTCAAGTTGCATTAAACTATAATCCCTGCAACACTGCACATCAATTACATTCAGCAAAATATAGATTCCCTTTCAGCACTATGTGGTCTACCAGTCTAGTTTCTTCATATGGATTTCAGAGATTGGCCAATGCAGGAGACACTCACTGACAGACCAAGAGAGATGAGAAAGAAAGACAGATGCACAGAGGAAAGAGAAAATGGATCCAGGGGGCTAGTAATATGATCCCATGTTCATGGTAGTGTGTAAAAGGTTAGCTATAATGCACTTCTCTTTATATAGTTGGGTGAAAGAGGTTGTAGGTTCACTGCTATTTTGAGGCATTGGGACCTTAGGATCCCTCAGCAGAGAAGCAAAGGGAATGGGGCTTCTTGCAGCCGGTTGCGTCATTTTTAATGAGTCACCCTTCAATGGTCAGTCGCTTTACTTTCCTCCACCTGGCGGTCGCTAAGTGCCCTGCCAAACAAACACTAATATGAATAGCTTTGTGCAGTATACCAGCTCCATCGTAAGCTGAATCCAACATCCCATCTACTATTTAAACCATAGAGTAATTATATCATGATCATATTGTTCACTCAGCATATCTCATCTTTAAATGTCAACCTATATTTGACACAATTATTCCGGTTGTATAATGTGATATAAAAACATTGCTCAAGGCCTTTTTGGAGAACTCATTTGAAACAATGTTGCACGTCCGGTATAAATACCTGACGTGTCTTTTATTTGAATGCTAGGTCTATGCCAAAGGCCTGTCGATCCATCTTGCCACTAATCTCTAAGTCACAGCCCACTTCTTAAATTGAATGACATCCCAAGAGGAGTGTGTGGGTGTGTCAGTAAGCCCTGGCCTGTTTGTGACTATGTATGTGTGTTTATTGGAGGAGGCGTGCACATGAGTGTGGATGGGCGTTACTCTACAGTCCACAGAGCAACAGGACATGTGCTCAGGCACACTGCCTAGGTGTACTGTTCCATTCATTTGGTTTGCTCGCTCGTATACTTTATCCCATTTACAAGAGGACTTTAAAATGTTTTCCGTCTTCGCGTTGTGATTATTTTTGTCTGTGATTTTTCAGTCTTTTGGTTATTTTTTCCATGCCATCTTTTCCTCAGAATTAGACAGAGAAGGTAGGAGGAGCTGAACAGAGTGCTCCGCTCTCTTTTTCTCCCTCTTTCACTTACTCACATACACACACTCCTCTCTCTCTCTCTCTCTCTCTCTCTCTCTCTCTCTCTCTCTCTCTCTCTCTCTCTCTCTTCCATTCTGTCATTGCCGTCTCGGCAGAACAGACTGTTCACTTCCCAGCAAGCCCGACTGTAGGGGGGAAGAGTACTTTTTTAACTGTGTTAGAGGAAAACCAAAACTTCTGGAAAACGTTGGAACACTATTTACGACATATTTTTCTTTTGTATTTTTAAAAAGGAAAAAGCAAGCAGAAGAAGCAAAAGCAAGACACTTAAACTAAAGGATTACTTATTGTCTAATTGAAAAGCCCGTGGCAGCTGGTTTGGTCACTGGATCGTTTCACATACCAACGAGTGAGGCCATTCAGTAAACTTTCACTCTTGAAGACCTTTTCAGCCCCTTGCTGCTACTCATCCCGAAAGAGAAAGTAGAACATACAGCACAATGGTAGCGGGAATGGTGATGCCCCTCAGGGATCTGAGGGCCATCTATGAGCTCCTGTTTCGAGATGGTGTCATGGTTGCCAAGAAGGACAAAAGGCCTCAGACAAAACATCCTGAGATACCAGGCATCAGCAACTTACAGGTGATCCGGGCCATGGGCTCCCTCAAGTCCAGAGGCTATGTTAAGGAAACGTTTGCCTGGAGGCATTTCTACTGGTACCTCTCAAATGAGGGCATTGTTTACCTGCGTGACTACCTCCGCCTACCCTCAGAGATCGTCCCTGCCTCCCTACAGAGAGTAAAGAGACCAGCAGCAATGCTGGCCATCTCTCGTCGTGCTGCACAGGTCCAGTCTGTTGAAGGCCCTACGTCCTATGTGCCCAAGCCTGGGGGTAGGCCTGGGTCAGAGAGCCGTGAAGGGCTGGCTGAGCGCCAAGGCTACCGCCATAAGATTGCCGAGGGAGAAGAGGAAGGGTACAACGATAGAACCCCTAGGTTCAGAGGCCGTCCAGCTGCTGCTGAGCCAGCCAGACCAAGAGCATCATGGGAAACAAAGGACCAGCATCAACATCTCTATATGAAAGGCAGGGGCTTCAGCAATAGAGATGCCAATACTGGTGAAGGCCAGGCTAAAATAACCTCCATGTCATCTCAGCAGACTGCTGATGTCAGCAGCATCAAGCCCCTCGTCACCTCACAACAGAGTCCAGTGTCTGAGATCTTTGTTGGAAAGGCCCACGTGGTGCAGGCTAAGAAAAAAGATCAAACACACACCTCACCACCGGTAACTGTGTGTGAGAATGTAACCTCAAAGGTGAAAGAAGAGAAGACGAGGGTGGAAAATGCCTCTCCACAACCAATTAAGGTAGCAGAGGTGAAGGCCCCTGTTGAAACTGAAGTTGTTAAAGAGAAGCTCCAGAAGGTTACTAATAAGCCTGAACCTCAGGAGATCCCTAAACTTCCTGAAGACCTTGACACCACCAGCAAGCCTGCTATCTCAACTCAACCCACTAGAGAGATTAAACGAGAACAACGAGAAAAAAAGGTGGTTCAGGAACCAATTGTACCTGTACAAAGGACCTCTACAGCTGAATGTTCTATCACTAGAACCTCCAAAGTAACTACAACTCAGGGCAAGCTCAATCCTGTAGCTGAAAATACCACCAACAAGCCACTTCTGAAAGCTGATCCCATCAAGGAGGAAAAGAGGTCTACAATTGTAGTAGTTCAGAAGCTTGATGAATTTCCAGCAGAGAGTCTCCCTGTAAAGGTTTTGCCGCAGAAGGGTAATACAGAGATTACTGTGGAACCCCCCACATCAGTAGTTGAAACTGTCTGGAAAACAGTGGTTATCTCATCACAAACGAGCACTGCTATGGAAACAAAGACTAAGGGGGAAATTATAGAGAAAAGTGTGAAAGAAGCTGAAAAACCATTGATGTTTGCTGAAGTTCCTACTCCCTCAGAACAGCAAGCTGGATTGTTGAAAAATGAATGCGCTACTGATCAGAATAATGCTAGCATTGTATTGACAGAGATTTTTTCTGGAGAAGACGTAGAGAATGAAACAAGCTCCAAATCAAAAAAGAAAAAAAAGAAATCCTCACGTGAGAAAGCATTGACACTCAAAGCTACAAAATCACCTTACATCAAGATGACTGCAGAAAAGGCTCCTGTAAACCAGGCTTCATTGGATGTTACACAAAATACATCTGAAACACCAACACTGCCACCCGGAGTTCACCTTGAGGGACCATCAAATGATGAAAATAAGTTAGAAGCCAAAATGTCTATTGATGTGAATTTATATCAGGAAGTTCCTAAACCAATTGTGGACCAGATCGTGTCGAAATCAGTTTTTAATCTCCCTGCAGTGCCCCCAGTGGAGATTACAGGCACTGCACAAGTGAAAGATAATGTTGCGGAAACAAGCAAATTTCCGCAGGGACTACTTTGCTCAAAAGATGGGGTCACCAACACCGAACTGACTGTAATAACCCACCAGGAACCTTCAAAATCCGAAACAGACATAGTGACTGTCACTAGAATGGAAACTGTAACTATGCACAAGACAGTAACTGTTGAAGAGACCCTAGAAAGTGCTAAACCTGTCGAAAAAGCCACTGCAGTACTTTCAGGATCAAAGAAAATGATTGACGAGTGTAAGGTAAAAGCCCCTGCTGCTGTAAGCATTGCAGTTGAGGAATCTTCAAAAGGTAAAAAGAGAGGTAAAGCGAGAAAGCAAGCTCAGACCATCATTCCAGCAACCATAAACACAGAGCCTGTCTCTCCTCCTGCAGAAGAGCCACTATCCGCCACTGAGGTATTATATTTGCCCCAGTCCATTGCTCCAACTGTCGTGGCCTCAGGGCAAACCGATGGCTCTCCAACGATTACTCCTGAAAGAATGTGCAGTGAAGAAATCAGACAGGCAACAGCTGTGCTCACTGAGGCCCCGACAGACAAAGGGGGGGAGGAGCCAGCTCAGCTCTCTGCGAAAAAAATCAAGCGGGAGGTCCCGAAACCAAAAACATCCTCCTCTGTGAGGGAAGCACCCACAGCCGGAGAATTAGCGTCAGCAGAACCAGCAGTAGCTGCAGAGGCGACTGGAGCTAAGGCACAGGCCAACCCGTGTCTCAAACAAGGGGAGACTACTGGATTTGCAAACCTACATTCTGTTGCTCGGGCAGGAAAGCAGAGGGCAGAAAAGACAGTGCTCTCAGTTATCCAGGCCTCTGTGCAACAAGACCAACGAAAGGACTTGCAGGAGGACACACCCTCTGTCACTACCACACCTGAAGTCTCCCAGGCCCTGCTCGTGGACAGCTGTCATTCTCTTGGTCCAGAAGCAGACGAGGCCAACATGAGGAGGAAGATTGTAGTTGTGGAAGAGATCATTGAGGTGAAGCATATAGGAAGCCCTCAAGATGGGACCCAACCACCTCCTGTACCTGTCAAACCTGAGGGGGAAGAGGAGGAGGAAGAGGAACTGGACCTGGACGTCCTGGAAGAACTTGCCATTGAACGAGCACTCGTGAATGCTGCTCTGCCTGTGTACGCATATGGCGCCTCACCTGAGGAAGACTGGGACCATACTCTGGAGGATCCTGAGGAGAAAACCTGGCCTAACTTCATAGAAGGTTTGATTGTTTAATATCTTACCAGTTACACTACTTCCTGCCACTGTCCTTATGCGTGTCCTTGTGATGTCATTGTTGGTGGTGGGTTGTCCTTCCTTCTATGGAGTGTGGGAGGTCTAAAGGTGGGATATTTATTTCTGGCTGTCAAGTCTTCCAGAGCCTAAGATATGTTAAGTGTTTTACACTCTGTATTAGTGTGTTGTAAGTATATATGACCACTCTTTAAAATGGTTAAGTGCTACATTGTATTTGTTAAGATGACAGACCAGCAGCCTGGGACGGTTTTAGATGTGGTTGTGATTAAATTACCTATATGTTTAAATAGAAACAGTAACAGTGATTATATAGTTTAAAGAAATTTGCTAACACTCTTCTGTTGATCTGAGACACTGAGACGCCATGTATTGCACATAGGCGTACAGCCCTCTGGCAATGATCTTCTTAGGTAGAATATGTTAGCTATTCATCATACATTGAGCTATGCATCAGACATTTGTATAGATTTTTTTTGTGTTGATAGGTTCAGTCTTCAGGGTAGTGCACTGAGCTATGCAGGGAGGGGTAGATCACAACAGAAATCTCAGGGGCCATCTCTCTAGCCTTGCCAGCTGAGATGATCCAGACTTGTGATCACTTCAACAAGGTGGGGCTGTTAGCTAAGCTGCAGCCCTGCCCGCCCTCTGTGGAGATGGATGTGCGTGATAAAGTTTTAGGCGTAAAATATGAGAGAAGAGGGTGTGAAACTTTCTCTGCTTCTCTTCCACAGTTACACAGTGTTCCTTGCACCACATGTCAATTCTGACTTTTTCTTGGTTTCTCTTCCCTCTTATGGGAAGATATAAATGTAAAGAGTGCAAGCTCCCTCACAGTTGTTCTTAATCTTTTTCAGTTAGAATACAGGAGTTACGTCAACAAGACATTAACCTTACCTGCCTGCCTGACAGTTGCCAATGTCAGTTGCCTGACATTGGCAATGGCAACAACTAAAATTTCCAGAATGTTCAGAACACATTGCCAAAACAAGTCAGTGGTTGCCTTGCAGAGGTAGACACACACAAATGTTTTGTCGTATTTAACTGTAACATCTCCGTCTGACTAACTGGGGGTCGTGTCTGGCATTCCACAACATTTAAAAAACTGAATAAAGGATTGTGACTGACATTTCTCAGAGAAGATAGTGAAATGCACAAGGGCGTTGCCCGTTGTGGGTGTGAGCGAGTGAGTGAGTGCGCATGGGAGCAAAAGAAAGTCAGGAAGTTGAAAGACTTTGCTCACACCAGCATGGGTGTGTTTGTTTTGTTCCACACATGATGGTTCGGTCTGGATCAAATTAGTAGCCCGGTTCTCATATTCAACTGTTAGTCATAATATAAGCCATTCCCTTTTGTGCTGAGATGAAATGCAGATTTAGAAAATCATGGATCACACCCAAACAAATAAGAAATTCCTCGTGAGAAGTGTTCCATTCAGTATACCTAGTAAAAAACACATGTAAATTACCTAGATAAAAATGACTGCTAATATTGAATTTGTCTCTTGCTAAGCTTGTTTTGTAAAACTGTTCTCTGTTCTCTCTGTGAAATATGAAGCGGTCTGATCTGACAGTGGCCTGCCACAGTATTGTCCTAGCCAGTGTCCACTGTATTGGCTAACTCACTGCTGACATCTACTGACCGTTAAGAGTTAGTAGAGGTCTAGCACAGACTATATTTGTACAACAAATACATACATGCATAAATTATCTACTGTAAATAGCATTGCAAACAAGTCTTGTTGAGATCCCATGTTTTATGCAGAGATTATTGCATCATTTTGGTATGGTGACAGATTCAAATGCTATCAGCAAAATCAGTCACACCGTTAAACAGAGGTTGTCAATTGCACCTTCATACTTTTTTCATTCTCATTCTTTCTCTGTGTATGTCTCTCTCACTGTCTCACTCTGTCTCCCTCTCTTTGTCCCTATCGTCTCTCTCTATTTCTCTCTTTCTGTCTGTCTCACACTCTCTCTCTCTGTCTCTGTCTCTGTCTCTGTCTGTCTCTGTCTCTCTCTCAAACTTCCTTAAGGCATCAGACACCTTCAGTCATGTAGAATCTGGGACAGATTACTCTCTCTGGTGTATTCCTAATTTCATAGACACATGTTGGACTTGACTTGTTGGTCTTCCAGATCATACATTTCAAAGTCTTTAGACCTAAACTGAACAGCAAGGGATTTCTTGTTGTAAGTAGACGTGCCTACGGTGCCATTTGAAATGTGTCTGCTACACATGGCACCAGGGGCAATTAGACTGCCGTTCTTATCCAGATATGACATTTGGTTTCCCTTGCGTTTCCATCCCTGAAAATATGCCCACTGCATAGTTGTGTGATTCATGAAATGAAGAGCTAGTCTAGCTGCTTGTTCCCTTTCATTAGCAGGGGCACATGATTTTGGTTGTCGTCAATGACTCAGTGCCTGGACCTGCCGCCAAATGTAAAGGTCTAATTTGTAACCCTGGCCTTTTCTTCAGTGAAAAAAGATAGAAAATCAATACAATGGCGGGCTACATGGTGTTAGCAGTCTATCCATAAACCGTGTCGAGGCTTGGCCGCTATGGGAAGTTGCATACTGTTGTTACAGCCTTTCTGGTCACTGTCTCTTGTTTCTCCAAAATAATGGAACCAAGCCGCCCCTCACGGCCAATGTCACTCCACCTGTGAAGTCCCATCTGATATTTCAGTCGGCTCATCATGAGATGTGAGCCATCAACAGTCAACAGATTATGATTGAGAAACAAGCACATGACGCAGAAGGCAGCAGTCCAGCGGTGGAGTTTACTGAGAAGCCAGAACATAATCCTCTGTCTCATGAAAAAGTTGTGTGCATATTGTGTATTGGTTGCCAGTTCTGGAAGCACATTTAACGCCAGACTGTACAAGTCTGAGTAATGACTGAAGCTGAACATTTTAGAATTGTGCATAGCGGCACAACAAGTGAATGATTTCTGGCAAACTCGAGAGCAAACACACATGAAGAAAGTTGCATTATGAAAGATTTAGTAAGTTTTTTGTCGTGTCTTCAATCTGCTGTAATTGTACATCGTCTACCTATTAACTCATCCCTGATGTGTCCTCTAAAGCCCCCATAAACATGTCATTCATGGTTGGTTTTTGAATGTATGAATTCATCAGATCATTGGGATTTACCATTCCAATACGCACATTTATTTCTCCTATGTAAAACATAGACCAGAGGCTTTTTCTTTTCATCAAAATCGAGTTGGAAATTCCTTTTGGTTCTACAGACTCAGAGCTCAGGTGTTAAGGGAGTTCATGAGTTCATGAAGACAACATGACTATGTCATTCGGGGATTTCTCTGGGAGTATGGCTCAATCGATCACACGGGTGTTGTCGCATGGAAACCAGGATTTCACCGGAGACATTTGGCAGTTCATCAGTGTCCATGTGTTATCAGGGAAGTTAAAACACTCTCCACTCAAACAGTCTCCCAGGGCACTTGGTGCTGGGCATTCTTATTTACTTGTCAGCACCGCAATTGACAATGCCATATGCGTAAGTTAAAGCTTAACTATATTTAGAGTATGTTATGCATTGCTGGCTTCCCAAAAGGCAATAGGAGCTCAGCATTGTGGGCGGCTCTGAACCGACATGCAAAACCCTCCAGATAGCCAGCTCTTATTAAGCCCTGAGTGCACTCACATGGCCTCGTGCTATGTCATCAGTTGTATTCTGTTCTGTAGCACCATCATGTTATAGTTAATCAAGGTTTTAGTTGGGGCAACATAGATTCGGTTTATTTCATCAACTTCTAATAGACTCTATCAATGTTCTCTTGACAGTAATATTATACAAGTGTGCTTTGATAATATTAGCGCTCTATGATCTCTTTTAAAGGTAATCATATCAAATTGGGAATTGCGTGGATCCGTTTTTTTTTCCTGGCCCCTGACTTAATCACACTAAATAAAGTATCCTTCGTCATCACCGAGCAATAGCGAGACCATGTGAGCGAGGGAGATGAAGAGAGAAAGTACATGGGATTGGCCACTAGGGGGCCAGTGAAGCCAAGCAGGCCCCCAGAGTGCTTCCATCAGTTCCCAACAGTGACACTCTGTGATCCTCTGGATCTGCTGTGTATTTATAACCTGTCACCAGCAGTTCCAGACCTCTCCTCTTGGGCACCCACACCACCACCCCCAAGCCCACTCAACCCCCCCCCCCCCCCCCCCCCCACTCCAAGGATTGGCATGGCATGCCCAAACAGCCCCCCCCCCATACACTCCCCTCCCTTGGCTAACTATGGGACCACCAGAGCGCAGGGCTGATGAATCCTAGCAGCAGGCAAGGGCTGTCAAGATTCAACAGGGGGGGAAACAAGGCAGTAAGAGCGAGAACAAACAGAAGTCTCTTCCTTCCCCTTCCTTCCCCCCACTTTCCACGTCTGTCTCTCTGTCTGTCTCTTTATCTACCGGCTACGTCCACCACTACTCCCGTAGATGAAGATCATACCCGGTAGGTTGATAGCGTAAGGAATGGTGTGTCAATGTACTGTATCTATCCAGCTGTCCGTCCGTCTGCCCACCTTCCCTGTCTGTCTGTCAGTCTGTCTGTCTGTCCGTCCGCCACTCAGTCCGTCCATCTGTCGGTGTGTTTTTGGTAAACCCAGCGCGTGTGAAATATTGTTCTCCTTCTGAGGGGTACTACACGTACACAGACTTACAAACAAGGCAGCTCACACCGTTGGCACAATATGCACACGTTTTTAGCTCCGAGCTGCGGAGCAACAGGCGACCACAGCACCGTCTCTATTCCATTTTCAAACACGTAGGTCACCGTGTCGGGTACTTGCATTAAGGGTTAACTCTCGCTGGTCTTTCTTTCCCCGCTTCCTATTCATGTAATGGTGTGGATATGTGCTGCTTCAAGGGTAAGGCTGACCCCTAGGTTCAGGAAGTGTTGTTCCTGTCACTCATGACATATTGAGGGGCAATGTGCAGCAGAAAACAACTCTGACCTAAGATAGAAGAGTGATTCCATTGAGTCGCTGTTTGTGTATGTGTGGGTGGGTTTGTGACCACCTGTTATTGTTTTGTACACATGTGTGAAGCCATGGTTGTTTGCTGTCATTGTGGCTATGTGTACTATGTATAGACCTCATGAATATTATGGTGTATTTACACGTACATATCATTTTGTGATACAACTGTGAAGCTATATTAAGAGAAATACAGTTACAGAGTTACTGACTATCTCATTATTTTCTTGGGATATGACACAGTTGGATTTCCAGGATTAATCTGCCGAACGGGTCCATTTGAAGTTTGAACAAGGAACTCAAATAATCAGTCGATAGCTCACTGAGATTGTAATGGCAATGGCTATCTGGGTTGATATGTGGGTTGATATTGATATGTGTCCCTAACAATGAGAGTGACCATACAATAAAATAAAAGCTGTGATGAGTAAGAAATCGCCAACATTTTAATGAAAAATAAATAGAATGGTACTGAGAACAGCAGGCCCCCCTTCCACACCCACGCCGGCCCCGCTCCCCTTTTACTCCACGGTGGACCAGCTGTCACCGCCGCCAAAGCCCCACTCTGAACTTATGTCTGGTCGCAATGCCGTCAGCTATCCCCTCTGGACACTGGACGCTGGTGCTCGCCCTGGTGCTGTTGGGGCACAATATGGCATTCACGAAAACACAAGAGACCAGGTAAGAGAGATCAACTTTACAAGCGAGAAGGAACACCAGTTGTGGTGAAGTCCAAGGTTGTAGTAGTAGTAGTAGTGGTGGTGGTGGTGGTGGTAGTAAGTCATTAACAGATTAGGGCCATGTGAGTTTTTTTTCGCCCACCTTTATTAATTGATTGCCTTTCTGTCTAGCAGTGACTTCTCACTAAACACTGGGCAGTGAGGTGATTGTGCTTTATACATCCACCTCAAAGTGACGTTGATGATATTTTGTCAATGTTTTCTTGTTCATATTTGTTTCCCCATACCTTTGTGTTTGGCCACAAATATGCGCTACGTTTAGGCTAGACATGCGTGCCGATTGCGTCACGTGCCGCCACTCTCACATGGGTATAAATTCATACGTGCCCCTCCGGCCCCCATCCTGCTTTGATATTCATCCCACTGGATCAAGGTGTGACCCCTGACCATGCCGTGGGTCATGTGTGCTAATGTCACTGAGTCTGTGTGCGTGTGACTGAAGTGTACGTTGTCTCTGCAGCTGCAGCGGGTTTAAACCCTCGGTACACAGAGACACGCATGGGACTGGAGCCCACGGCTTTGTCTCATACTGCAGGAATATGTGAGACCTGAAGAGTGAAAACCTGGTGGAGATTAATTCCCGTCTTCCACCCTCTCACACTCATTTAAACTCCCAGCAACGCCCTTGTTGTCCTGATATCAAAAAGGCGAACTGACTGTTTGCCAATCTGGCCCACCTCCCAATAATAGACACACACACGCAAAACACTTCTTCTGTTGTCGAACAACCGCTTTATTAAGGTATAGTAGGAGTGCACCTGTCAGGGAGGGGATTGCTGCAACGCGACACCTCCAACCTCTTTTCACATGTAAATGGACCAGGTGTGGCCGTTCCTTCAAATGTACCTTTTTAACCAAATCATTTATTTCTAATGATTATTTAACCTTTACAACACAGACCTTTAAAGCATTGTTATACTAGTTGTGTGAGAGTATCACTTGCTTTAAATAAATAATAATATGTTACTCTGCCAATATTGCCAGTATGATGAATGGTTCATCTGTCCCCTTCCACTGGCTTCCATACAGCATAACAGCCATGTTACTGTCACCCCCAACTGTCCCCTCTCTCTCTCTCTCTCTCTCTCTCTCTCTCTCTCTCTCTCTCTCTCTCTCTCTCTCTCTCTCTCTCTCTCTCTCTCTCTCTCTCTCTCGGGAACATAGTACAGCAGTGAGAGTAGAGAGATTGTGGAGTAGGGATGTTGCCTACTGTTGTTGTGAAGCAGGTGGCATTGTGAGACCATCCAGAAATTCAAATTTGCGTGTCGCAATGAGTCTGCACTTGGCTGGGCAGCAATTGATTTCCAAATATGGGTGCGGCACATTAGATAATCAACATATGCTTGATCTTGATGATCTTGATCTCTCGTCTCTGAGAAAAGCCTTCCGTTCTTTCGTCCTTTCACATCATTATTCGGTCCATTTCATATAAAACGGTTTTGATTGCTCCGTCGATTGCTACACCTTCCTTTGGTGCTACCATTGTTTCGCTACCAAAAAAAAAGTATGGCTTTTGATAGGCTGTAGGCAGACTGAGAGAGACGGAATGTGACCTTGGAATAGCGGGATGGTTCATGAGGCTAGGAGGCAGGAGTGGAGGGTGGAGGGTGGAGGGTGGGGGGGTGTCGGTGTGAAAGTGGGAACAGTGTCACCCGTTGCTAGCCCCTGACCCCGGTGACCCCCAGGGGTCGGTGGAAAGGTCACACAGGGGAAAAGGGGTTGTCGGGTGAACATTCTTCCCGCACACGCACACACACAACATGCATAAAAGCCAGCGCCACATTCCCAATACTCTATGGACTATAAGACTTCCAGCAATGCATTCTATGCAAAGATAGATATGCAAATAGCAGATTTTCATAAACTTGTGTCGTCATGTGTCAGCCCAGGTCATGCAACCACAACTCAGATGCTGTTGGGATGTGTGTGCGTGTGTGGCTTTGTGTGTGTGTGTGTTTTGAATACTGAATAGTTTTCGAAGCCTCGTCGACCACACCTCACCCTGTAGGATTTAGCCTAGAGAACGTGTCATGCTTCTCGCGCAATGGCACCCAAGCCCTACTTCCTGTTGATATGATAAAGGTCAACGATCGGAACGCACCACACTCGCAAGCACACGCACAAACACACACACACACACACACACACATACGCTTCATTTGGGTAGGGGTGGCAGCAGGAAACAATCTGTTAAAATACAGTAACTTATTTATATTACAGGTTTGGTGTCAATATATATATATGTGTATATATATGTACAATTTTATGAGTGACACTTGTGTGCCGGGGAAACATCCAGTCTTTGGGTCTTTGAGTTTATTTATACTCCCCCCCCCCCCCCCCATCCCCCTCCTCGCAGAACATCTTGGTACCACTTGGCTCATGGTATTTAATAGCATCCACCGCGTTTACTCAGAGCGTTTGTGGAATATGTCTCTTAAAGATCATGGCATTTTAATGACGCCATTACATGAAATGTATTACAAATCTGACATTTGACCTTTGAAAAGCAGCTGTCCTACTTTGTGACATACGTATAGAAGCTGTGGGCGATAGTAAACAAACTTTTCTCTTTCTCACTTCTATTCATTTCTCCATTCAGACTTTCCAATGTAGCATTCTTTCTTCATCATTTTTTAAATGATAGGCTACATTTAATGATTGCAAAAAGTGACACCTAAGCAAGAGGTTCAGTTCCCACTCCCCACTCTCATACCATACCATCTCAGCTATTTTGTAGTCCTCGTAGGACCAGATTATAGCCATTATGGTCCCTATCAGGTGTGACGGGATCAGAAACCAATTCCAGGGGGTTCTGGAGCAGAGGTCATTCTGTGTAAGACGAGAAGGCTGCGCATTTAGGTCCATGTCTCTTTAAAATGTGACCTGGGATCCGCTCAGTGGTGACCTCTAATGAATCTTTAACTTTGTGTACGAGTGGACCCATGACACCCATGACACCAAGGTAAAATATTTACCCTTTCAGACAGCCGTTTACCGCCAACAAATAGATGGGATAGCTCATTTTAGCGGGCATTGTAGGACTACGTGGGGAAGGGCTGCTAAATTACTTTTGATCTTTTACAAAATGGTTGGTGACTGCAGGTGTCAGCTGCGACTGTATGTCGTTTACATGTTACACCCCTAAAGGAATGGAGTGGGATGGCACATCTTAAGTGACAGCAGAGACGCGTGTGTTGGTATCTTGGGAGGAATGGCAGCAGCCAAAAGAGCCGGTGATGCCCCCGATTCGCTATTTTCTAAGACCCTGTGCATTAGATATGGGGGAACACGAGGGGATTTTCTGAATGCACTGAGCAACGGAGAAAGGAGCAGATATTTGTACAGTAGAATGTGTTGTCTAGGTGAGTAGGAACAGGCGATGACCTTTAAAAACAGTAACGATATGTTTCGAATTTTTTATTTACTTTTTCTTTAATGTATACATTAATCAAATTAGTAAAGTCTTAATTAAATGAGCTCTAATAACTGCCCTAAAGATTCTAACCAATAGGCTTTGGTCATTTTATATAAGCTTACGATTAAAATACACGATATATTACCCTACAATTAAGTATTTAAGTTATATAAACATATAGCCACAGATTAATAAATTATTCAATTAATAGGCTATCAATTTATAACAAATGCCTTTATGGTTAGCCTGCTTGAGCAGTCGCGCGTAAATCTGTCCCATAAAGGTGTCATCTGGATATAAACCCACAGTTAACACTAACAAAAGTTATGACCACTCCCCACACGTTTGAGCAAGCCCTCATAAGATCTGGGGTCTTGCATTTCTGGAATGTATTTAAAGGCATAATTATTGTAAAGCCTGTTGCAATAGCGTCAGTGGAATGTGAAATACATGTTTACTCGTTGACAATATGTAAGTAAAGGGAATGAGTATCTTACTGTCGTATCCGGTCTAGTATAGTAGTGCTGTATATTATTATCTTGATTGATTTACCCCGAGGCAACCCGCTGAGGTGTGTTATGTTGTCTCATTTGTGGACAGATAATTATATCGTGGTTAATGGAAGAGGGCAGGACTCTTTATGTAAAACCGAAATGGCCCCAGTCTATTTGCATATTTTATTCTTTGAAACATAGAATTTAGGCCTACAATTGCATTACTATTTATTTGTCTTTCTTTCTTTTCTCTATTTTGGCCTATATTTCCTTCTATTTTAATTTATGTTTTTCTCTGCTTCAGTGTTTTTTCCTTTCCTTCTGTCTGTCTCTTTCTATCTTAAAAAACTCAAATCTACTGAAAAAATCTAAATGGTAACTTTGAAGCCATGTGGTTGTACTCGCGTGCCATCTAGTGGTCCTACAATAACGCTACAAGTCAAGGATTGCACATGGTGAGGACTGAGTGTTTTCCTGCCAGTTAAATCCGTCAGAGGTGGGAGACTCCCAACAGCTCCCCAATTAAAAATACACCATGAGTAAAACCAGTATTAACTCTGCTACCAAATGCACTGCTATGTGTTGTGGCGTGTTACCCCAGCAACACATTGTTATGTTCCCCTTTTTCCACATTTCCACAAGGTCAGCATAATTCAAGTCTCTCTAGCAGATATTAAATACCACTAGGTATTATATGCTATATACTAAAAATAGTAGCTGATATCATCCATTAATTATAACTCATATTTATGTTGAGCAAACCCAACAGTTAACCCAAATACTCCTAAACGTTTTCTTTACTAGACTAATGGTATATAGTTGGTAATAGTTTAATAGTATAGTTTAATACTGTCTCCTACAGAGGGAGACATACTGCGCACCCAATGCACTCAGCAAGCAAGTCAAGTGTCTGACAGACACAATAGTTACTTTTAAAAAGGAGGGACCTTCCGCAGATATTTGTCTGGACCAAAGGGCCCGGCTGAATGTAAAACTCAGCTGTCCGCTTTAATCCAGAGGCTCACACAGTCTTAAATTAGACGCAGTGCTTCGTCGTCTGAGCTAAATGGGACCACACGGGCTAAAATGAGCAGCCGGTTGGGAGATCTGTAAGGATTACACTATGCACAATGGTGCCCTCAGACATCTCTGTGATACAAATACACACGGGTGTATACAGAGGGCCGGCTTAGAGGGGCTATTGAAACGAAATATTAAGCATAGGCCATTGTCTCACTAACACACAGAGCATGCATTGGCCGTTTTAATCCTTGTTTATACCATGAGTGAATTAAAGCTGAATGGGATTGCCACTCTGAGAGCCGATATTCCCAGCGCTGCTCCGGGGATCTGTATTAACTCCACGCCTTTCATGGTGCTGGGAGGCTCTGTACACTGTCCTTGTTTGCTCCCTTCAGAGCCAAGGAGTGAGGGGATAAGACAAGGTGAGGCGTGATCCAAGGGTGTGGCCATGATGACTGCTGCTGCTCCTCGTTTCTTTTCTTTTATTATTACACATTCCATTATTTTTGGGGTGTGGCGGACCAGACCGCAGATTATATGCCTTCACTTGTTCTCACCTGTAAAAGCAGGACTGGAGGGGGTGGTTAGTGAAAAAAGAACAGAGTGAGAGAGAGAAAAAACATTAGGGATCCCTTTTTATGTTGAAAGAGTGAGGTGGTGTTGGGTAACCTAAACTGTTAGAACAAATCCCAGTCTTTCTCTTTCTCCACAATCATAGATGTTGTCAAACCACCCATTCTCTAAGTCCCCCTATGACTTCAGCGGCCAAGAGCTTTGGAAACCACAATTGGTACATTCTTAACATTCCTCTAATGTCTTTTGTTTTCTTTTGGGACTGTCGCGCCTCGCACCAGACAGCCTGTTAGACCCCGAATATCTGCAGGGTGTTTCAAATGTATTTCATTCATAAAAAACATATCATCTGCTATGCAATTTAACTTTTAGGTTAAGATTTGTTTTATCGCACAGTGTGTACTGGACTTTTGTTAGAACAACAAATACACGAAGGCAAAACTGTATTTGTCTGTAAATAAATGCTGACAGTAAAATATACTATGCAAAAGTGTATGAAAAGCCATACTTTTTTTAATTTTAAATGGAGTATTATGTGGAAATGTGGGCAGCGCCATCATGACATCACCTCTGAGGTCTTTCTTCACCTAATGTTTTCTCTTTAGCTATGCTATCTCTTTTTAGCTCCCTATCTGTCTCGACCCCACACTGTTCAAAGTCTGTATGCAGAAGATTTTCTTCAAATGCTCTATTTATCTACTATTTCTTATAGTTCTGTCCCTATGGCCCTTTGGCTATGATTGTACCAAGGAGGCCCTTACTTATACTTTTCAAGAAAACCTGCAAGAGTCTACCGGTAACTCCGTCCCCAACCATTTGAAACCATGCCCAACAGCACTATAGTGATTAATCCCTTGCACAATATGATGATATGTCTGTTCGCTTCCTGAAAGAAAATCCTGAAAATAAATCTCACATTGATCACTCTGTGAGAACGTGCAACAATATTCCCAGAGAGATACATCTTCTTCTTCTTCACTAACTGTGGGCCCTGCTCCACATAGTTTTGATGAAGCTGGATGCGGCAGAGCACAGTAATAAGCATGTTATGGCTGTAATAATGTGTTTCTCTTTGTGGAAAAGGATCCCATGACCAAAAGGTTACACGGCCTCTCTCCTCTGTCCTTGGCCACGCCCATGTGTGTCTCTTGTGGTCCCCCATTGCACCCCCCCCCCCCCCCGACATTTTGAGAATAGTTCCTCAACTTAAAGAGGTGTCTGTGCTCTACTGCCAAAGAAATGCAAATATTTGCCAGTATCAACCCTAACTCACACCTATCCTTTATGCGTTTAAAGGTTGATTCTGTTACAACAGACAAATGGCTGCCGCTAAGCAGCATCGGCAAAAACCCAAAGCTTTTTTACCAATGTGGAAAGTCAATAAATAACATATTTCATATTTCATAGATGGCGAGAACAAAGTTTAGTTAGTCAGTCTGGTCATGGATGCATTCTTAGACGATGCATTCTTGACATCGTCATATCCCCCAGATAGACGATATCAAGTCACTCACAGTATCAATATATTATTCAAAGCTGATTCGTTCCATTGTACAGTCCTCAGTAAGCTATGGCAATGTAATTTAATGCTCACATAGCAGACAAGATGAAGATGATTTATTCAGTGTTGCTTTTTATTTCTCCTCCGGTATAAGCCTGTTATTCTTTTCCATGTAAAGGTCTAATTAGAGCCCCACGCCCTAATTCCTCAGCCTGCCTAGACATTGTGTGGGACTACAAAGGTGTGTCTCACAATCTGAAAACTTGCCTTTGAAAGATTAGTACAACAAGTTCCTCATTGAGGAACTCTGAACACACACAAGCGTGGGCACAATCCACCAATAAGCATCTCGTGTCCGCACAGGTTGCTGGGAATACCTGATGGTTGTCTCTTCTTGATACCCCGGAACGTGATGTCAGGCATCGTGGGCGAAACAGAACAAATAGGCCCCTGGCTAGAGGCACATGCCCTGGCAGAGAGGACTGGCAATGACTCACACTTTGATCAATGTGTCCACACATATCCGATTATGTCGGAGAGGCATGACGATGATCAAGTTTCCACTGGAGCTGAGAATTGTGTTCACATTGCAATTGCAAAGTCAATTACATGTAAAGGTTTTGTGAAGTATAGTATATATATATGAGCGGTCTTGAAAGCAGAGGAGCTACTTTGGTCCTGAGATGAACACTGCCAAAGCGCAAAGTCAACAAATACAGGGTACCCTACCTGGGAGAAAGTATGGAATCTGTGTAAATTCTTTCCCTTCATTATCTGCTCCCCCTAATCTCATTTTATTGCCACATTAAGTTACTTCCATTTCTTAACATCTGCTGGGAATGGTGGGAGTAGGAATAATTAACCAAAGGTGTGTGTTTATTGGCTCCATGGTGCTGTATGCAGGGTTGTGTGGATTCCTAGTGAATTCAGTGTTTCAATCTCTTCAGCTTCATGAATACACATTTCATATGATTCACACCTTTACATCACTCTGTAGAAGCTCCCTATAGATTTGGTCATGTGAACATTTGTGGTATATCAAACACAACAGGGTTAAGTCACACACAGCTCAGGCACACACAGCACTTTCAGCCTGTGTGTACCTTAACCCTGTTGCATGCTGAGTCACATAGGCGTTGTAGGGCCTATATGCGAGTGCAATGTCTGTCTTTGCGCAACCACTGCGAGGCATACAGTGAGAGTGCAGGGCAGTCTGGTCTGTGACACGGTGTGCACAAAGGCCAGGGGAAGGGCACAGGAAGGGGGTGTGTCCCCGGCCCTACCCAAAATGTCCTCCTGGTGCACGGCCACGTAACACCGCACTCCCACACCGCACGCGACAGGCCCAGACTCCGTAGCCCGCAGGCACCATTTACTTTGAATGCAACACAGAGAGGAGGGGGGGGGGAAAGAAGGAAGGAAAGAAAGAGAGGCTGAGCCGATCCCAAAGAGAGGAAGGGACAGAGAGAGAGAGAGAGAGAGAGAGAGAGAGAAGGAAGAGAAATCAAAGGTTTTGTGAGGCACTGACGGACAGGAGCCAACGTAGAAACGACACCTCTGGGAGCTCGTAGAAGGGGACAAAAACACAAGGGATTACAGAAGAGAGTGAGGATTGTTTGCCGTTGTGTTGGGTCTGAAGACGCATTCCTGAGACACTATGAACGCTCAGCAGCAGAGGTACAGGAACGCTTCTTCTGACAGCGTGGGCAGAGACACCGTGGGCAGAGACAGGGTGCCCTCGGATGATGGGTACTACCAGGGGATGCTGAAGGCGACGGACGGCAGGAAAGGTGACTGAACCCTGGGAAGCTCTCTGTCTTTTTATTAGCATTGGGCTAAATTAATCTGGGTGTTTTAATACGTGTGATGGGCAAGGGTCCTCAATTTCAATCAACTCCTGCGTATAAACGTAGTGGTTTTCAGATTCCAGGTTGGTTTGATTGGCTAAGGTTAGGGTTGTTTATTCAATATTCTTTAACGTTATGCTGAATGTGTGTATAACAATTCTTACACATCAGGAGATAAAAGTGCTGCTTAAACTGAAACTCACACAGTGCAAGTTCAAGTGATGTCGAGTGCCGATGTAGCTGAGTTAAATTATACATTTGTGCAACCTCTCACATTTTTCATAGTAAAAAAAGGGATTTTGGCATGAAAATATGTTTTTTTTTAAGTAGTAGGGCTGCTCTCCCCTTTTGCCAGATGCATTTTAACGAGGATCCTCCTCTTTTCTAACACACCAGAAGGTTTTTTTTGGCCCATGTATTGACCAGAAACCCCAAGGCACTTATTATACACATGTGGGCGGACTCTTGACTCGCTCAAATTAAATGCTTTTAAAAAATATAAATATGCCATATATATATATGACCCAACTATATATAGTTATTTGGGGTCTGAAAAGTGCCACAAAATATGGAAATATTTTGTATTTTTGGCACTATATGAATAGCCACAGGAGCCCAAAGGATAACTGTATGCTAGTTAAAGATATAGGCCTTTCTGTTGGTTTTTATTTTCATATATTTGCCCTCACATGATGGTGCCTCTAGGCTCCACTAATGGCCCAGTGTAATGTCCCATCTCTTTTAACCTGTGTCTTGTTGATCTTTGTTGGTCTTAATCTCTAAGCCACACACACTGCCGGTAAAGTGGGTGAGCACAAACTCTGCACACCTTTCCCAAAAGCCGTTTGTGCTTTTCTGACATTGGATACCCCCTCCCAGACAGTGGTTTCAATACTCAGGGGCTGGTAGTCTGCACGTGACGTGTCCTGACGGTGCAGTTGTAGAGGTAGCCTTGGTGTTGGGTAACACATTGTAAATGAAATCCAATGGCACACAATTCCCTGCAGGTCAAAGTGATATTCCATCGTGGAACATCCTTTGGGCCTTGGAAGACGAATTGCGGTCAACGTCACCTACCTAATCAGGGTCCCCGTTGGTCTCCACTGACGAATGGATACAGAGGTCAGAGGTGTGGCGTTTAGGGTTGCCATGGAAACGCGACTCCATAACACAGTTGGTAAAGTCGTTAGTGAAGTTCACCTGTGAGAGCAAAGCTAGTTTGGCCCCGTGTTTCCTTATTATTTTATGTTCCCTAGGCTCTGTGGTGGGTTGTTATAAAACATTATTATAGCAGTTACTCTGATCATTTCTGACCATTGTGACACGTCAGAGCTAAAAGGCCACCTGGTAACCAAGTCCCAACAATTTATGATAAAACACACATTTTCTTGGCTGTCCCGTAATCAGAGCTACTCACCTTTTTGTGTGTGTGTGTGTGTGTGTGTGTGGGGGGGGGGGGGGGGGGGGGGGGGGGGGGGGGGGGGGGGGGGGGAGTCCAGGTGCATTATTTGTTTGTGGGTGTGTTCCTCTCCTTACAGCAAGGTGGAGATTTCACTCTTTGCTGTACAACATTTGTTTTTGTACATCCCTTATAAGGGTAACACTGCGTGTGTTATAGAGCAAAATGCTTCACAACCAGAAGTGAATTTATTCTCGATAACACTAGCTACACTCCTTTCCTAGTGAGCTTCAATACTAGGCCCTCCTAAATCCTCCACAGTGATCCATGAAGGCAGTGTCAGCATTAGAGATCGAGCGAGAGACATGCCCTTACACATTAAACATTTCCAGGCAGAGGACGCACGGTAATGCTGGTGATGAACTCTGACTCACGGGCATGCACTGTCTCGACAACGTCGGTGACTATGCCGTTGTTACATCCTGTGTTGTGATATGAAATTAACCCAACCCTTGGTATCGAAGATATTTAAATTGTTTTATGATCATCGGACAGTTGAGTCATAACCGTGCCTTCGATATTTTGATATCCCAGTGGTGACATTCTTAGACCTATAACCTGGAAATGTCTGAAAAAAGTGAAGCTAGCGAAAACCACTTTGTATTTTTCTTTATCCTGGTCTCATCCTGGTCTGTTTTCTTTATCATTGTCTCTGGCAGATGAACGGGATCGAGTACAGAAAAAGACCTTCACAAAATGGGTCAACAAGCATCTGATAAAGGTATGGTATTAACTTTTTCTCTCTGTCTATCTCCTTGTCTATCTCTCTATGTATCTTTCACACACACACACACACACACACACACACACACACACACACACACACACACACACACACACACACACACATACACACACACAGGCAAACACATGACGTGTGTGTGCGTATTTATTTATTATCCATGAATATGTGGATTACTTCCTTTTAGTATCAACCCGAGATTCTAAATCAAGGGGCAATCTATTTAAATTGCATTTAATTGCAATTCCTTCTGGCCCTACACCAATTTCCAAAATTCCAAATGACCAAAATTACCAGATGTTTCCTGACTCATTCCCAACAAGATGTTCAACAACAGGGTGCAAACATGTTTTCCAGATAGTTGCAATTGAATGTTTTGCGGATGTTATTATTCAACATTAGAAGATTCATACTCTACAACTGTGTTTGATTTATTGCAACAAGTTTGGATTTGGTCATATTACATTTAAAAGGAACAGTAGATAAGGGTAAATAAGCAGTACGAGAGAACAGTTTTATTGTGTCTGTATTAGTGCGTGTTCTGTTCTCCTCCAATTAAACTGAGGATACATGATGGGCTGAGGTCCCAACCCCGCCCTTAAATCTGTTACCATGGCAAATCAATGTTGTGACAATAGTCTAGTCCAGCATGCATCTGTATACTTCAACAAAGATGACACTCTTGGGATGTTGGTCGTTTTTCAGTCATTCAACTTCCCTCCCCCACACAAACGCACACACGCATCATCACACATACGCACTCACACAAAAAACATATTAGCCAGTCAGTCACTAATTGTGCCCCGCTCAGTATCTATCCCATTGTATTTACTTGGAACGGGGAGCCCGACCAGAAGTCCAATATGTCGTCTGCTGACTGACTGTGTAAACCTTCAACACTGCAGATCACTTCTCACCTACCTCACCGCTGCGTTCCCCATAACTTAAGCCTGAAAGCCTCCCCAATTCATCACACTTAACGCAGGGAGGTACATGGGGCGGGACCTTCTCTTAACAAAAGCCAAACGACTCACTCTGAAGGTACTCATTAGAAATGATGAATTTGGTACCAGCTCTACAGGGCCTCCTGTCTGGAAAGGTTTTTTTGTTCAAAATCCAGACTCTCGGACATGAAAGGCTTACACGCTATACTATTCTCCATATTAACTGGGAACCACAGTGCCATTTGTTTCTCTCTTTAGAAATGAATGGAACAAGAAAGAAAAATGGAGGCACAAGTGGACTGTTTTTCTTTCCATGAATGTGAAGTGGTAACACACTGCTGAATATACACTTCAAGTCTTTATTTTCCCTTTTTTATCTTTTTTTTACCCACAAGGTTTTCTTCCAGTGAATGTGCGAGTGTGAGTCATAGACTCATCTGGATTCGCTTAGCACCATCTTAAAAAAAAGCCTATACGTTAGTCTGGCCTGGGAGCCCTTTCCAGTAGCACATGCGCTCCAGAGAGCCCCTGTGCATTGGGGTGTGTACTGCTCGCCCCAGTGCGCCCCGGCCTGGAGTTGACGGAAACACATCGCTACACTGGAGTTTTACAAGTCGCTTAAGTTTCTTTCAACGGCGTCCATGTAAATCTGAAAATATCCTGGAGAAATGGAAACATTTCCTTTTATAAACCTTTACCATGTCTGTAGCAACGTCCAAGTTACACGCCACCTAGGTGGCTGCCATACTCCACCTAGGTGACTTTTCTTGGGCTCCTCCAAACAAAGGACACAGGGTGGTGATGTTAAACCGGTTTATTGCCAAGGTTGAGTATGATAACACAAACAGCTGGTGCTGCCATGTGGGAGATCTCTATCTGCGTGTGTGTGGTGGTGGCTGGTTTAACCTGTTGCACATTGATTGCTCAATGTGCAACAGGTGTGCAGCCTCACCCAGCTCCAGAGTCTGGATTTGTGGAAAAATTGGGAATGCTGGATGAACATTTGTTAAATAACATGAGTTATATTAACATACAATAACATTGTTTGTGGCAACTTATGAGTGCATTTGTTTTTTAACCTCAGAAAGGAAACTATTGAATAGTTTGTTTGGTTCTGAGTGAGCGGTTTGTTTCACCGTGTCAGTCGTCAGCGGCCTATTAGCACATGGACAGAGTCTGCTGCAGTCCCTTCAGCATGTGCTAATTTAGCTTATGATGATGGATAGAGCATCATTGGCTTCAATATATGAAAGCATAGCTCACGCAGTACACACAAACATGATAGATATGGTCAAATACATTCATCTTCACAGTGACAATGCACATGACTTGCATCACATAGTCTCCATATTGTCTATTTCTAAACCAAATTGAACGCACCTCATCAAATTTGTAAACAGTGGTCCCTAGTGGCCCTATACAGCTAGTTGCCTTCCCCTTTCCAGGTCTGCTTCATGTATGAATGCTCTGCAGACAGGAGGGTGGAGTCATCATGCTTAACAGAAGATAAGTGAATTCCTATCCATGCCAACATAAATCGTGTAACTGTTGCGACTTGCAGAAGAGAATTTCCCTTCACAGCCCTTCACTTTCTTTTCCACAAGACACACCTGGGAAAATTAAGAGCTCAGTGACTCCAGTTCTTCATTTCACGAACAAAACAACTTCATATAACAACATAAAACAATATATTTCTAATATATAAATATATATAGCTTGGTATTTTTTATCATTTCGTCAACTTAATTACTAATCACTGTGGACTAATCAGATGGATTCCCATCATCTGCCACATTACACTCTCCATTCTCTCACGACTCTAACCTTTCTCCCATCTGTTCTTCTGTATTCTTCATCCCTCCCCAGCATTGGAGTGTGGAGGTAGGTTGTTCTTGCACTTGGCCAGCTCTATGACAGATCTTGTATGGTTATACTGTATCACAACATCTGGGGTTGTTATTTGATCGCTTGAACACGCACAACATCACACGTGTGAACCAGCAGAGGAGCCGGTCCACTGTTTCACCTTGCATGCACAAAAACAAACCAAATGTTTGTTTTTGTGCAATTTTCTCTGGATGATAATATGATCACACCCCCCTCACCCACCATGGCTTGTTCTGGTTTCTCAGTTTGATTGTGTTTGCTCTGGAAACCTCCACATATCACTTATTTTATTTATATTCTTTTGTATTCTTCTTTTTTATTGGAGGGCTATTCTTCCACCTGTCAGAGAAGGCAGCTGCAGACTTGTGTTTGGCAGTCTCAGCTGCAGTCCAAAAACCTGCATGTGTAGCTGCTTGCGGCGATGCATTCCTGAGCTGTGTAGATGGGTACTGGGTGTGTTTTGCTCCGAGGTGGACTCTGAAGAACATAAATAACAGCCGATACAGAAAGTCATATTATTTCTGGCTATGCACCAAATGGCTGGCTAACAGAAATAGCCTGTGTGGCAATATCCTGTGTGTATGTACATATGTAAAAGTCAAATGTTGATCAAATATATATTTTGTAAAATCTATTTTTCTCTGCTATTCTGGTTATTGATGATCAATTTAAACAGCACACAACATGCTGTTATAAAAACAGCCCAAATTAAATTAATTTTATTTGTAATGTATTTGAAATGATCAAAAGGCTACATTTCTGAAGAGAATTGCGTTTTGTTTTAAGTCTTCAGTATATTCAGGAGTAAGTGTCTCCTCAGATTCAGATTCAGCCTCTTAATTATTTCCATGATGGTGCATCGCTAGATAATATTATAAACTATAAATAGATGTGTGATCCCATCGTGTGTGTGTGTGTGTGACTTGTTTTGTGATAATAATAGTCATCTTCTCCATGTTTGTGCTGTTCTTCCAGTCGCAGCGTCACGTGTCTGACCTCTATGAGGATCTCCGAGATGGACATAACCTGATCTCCCTCCTGGAGGTCCTCTCTGGGGAACACCTGGTGAGTCGCCCCAAACTCCCTATCGCTCAAGACTCAGAATGGCTAACGACGTCGAGCACGCTTTGTGCTAACCGCACTCTGCCTCCGAGCCCAACCCTTGTTGTCATTCTGACTCATCTGTCACAAGCCCATTATTAATCAACATCCGCAAAGGGGCCAATTACATACCCAACCTCAGTCAAACACAGTCTTTCACTTCCTCTGATCATACAGACAATATCTCCCTTTATGCCATGCACCATTTTGGGGGGAAACAAATCTGCAGAAATGTATCTGTAATCTGCTTGAATGGATGGTTTAACATACATAATCACTTCTAATCTATTAAAGGCAACACTGCTACTTATACAGTGGAGTCTATAATAACTGTTTGGTGGGTTTACCTACAAAAAGGGGTGTGGAGGGGCCAGTAGGCAAATCAACCCAGATGCATCAATCATTGCTACCTTCTGTCTAACTTTATCCACTTTGAATAAGGACACATAATTCATAAGTAATATGTCTTTATTCAAAGTGGAACAGCTGGCTGACATGCTAGTGATGTTTATAAATGGCTGCATGTATGTGTGCTGCTCCACCTACTCATGCTCTGCTCACTTTGAGGTCCTAACAGATGAACCTCTCTCTCTCTCTCTCTCTCTCTCTCTCTCTCTCTCTCTCTCTCTCTCTCTCTCTCTCTCTCTCTCTCTCTCTCTCTCTCTCTCGTTTCTGCTCTGACCGTCTGATCTTTTTGACCTGTCTGGTTCTCCTGCTCTCCTCCTGAACCTCTCCACTCTTCCTCACTTCCTGTTTGCCACTGTTTGCTTTTGAAGAGTTTGACCCACCGCCTGGTTCTCTCTCTCTCTCTTCTCCCTCATCTTCCTCTCCACTCTTCCTCACTTCCTGTTTGCTACTGTTTGGCCATCATCTTCTTTGTGTGCTGAAACTTGCCGTCTGGCCTTTTCGTCCTCTGCCTCCGTTCCTAATCACGCTCTGGCTGGGGCTAGCCAAGGGAGAGAGATGTGGGCAGGAGCTTGCGGTTGGTGAGTGAGCATGTTGTTCTCTTAGTCTCCTTTTCCTCCTTCTCCTTCTCCTCCATGGTCTCCTTCTGGTTCATGTGCATGGTGCTACTCATTTGGCTGTGCATGATATTCTCTGGCAGTGGCTTCAATGAATCACTCTTTCACCTAATGGAAAGAGTGTATATACCATATATATATGTGTGTGTGTGGACAAGGTGTAGACAATGTTAGAATACAAAATATATGTTCCCCTTAAATGATCTATTATCTTTTCTTTGATTGATGTATTGCATTTCATCCCATATGTTTGCGTAATATAATTATAATTAATGTATGATTATATTTATTGTTGAGTTCACCAGCACTTCCCATATGTGTGCTGGTGCTCCCTACTTCCCAGCACTTATTTTGCCTTTTTAGTTTTCCTACATTTTATCTTCATTATTTTTAATTATTTTCTCCCTCTTACTCCAAACCAGCAAGGATGTTCTCTGAGGTGTTGCTATTTATGTATGCATTTCTAATCTCTTTATTCCCACTCTACAGCCCAGGGAGAAAGGTCGCATGCGTTTCCACAAACTGCAGAATGTACAGATAGCGCTGGATTTCCTGAGACACCGCCAGGTATGAGATTCTTCCTGCTTCATAACAAAAACAACAACAACAAGCTGAAAGGCTCTGTCACAATATGTCTTCAGTGAGAACAATCTGACGTTGCTATGTGTTTTTTGTGTTTCTCTGTCTCCGTAGGTCAAGCTGGTGAACATCAGGAATGATGACATTGCAGACGGGAACCCCAAGCTGACGCTGGGCCTGATCTGGACCATCATCCTCCACTTCCAGGTCTCCTGCTCTGTCAGTGTTATGTTCCATCAACGTGGTAGCCGCCATCCTCTCTCTCTCTCTGGGATCTCCATCGGGCAGCTGTCACCTCAGATCTTACTCTTCCAGACCAATCACAGGGGACTCATGTTCCACTCCTCTAAAAAGCATTACTTGATTCAATCAAATGTCAATGAAAATTATCCTATCGGTGGTGGTTGGTGCTATCCTGATTTTGTACTACTCACCCCCAATTTAAATATTAGTTTAATGTACAAGGGCTGAGTGTCAGAAAATGGCACTCACTCGCTATTCAACACTATGAGTCATGTCCGGGCTGAATGCCCTGAGTAGGGCTTCTCAGAAATCTAGCGTACATCACAGGCAGTTAGAACTTCCCATGTAGATATTCAGCCTGGCCTAGTTGGAGCGCATTCTACAGGGTGGGCAACACCCTTAGCAAGCCAATGATTCATCCTATGTTGAAGTTGAAATCTGGCTCTGGGAACACAGTGTTTTTCCTACCATGCCCGACCTAATCCTTGCCTTCCCGAAACCAAATGGAAGATGCTACTACTAGATATCACTATCACTATACAGATATTCTAGTAATCCAAAATCATAATAATAATAATAATACTTCTGATGGGTCTTTCTATAGGTAGACCCTCTTAGGCACCAAGTCTGAACAGCAAATTTAAAATAGATAAATATTAGCTAGGATAAAAGCTTGGCAAAGCCATTCAAAACAGTGGCAGATGATCAACAAGTGAGCCCATAGAAAGAGATCAGGTGTCCCTCTTCTAAAACAGCTTGGAAGAACATCAGATGTGCAGCTGTTGGTGAGTCATAGCGGCTTTCAGCTCATCACAGAGGAGAGAGAAGGTGTGATACCCGTGGTGAAGAAGGAATCTGATACACATGCGCAGACACATGCACATGTGGACATGCGCACAGATACACCACCCTCACAATAGATATTGGATACACCCAGGGTACACCAGGGAGATGTTACATCTTAGGACCAACGTACTAACAATTCACACACTTACTATAATTTCAAATAGTTAGTTGCAACGAGAGGAATAACGCAGTGCGATTGTAAAGCACACACTCGCATAGGATATCCCAATACATTCACATGCTAATTTAATTCTTTATATTTCTTAATGAAAGATTAACAGAGGGGGAATTCCAATAATCACAGATAACTCCAGATTTGTATTGGTTTGGTTTTGGTTTCCACTCATGATTAACACATTTAACGTTTTCATTTTCCATAAATTGCCGTGGACTGTGTGTGCACCCTACTCTGGTGTTAACCGTTGCTTCCTGTCGTTGTGGGGTCAGATCTCAGACATCCAGGTGAACGGCCAGTCCGAGGACATGACGGCCAAGGAGAAGCTGCTGCTCTGGTCCCAGACGATGACGGAGAACTACCAGGGCATCCGCTGCGACAACTTCACCACCAGCTGGCGGGACGGCAAGCTCTTTAACGCCGTCATACACAGGCACCAGTAAGTGGACCGGTCATGCAGTTCTGCAAGTTGGCTTTACTGCAGGGCTTTACAGTATACGGATGAGGGCCTGCACAGATGTTTTAGCTGCTCACAGGAGGTGACAATGAATTGTTGAACTCATTATGGTCATTGTTGTACATTTACAGCACTCATTAAGCCTCACGCATGAGTAGCTTATTATTCTTCTGACCTACCAGCTGTGCCGGTGCTTCTCATAACATTTACCACGCATATGTTGCATTTGATTTGATTGGAGTGAATGAGGGCAGAAATAGGGCATTGGCCCACTACCAATTCTTCAATGATCTTTTGCAAGTAAAAACCTATAACCTATGAATGCCTCTTCAGTCCCTACGGCTAAATGCGAGGATGGAATATATATAACACATTCTTTGTAACAGTTGATTATCATATTCTATTGATAAACCATTCACGTTATTTAATGTAATTTGGTTATTAGCAGTGATGGGCGGTGTTTTAGGCTTTTGTGAATACCAAAAAGTGCCCCAAACCTGCTCTGTTCCTTAGAAGTTCAGCTTAGATCAGCTTACCAAGCAGTTAGTGTTCAGATAACCATTTTGTGGGAATTTCGATGCTATCTTTTACCAGAAAACGGGCATAGCTCAGGCATTCGCCCAGGGAGAGTTAATTGTTCAGCTAGGCGTGGTTTTTGTAGCCTTTTAAAGAAGGTAAAAGAAAGGTTAGCCGCAGGGACAAGTTTCTTTTAAAAGTTTGAGCATGTTACTGCCCCGCTTTGAGAGGGAGAGTGAAAAAAGAAAAAAATTTGCTTTATGCATGCCATTAGGGCTGGTCTGGTAGCTGCCTTATTTTCTAATAAAGTACAGCAGTATTGAGAGATGGGATCAGCGCACTCTGTGCTCGGGACTTGGACGGTGAAGCATAATTTTACGTGATTTTTTTAAGTATACTTCTCGATGTGAGTTGCTGAGTTAAACGAGGAAGAGGAATTCCTCCAGATGACCCGCTCATGATGAAGGCGCAGACCTGAGATAGACCTAATATATTCAAACCACAACACCTAGCATCAAGTGTTTCATTGTGCGACGTGTCCACCTCCGCTTGGCCACGGAAGTGCAGTTGCTAGACGGACGGACGGACACTCTTGATATTCATCCTACATCGGATCATCATGTTTAATCCGAAGAAGAAGGAGAAGCATAAGAAGGCTACCCGTTTCAGCCTGTCTGCTGGCGGAGGTGGTAGGTGGAGAAGGCACAGTGACCTGGGATACAGGGTGGTGATGGTGTGCAAGGACATTCCGACAGGGGGGACGGGGGTCTCCGGCTGTAGCTCTCAGGGGACCGGGGCCTCAACCTCTTCCGCGAGGCACCGCATCTCAAGGGACCGGGGCTGGAGGTCCGCCAGCTGCGATGGAAGGGAGTGTCATGTTGTCAGCGGCGGCAGCGGCGGCAGCTCTCCCTGTGCAGACGGGCAGGTCTACCTCCACAACGTGCACTACCTAGAGGCCCCGCGTGTCAATGGAGACCGGGCTTTCACCGCTACCGGTCGTCGTGTTAAACAGCTGCATGGGTCTGCCAGGATGTTTTTATTCAACTTAGTTGACCATGTTTGTGTCATCTGGAAATATGTTTTCATTATGCAGCCGACTGTGTTGGAGCCGGAGGTGGTGGTTGCAGATGTATTGGGAGTCACTAGAGTTCACTCTCTCTTTCTCTCTTTCTCTGTACAAAACGTGTAAATAGAATTAGTCTTTGCAGCGTTATTTGTCTTTCTCTGTCATTCTCCCTTTGTACACTTCCTCCTCCCAAATGGGTGACCGCAGCAATCAATTGAGCAAATATGTCAGAGTTTGGTTTATGTAGCCGCTCTATGTGTCAGATATGCTCACTGGCTGCTTTGTGTGATACCAGTGCAAGTGAAATGCCCAGAGGAGTCAGCTAGCTGGAGCTTTTATGGATTAATAAGACAGGTGTGCTCTTGCACTGCACATTCTTCCTCCTCACGATGATGATGAACTTTGAAGGAACTCAGAGTTTATAACAGGATAACTCAATACATCTTAAGTATTTTGTTTTGCAGTCTTGCCAAATATTTCATATTGGAATAATGCGGCCTAATATTACCTAATGTTATCTGTTTCGAAAACATATCTTGTTTTGTTTTTTGTATTTAGAGATGGTTTTTACACTTGATCTTCCAGTAGAGTTAAGAATCCCCAAGAGCCATAAATGTTTTGTAGCATGTCGAAGTGATAGCAAGAACAACGACTAATGACACCTAAAGTGACCACATAACTAACTATAAATATTTGAACAACAATAACACATTAAAACGAATAAATCAGGGGCATACAAACCCATAAAATCCATACATGGGTGAATACTAGGGAGAAGCCATCCTCAACTGTCCTATAGGGGTTTTACATTGCAATGATTGCCACCATTTTGGGAGCGTAGGAGCATTGGAACGTTAGTTTTTATGTGGGAAGTAATGTTTTTATTTTTGTTCATTGTTGAGTAATTAATCGTGAAATGATTTGTCCTCATCGGGAGACATTGTTGTGTTTGAAAGTGCCACAGCATTTCTCATGCCAGACGTAGCTTAACAAAGTTGTCATTAGCCTAGGTTACAGTATGTTTACTTTGATTTAGGATTTTACAGTACTACAACTCTCTTCGGTCCTCTCAATATGGCGGAGTAGCGCCAACAAAACATCCCGTGATTTATTCTGATGTGCAAGCTTATTAAGGAAACCTATTGCCACTGATACAAAGTTCACCGCAGGGTCCACACTTCTACATGTTTGATCACCTGCTATCGTCGACGCAGACGGTTCAAGCCTACATACTGTTAGATTAGCCTCAGAGATGGGGAGGACATTACCAATCATGAGTAAATGGGTTCTTTCAGGATCTGTGCAACACTCATGATCCGTGCTTGTGTTTCCCAAAGGCCCAGGCTCGTGGACATGGGTAGAGTGTATCGACAGACCAACCTGGAGAACCTGGAACAGGCCTTCAACGTGGCTGAGAAAGACCTGGGGGTTACCCGCCTTCTGGACCCAGAGGGTAAGAGACCCAAGTAACCTCTGCCAATACTTGACTTATGCAAGCGTTGTTATGGATATCAGGGTTAGCCACGAATATAATATGTTGGCCATGATACTAAGCAGAAGTTGACTTGAGGAATGAAATACCATGTATTCTTACCAGTTTGTTTGTCACATAATATCTAGTAGTATAGTATAGACAATATCATATAATATTTAAACCATATATAACCCAAACTAAATACTCATTTGTCTTATGCAGCTGATGATTATATTTTAGTCCATGTGAAGATAACACAACAGAAGTATTTAAGGCGACAATAATAGTGCTTTGATATTATTCACACTATAGTGATGATGTGTGCTAGCGACACCAACCTTGACTTGATGGTTCCATCATTTCCTTCCATAGATGTGGATGTTGCTCACCCTGATGAGAAGTCCATCATCACCTATGTGTCCTCCCTGTACGACGCCATGCCCCGCATCCCTGAGGCACAGGAAGGCCACGTAAGTAGCCAATGTTCTCCGTTCCTCCAAGTGGATAGATGGATAGATAGATAGATATAGATAGATAGATCGATTTGAGTTGATGCCATTCAGATTATTACAGTTAAATTGTTGAAGTGCAGGCTTGTGACCTGTCTGATTAAACCTCTTGTGGACACACCGTTGTCCAAGACAAGCCAGGACCGGAACTCCAACAGAGGTCCTGTGGATCTCTGATCACAGGACTTCCATTGCACTTCAAGTGAAATTAGCGGCTTGTATTGTTTCTTCTCAGATCATAGGTCAAATTAATCAATCAGCCACAGTGTGTTTTCATTATCACACACGCCACGCCCACACACACACAGACACTCCCGCACACATCTCATTATAACGTTAAATAATGACAGCACATCAACATTTTAATTTGTTAGCTCTGTCACATTCTTTTTTTTTGCGTCCTTTCTGTCTTTATTTCTTTACTTATTTCTTTAAAACTTTTTTCTTTCTTTCTTTTCTTTCGTTTTTCCTTCCTTCCTTACCTTCCCATACGATCTTCGAACCTTGACAAAGATCCTGTCTATTCATTATCTCTCTCTGTCTCTCTTTCTCTCTCTCTCTTTTCAATAAGCTCTTGGTGCAGCTGCACAATGCCAAGCCTGTCGATACCAAATTAAGTTAGCATGGTGTCAGAGCGGCCCCTGGGAAACATGGGAAACAACAGGAGGAAAATAGCCCTCCTGTCCTCCTTGTCCACCAAACTGACTTCCTTGCTGGTTTTTGTTTTGTTGCCCCCGTGATGCTGTGCTTGCTGGAGCAGCTGGAGCTACGCTGGCAGGAGTACTATGAGCTGGTGACCGTGCTGCTGCAGTGGATCCGACACCACATTCACATCTTCGAGGAGAGGAAGTTCCCCGGCAGCTATGAGGAGATCGAGGTGAGCAGCGACCACCATTTTGGGATGCTCCAGCCGCTAGTGTTAAGTATCTTGAAAGACTTGAAAGAGTTGTTTACAGTCGTGTCTGCGGTCTCTCTGTGGAGTGCAATACTGTTAACTGTGGGTGTGTGTGTGGGCTCAGGTGTGGGTGTGGGAATTCATGCCCACTAAAATAATACAAATACAAAAAACATGAGTCACACAATAGAACCATGTGTAAATAAAAGCATATAATATAACTTTTCTGGAGAAATGAAGCATGTATGCTCTTCATTGTCATAAAGGAATTAAGTATCATGTATGAAGAGAGCTGGGTGGGGCAGCTGGCACACGGTGCAGTGTGTGAAACTAACAGCCTGAAGGCCTGAACTGTCAACTGTAAACTCTAACACAACTCCACTCGGCCACTCCCAGCTAGAACTGCAGATACAGCTGCGCCACACACACACCCTGTCTGCTCTTGTTAGTCGCACAGTTAACTGCTCTCTCTGTGTTTATGTGTGTGTGTGTGGGGGGGGGGGGGGGGGGGGGGGGGGGGCACTTTTGTGTTTGTTTTTCTTTTGTTTTCATCAAAAGTTAATATTTTATTTCCCCTGAATTATGCTGTTTCATTTCACTTAATATTCCACTTTAATAGTTAGACAATTCAGTATGTATGTTAGAAAGAAAACAACAATAATGTTATAGGTTCGTAGCTCTATAATTAGAAAAAAAGCATAACATGAAATTCAAAGAATAGCTATAACAAGACATAACAAATAACTCATATGTGGTTGAGGTATTATTTTAAGTTACAATGTTATTTTTCCCATTAAGATCCTGTGGCGCCAGTTCTTGAAGTTCAAAGAGACAGAACTGCCTGCAAAAGAATTAGACAAGAACCGCTCAAACCAGATCTATCAAACCTTTGAGGCAAGTTGTCCCTATTTCTACTCTTCTCTAGTCTATTAGCGTATTGTATTATACTTTATATTCTATTATAGTGTATTGTGATCTACTCTACTCTATTCTATCATAGTGTATTGTAGTGTACCCTACTACCTACCCTATTATATTCTGCTATACTCTCTTCTCTACTCTATTATAAACTCTATTCAGTACTTTATTTGTTCAACTCAGGGAATTCTATGCTTTATTCTATACCCTCTTCTATTTTATTCTACTCTGCTTGCTCTATTCTCTACTCGTTTCTCTGCTCTATTCTCCACTCTGTTCTCTACTCTATTCTCTACCATTGTAATGTGTAATGGTGTCCCATCTGTGTGCTTACAGAGCGCGGTGCACGCGGGCCAGGTGAAGGTGCCCCCAGGTTACCACCCCATCGATGTGGAGAAGGAATGGGGACGCCTGCACTCGGCCTGCCTGGATAGAGAAAAGCTGCTCAGAATAGAGTTTGAGAGGTGAGCTCAAAGACATGAGCGGTGTAAAGACAGCAGAAGAGAGCAAGAGTTTGAAGATAAACAACACTCTGCTCCCTCCCTCCCTCCCTCCCTCCCTCCCTCCCTCCCTACGTTTCTCCACCGTTGAGACGTGATGCATTCACGCACCTGCGGTGGAGCAATGATACGCCGTGCGTTCACATGTGTTTGACGGGGAATGTGAGGAAGAGGTGATCTAATTTGACAGACGGCTATGGCATTTCTATTGTATTACACTCCAAATATTACCTGCAGCACCTTTAAAGGAGATCAGCGGCACAACGACAAAATTGTCCGTAAAATCACTCACATACAGACGATAAGTAACTTATGTCAGATTGGGTAATGTTTGGCACGTTGGGCAACCGTCCCATTTTGGCATTTTAAAACACATGCCTGTTACGACAATTCATTTGTTCAGCATTCCTCGTACAGATATAGCTATCGATTGCAAACCCCCCAGAGAGCAAATAGGCTTGTACCATACGGCTGAATTAGATAAGCCATCATTATTTTATATTAAACAGTGTATTTATCATCTCCATTGATTAGCTGCCATTGCATATAGCTCCTTTAAATAAAGACTCATGTGGAGTATTTATTCTCAAAATATTGTTTTGTACAAGTACAATTTGCAGGACATGGTAAATATCCAGCTCTATTTCAGTGATAGTTTGTCATGCCGTGGAGTGGGCTGGTCCTTCGGTCACAAGACCGTCTGCTCATCCAACACTCTGAGTGGACTCCCTCATGGCTCTGAAATGTGGAGAAAGGCTGAACTCAAAACACTCTACGGGGACATTTGTATCATTCGGCACCGTCGCTTTGGATAAAATATTCCCGCCGCAGTATAACGTGTCCGCATTTTGTTTTGCTTTGTTTAGTGCTGCGTGTTTCTTGTATCCTGTTTTTTTCATAGAAATCCCTTTGTGTTTCTTATATCTGTTGTACACAAGTGCAGGTTGGTTGAATAGTTGAACAAACACAAAACAATCAACCAACAAGTGACTGACCCTCTGCAGTTACAGATGTTGCTAGCGTCACACTTTTGGGATATTGAAGTGTCATCACCAAACGGCTTCATCATCGTTCTCCTTTTCAATCGTTTGTTCCCCACCCCCAGACTCGAGAGACTCCAGAGGATCGTCACTAAAGTCCAGATGGAGTCGGGCTCCTGTGAGGAGCAGCTCAACCAGCTGGATAGCCAGATGCAGACAGTGAGTCGCACACAGACCCCAGTCCGAGACAAACTCCTAGCCCAGACAGGTCACCATCCTAGGAGAACACAAGGACTCTGTTCTCTCTCTCTCTCGCTCTCGCTCTCTCTCTCTCTCTCTCTCTCTCTCTCTCTCTCTCTCTCTCTCTCTCTCTCTCTCTCTCTCTCTCTCTCTCTCTCTCTCTCAATTCATCCAGGACTAGTCAGCAATCGCTTTGTCAACTGACATGGCTTTTTTAAATTTTCCACCATGAGCTATGGCCTAAGATATTTCAACCTATTAAAGAACGGGTTGAGTCTGGATAGTTCTAATGTCTGATAAATATTAATATAGAAACAGGAAAATACTCTATTGTACATTTTGTACAGTCTCTGAGGTGAAGAGTTGGTATTTCATGAACTGCGGTTCACTGTTATTGCTTAGTTACTCTCCTGTGTCTAATTAATGGAGAAACTAAATATCGATCTGTGTTATGACCCGCAGGACATCCGTCTGCTGAATTCAGGGAAACCAGCTCGGTACACAGCAGAGGTGGAGCGGGACCTGGATAAGGCTGACGGCATGATTCGCCTGCTCTTCAACGACGTGCAGTTCCTTAAGGACGGGCGCCACCTGCAGTCTGAGCAGATATATCGCAGGTCAGTGAAAAACAAAGGTTTTTCTTCATTATTATTTACATTTGTACAATGAGATATTAAAGCTAGGGTAGGCAATTTATTTTAGAAGTATTTATAGTCCTATTTGTTGAAATTCTCTTTACATCCCGACAAGCAGTCAATAAATCAAATGCTATGACATAAAAAAGAGGAAATTTGGTATCTGTTGATGTCGCTGGACTGTAATAAGCCAATCCATCATTTAATTTGGCTTGAGTAAAATGATTGGATGACCTCCCTGTCCGTCTACCTTTTCGGTTGGATACTTAAAAAGGTCTAGCTAACTCTGGCTGGTTTCTCCAAATTGTCTACTCCAGCCTTAATCAGCTGCATTCGATTAATGTAGTAGTTTCACATGCGTGCAGAGCAAAACAATAACCCATTATGATGTTTCCATTCCTGCAGGGTCTACCGCCTCCATGAGCGCCTGGTGAACCTGCGCACCGATCACAACCTGCGTCAGAAGACAACCATGACGGCCACCACGCACCAAATAACCCAGCTTAGCCAGACCCCCAAGGGGCGACCGGAGCTGGACGGTGTCACGCTGCGCTACGCCCAAGACCTCCTGGCCTGGGTGGAGGAGAACCAGCGCCGCATCAACGAGTCCGAGTGGGGGTCGGACCTGCCCACCGTGGAGTCCAACCTGGGCAGCCACCGGGGTCTCCACCAGAGTGTTGAGGACTTCCGGGCCAAGATCGAAAGGGCCAAGACTGATGAGGTACATACCAGGGTAGAAGACTCACTTGTTTTGCCTCATGTAATGTGCTTTGGAGGGCATTTTGGAAAATTTCATGGGGCAATTTTATAACAAGTTGGGAAATACCTTTTTTTTTTTCGATGTTACACGACAGACCAATATTCAATGACTCCAATGAAAATAATTTCTCGATCGCTTTCTTTTTTATCGTCACTTTGCTATTTTCTCTGCAAGTCTGGTAAAAATGTACTCTCTTTAGGGACAGCTGTCTCCTGTTAGCAAGGGAGCATACAGAGATTACCTGGGTAAACTGGAACTTCAGTATGCCAAACTACTGGTAAATATACTCAATAATATATAATGTATGCTACATTATATACTATTTCTATACTACATTATATTATTATTTAATAAACAACATTATTTGTATTGTAAAGTAAATTGATCATGCATAAATATATCCATCCCAATAATATCCATCACATTATCACATGCCTGTCTTTGTTGTCTTTTGTCATTATATTTTTGGCTTGTTCCACTCATGATTTGCTGTGTATTTCAGAACTCCTCCAAGTCCCGCCTGAGGAACCTGGAGTCTCTCAACGGCTTCGTCAGCGCCGCCACTAAAGAGCTGATGTGGCTCAATGACAAAGAGGAGGAGGAGGTTAACTTTGACTGGAGCGACAGAAACACCAACATGACCGCCAAGAAAGACAACTACTCGGTGGGTGGACCTGAATCTTAACTGAACCACCTCATGGACCAGTGAATTGATAGAATCGGATGGAAGGAATGAGAAGGAATAAGTGAATGTGACGCATTGTGAACACGGGTCTCTTCTGTCGTCTTCAGGGTCTGATGAGGGAGCTGGAGCTGAGGGAGAAGAAGATCAACGACATCCAGACCACCGGGGACAAACTGATCAGGGAGGGACACCCGGGCAAGAAGACAGTGGAGGTAAACACAAAACCATCAACAATATCTCCAAACAGCATAGTATATATCATCTTATGCACACACACACACCTTCTATTCAAAGCATTTGAGTGCCTAGGAAATGTAAATGCAAGAAAATATGGTTATTATGAATTATTATATGATGAAACATATGCAGCCTTTCTTTGATTCCGAACTAATGTATATCAGGTGTAGTCCCTATCACATTATAAAACAAATGTATCACCACCACGTACTGGGACCGGTTGTTCAACCCATTAGCTCATCTCCTGTCATTTTCCCCCCGTCTCTGTCTCTGCATCCTCCAGGCCTTCACAGCTGCCCTGCAGACTCAGTGGAGCTGGATCCTACAGCTGTGCTGCTGCATCGAGGCTCATCTCAAAGAGAACACCGCCTACTACCAGGTACACGCATCCCTGTTGTAAACTCACACTCAAGAGTCCACACAAGGCTTCATCCAACCCCCTCGGTTCCAAAGGAGCCATCGTGTGTTGTGTCTGATGAGCGTCCGTCACGTTTATCATTTGGCCGGGAAACGGTGTAAAAATGACCGGAAGGTGCTCCACACACCCGATGGTGAGCGCTAGCGTCAACACACCACGTTTCACGCAGCGATGGCGACGATGAAGCGGTTTGTGTTCGCCCCCCCCCCCCTGTGGATCGCACAGAATACGCAGGTTGACGTGCCGCTAGCGGCGACGCAACGCAGTATTTTCAGACGTCTACGGAGCGTTATCAAAGGCGTGCTTCCGTCCCTCCCTCAGTTCTTCGTCGACGTGAAGGAGTCCCAGGACAAGATGAGGAAGATGCAGGAGAGCATGAAGAAGAAGTACAGCTGCGACCGCACCACCACCGCCACGCGCCTGGAAGACCTTCTGCAGGACGCTACGGTAGGCCGGCTCACTGCTCGTAGGCTGTTCACAATAATATTCATTTTATATTATATTTATGTAGCACTGTTCTAGGAAGTCACTTTACAAGTCACTTTACAAAGGCAATCAAATAAAGTAATAAACAAAAGAGTATCAGTAAAAACGTACATTAAAACATTTAAAAAGCAAATCCCGTACCAGTAGTAAGAGGGTTTAACATTAAAACTAGACTTTTAGATGTTTTCGCTTGAGACCAAGCTTATGTTGTCGGGTGTTACATTGTCATCATTGTTGTGTCTTCAACAGGAGGAGAAGGAGCAGCTGAATGAGGTCAAGACCAACGTGAGCAGCCTGAACAAGAGGGCTCGCTCCATCATCCAGCTGAAGCCTCGCAACCCCACCACCGCCATCAAAGGAAAGCTACCCATCCAGGCCGTCTGTGACTTCAAGCAGGCTGAGGTTAGGATTCCCAATATCTATATTCACCTGTCTAAAATCCAAGGAACATCCAAAAGGTTCCTTCAGATTTGTTTAGCCAAGACACCACTGGTGGTCTGACTAGGTTCCATCTGTGACCTGATGTTTGCAGATCACAGTCCATAAGGGAGATGAGTGTGCTCTGCTCAACAACTCTGCGCCTTTCAAGTGGAAGGTCCTCAACCGCTCGGGCAACGAGGCCGTAGTGCCCTCTGTGTGCTTCATGGTTCCTCCGGTCAACAAGGATGCTATGGACAGTGTGGCTAGGTAAGGAAACACAATTATATACCATACTGTACTATACTATACTAAACCATACAGTGTCTCTAGCAGTTCAGATGCTGGGGATTTCTATATTGGTTACAAGATGAGATGGGAAAAACTGGGTGTCTGCAGCCTGACATGGGAGGACAGTAAATTATGAATAGATAAAAAAGATATACATAAGAATATGCAAAGAACTTTAAAAAAATACAAATAAAAGCTATAAAACTAAACTGGAAATACAAATGAATTGTATAAGAAATGAAAAGTAAATGCAGGAAGTAGGTGTAATCATTATTATGTGGTTATGTTAAACACTGAGCTATATCTATAAACTATACACTCATGGAACTCTCTTTTCCTAACATCCTCTTCTCTCCCCCAGTCTGGACACAGGCCACCAGCAGATGGTGACTCTGTGGCAGCAGCTGCACATCGACATGAAGGGTCTGCTGTCATGGCAGTACCTGATGAGGGACATCACACTGATCCGCTCCTGGAACATCACTATGGTCAGTCCACTATTAACAGTTATGGTATTGGCATTAACCATGTGGTATTGTTGACATTTTGATACATCTATAACCCATTGGTATCATCATAACCAACCAACCATCATGTTAATTTATTTTATAAACAAGAGCAAGGGAGACTTTGGCTCTTTATTCACTATGAGTAAATGTGTAGTGGGTAGAGTGTGACGATTAGGTCTATTTAGAGTAATCCATGCAAGATGTATTACCATTGACAAGTCTACTTAATCTAATAACCACAGGAAGATTTTGTCACAGTGTTATTCGGAGCCATCGGCCCCAAAGTAGAAATCATAAAATATTTATTGTCGATGCAAAATGGAGTACTACTTTAAGCTGGAATAAAAAGGCATAGCAGGCAGTTTGACTGTGCTATAACGTCACCTCGCCCTTTCTCTCACAGTTCAAGAGCATGAAGCCAGACGAGTACCGGCTGATGATCCGGAACCTGCAACTCCACTACCAGGACTTCCAACGCGACAGCCAGGACTCCCAGCAGTTTGGACCCGACGACTGGCTGCAGGTGGAGGGGGAGTACAACAAGACCACTCAGTACTTTGACAACCTGCTCAACTCCATGGAGAAAGGTAGCCACTTATCTGTGTCTTTACCTGAGTTAGGGACTCAAACAGAGATATACTGTAGCTGGTGTATGAAACCTTGAATGTAATTGTCCATTCGCCTTTTTTAGGGTCAGTGGTTTTTAAACCCAAAGGTGAGTGATGTTTAAGCTGAACAAAGGCCATTTTGTTTAAGCCTGGCTCAGCGAGCATGTGAATGGCATATGCTTTTGAACCACAAATGGGATGTTTTCGAAAATGTGTATTTTCTTTGTGTTGCTTAGTTTACACAGTAAGTGATACTATTCACGGCCACGGTTAAGCCTCATCTGGCTCGCAAGGATTCTGGATGACTGCATGTGTTCATCGATTGTTTGGTTCACGGCTTAGAATTGTTCTGATGCAATGGTTGCAAAGCTACATTTTATTTTGCAGGTAAAACAGTATCACTGAATAAGCTTCTTGCCTTAAATTATTTGTTACCTATGCTTTGAATGTACTTTTAACTGTGTGTTGCTGCCATAGCACACAAATCACTGAATGTAAGCTTTGAAGAGATAGTGAATAGATATTGCAACCAAACACTGTTTTGTGCTTGCTTGCCATATGTATGTTTAAAGTCTTTAGCAGACATTCACCCTAATTCACGCACACAAACTATAAACATGCAACGCTATGGTCCACAACCTCATATCCACATTCAACTTCATCATTGTGATTCCTGCAATGATCACGCATTTAACCCCGTTTCTTGTCTCTTCCCTTCACCCTAACCCATGCAACCTCACAGGTGAGCAGAATGAGTCTGTGTGCAAGTCGTACACCTCCCAGCTGAAGGACCTGCGTGTGCGCATCGAGGACTGTGAGACACACACGGTCAACCGCATCCGTAGGCCCCTGGGAGAGGAACCCCTGAGGGAATGCATTCTCAAAACCACAGAGCAGAAGGTACAGTACTGAAGCCTCTGATGCACCATGTTCTGTACATAGTCTTCTACTGTGGACGTTGCTCTCATCACATAGGTTGTTTTGTTGCGGTTCCGCTGGTCAAGCATGTGTACTGTGCACGTGCGTGCGTTGCACTTAATGCAATAGAATGATTAGACCTTGTAGCATAACATGGTTGTCTGTACTGTATGAACTACATGTATATGTGTCCCTGATCAAGGATCTCCGCCGTGGCTTTACGTTCCCTTCTCTGTTGCTCCCCTGCAGAAAGAGCACAACGAACTGGACCGCATCAAGAAAGAGGTGGACACGGTGTCCCTGAAGACCCAGGAGGTGCTGTCCTCCCCCCAGCAGCCCGCGTCCGCCCCAGCCCTGCGCTCCGAGCTCCAGTTCACCGTGCAGAAGATGGACCACGTCCACATGCTCTCCTCCGTTTACCTGGAGAAGTGAGTTCAGAAACTGGTGTAGGGTGTAGAAACATGCCATGGTGCAGGAGGCCAGAGGACCCATTTCATGCACTGTAGACTTTGCCAAGAGATTTGCCACTCTTCCACTGACGCGATGTGTTTCTTCTCATCTCCATCACCTCAAGGCTGAAGACGGTGGATCTGGTGATCCGCAGCAGCCAGGGGGCGGAGGGGGTGCTCAAGAAGTACGAAGATAAGCTGCGTGACGTCCAGACCGTGCCCAATGATGTCAAGGAGGTGGACACCTGTCGGGCCGAGCTGAAGGTAACAAACATGGCTTGGCTTTCTTCATACTGTATATATTCACCATCGGAGAAATAAAATGTTTGGTCATTATTCATTTAAATCAATGATGTGTGTCTTTATTTTCTGTCTTTTGTTTCTTTTTTTCTTTTTTCTTCTGTTCTTCCATTTCTTTCTTCCTTTTTTTAAACGTTTTCCTCCCTTTCTAATTTCTTTTTTTAATTATTCCTTTCTTTTTTCCTCCTTCCTTCCTTCCTTCCTTCCTTCCTTCCTTCCTTCCTTCCTTCCTTCCTTCCTTCCTTCCTTCCTTCCTTCCTTCCTTCCTTCCTTCCTTCCTTCCTTCCTTCCTTTCCTCTTCATTTCCATACCCCTGCAGAAACTGTGCGCGGCGGCCGAGGCGGAGCAGTCGGCCTTCGAATCCCTGGAGGTGGAACTAAAGAAGGCGTCAGGGGCCAGCGACCGCATGTCGCGCGTGCATAGCGAGCGCGACGTGGAGCTGGACCACTACCACCGCCACCTGTCGGGTCTGCAGGACCGCTGGAGGGCCGTGTTCACCCAGATAGACCTGCGGAACAGGGAGCTGGAGCAGCTGGGCCGGCAGCTGGGCTACTACCGCGAGAGCTACGCCTGGCTCATCCAGTGGATCGGAGACGCCAAGCAGAGACAGGAGACGATCCAGGCAGTGTCCATCAGTGACAGCAAAACACTGAAGGAGCAACTGGCCCAGGAGAAGGTACTGTATTAAGATACGGTGTTGAGTATTTATCTGGCTTTTCCCACTGTTCTTCAATTCATTAGTGTTGTTTACTCTCTCTCCCCCTCTCTCTCTCCCTCTCTCCCTCTCTCTCTGTATCTCTGTATCTCTCTCTCTCTCTCTCTCTCTCTCTCTTTCTCTCTCTCTCTCTCTCTCTCTCTCTCTTTCTCTCTATCCCTCTATCTATGATTCTCTCTTTTATCTCTCTATTTATATATTTGATTATGTATTTGTTTCCCATAATTATAATTCTGTGCCTGTTTGCTGTAAAGCTAGTGTATCAATGCAATGGCATAAGAAAATCACTTTCTTTTCCGCTACAGAAACTACTGGAGGAGATTGAGAACAACAAGGACAAGGTTGATGAGTGTCATAACTACGCTAAGGCCTACATTGACACCATCAAGGTAAAATGACTTGATTTTTTTTTTATACATTTGTAATGACAAATCATTTGTCTTTCACATTGTATCAGTTTATTTTTTTCTGGGATTCATGTACTGAGACTCGAGGTCTGAATGTTATGTTCCAGGACTATGAACTCCAGTTGGTGGCCTACAAAGCTCAAGTGGAACCCCTCACATCACCCATGAAGAAGAACAAGATGGACTCCGCTTCTGATAACATCATTCAGGAGGTTTGTGTGTGTTTTTTATCACCAGGGATCGGACGATACATCCCTGGAATCACTTAGAGCACTTTGTCCCAACCTGTGTGGCAAGACACACAGTTGTGCCTTGAGGCAAGGATTGCCATAAACTTTGTTTGAATTCCAAACATTTTCTGGCACAGGATAAAGCAAGGATAGTGAGCTAGTGATACATGTTTACGATATAATTAGTACTATTTACGATTTGCTACAATTTACATTTCACATTGCTGTGTGTGAAATATTGCTCATAACATAGTAACTTAGTAATAACGTGTTGTTTTCATAATCACACCCTACAACTTTAAAGCTTATGTGCCTTGAAGTTCAAGGCACAGGCCGTTGCCCCAAAAAGGTCAGGAAGCGCTGACTCAGAGGCCCCCCTGCTGAATGTGGTGCATGTTGAATGTTTCCTCCAGTATGTGACGCTGAGGACACGCTACAGTGAGTTGATGACCCTCACCAGCCAGTACATCAAGTTCATCACCGACACTCAGCGCCGTCTGGAGGATGAGGAGGTGCGTGACAACCTGTGGGGTCCTAAAGACGCAATGAACCCCCTAAACCTAACCCAAACAACCAAACATAACCAACCGTCCGATCAATCCGCTCACCCACCAAAACCCATGCATGCACCCACGCAGAACAAACTCTCCCTCATACCTGCATACACGCATTTCAACATACACAAATGCCCACAGAACAATACCTATGCATACCCACACACATGCACACATACATACACACATTCACACACACATACACATACGCACACATCCAATGAATTTACTGGTGACAACTTTGACAAAAAGTGTGGAACATTGGCATGCTGTAGCTGAGCCGCAAGGTTTTTTGCAGTGTATGATTATTAGTTGAGTGTTGTCCTTCAAATAATATTAACACAAAAAATTCAGGCAGCAATATAGGGTCCATGCAATAGTGTGTAATAACAAAATGCATTTCTAAAATTAAGTATGATGCATGAGTTTTTAATAATAATTACGTTTTTTGACCAAACGTTTGCAGCACTAGTGTAGAGCATCGTTCAATCTTGCATTAATACAATTTAATTTTGGCCAAACCATCCATCCCTCATTCATAATGCATTGGGTTTTGTAATTTTAGTATAATGGGGTCCTTTGTTTCACTATGCACCTTTTTTCTCTTGCTATATAACTTCCTATGTTTTTGTCATTTGGCTGTACATTTCATCGATCCTACTAAATGCTTCAGTTGTTGCTTAATGCTTCAGCCAAAGGCCCTGCAACTGTGGTCTTTAGCTCTCCATGGCCAAAATTAACTACTTCAAAATGTGCAACTACTTTTCTAACCCTAATGTTTCATTCTTTTCTTTGATTCTCTTAACTGCTTGCCAATGCTTTGGCATGGTCAAAGCTTAACTTGTTTGGGCTCTAAAGAGGTAAACTATACACTATACTTAAGCTCCTTTATAATACATTCTCTTGCTCTCTCATGTACTCTCACATGCTATTTTTCTGAAACTGTAACTTCCACTTTCATGCCTTCCATCTGCTGCATTTCTTTGTCATTTATACTTATCTGCTATAGTTATTCCTTCTTTTTTTATCATAGGCAATGTCATTGTTTACCCTTTCAAAGGTTTTGTTTTAAAACTTAAAATTGCTTTTTGACCTGCCTCCTTTAACAACTGCCTCACCATTCTGACCTCTGCTTGCCTACTTCTTGAAGAATAGCGACATAAAGACCCCCTTGTGCATGAAGTGAGATGCTGTGGGAATGGATGTGAGAAGATTTAACACAGGATTGCGTTACTTTATTTAATAATATGAATGGAGCATTGAAAAACATGTACAGCATTGTACAGCGTTACTAATGTTAGTTTTACTAATATTAAAATATTTATTTAGAAAACAAATTCAAATCTAGTTACTTTTTTAAGGATGAAAGGAATATTGTTAGCAGAACAGGCAACAATTAGAATACTGCCAATGCTATAAAAAAAACCTGTTCAAATAATATTAGTGAATTCATGTTTATTCTATATAACTGCATTTAAAGGAGTAATTGCAAGAAAAGCTACAGCTGCATCCCACATGTGTTGTGAAGAGATTTTTTTGTTCCTGTTTTTTTAATTGCCACATCATCAATCACCGGCCACCACATAATCAACTACCTCCACCACAACCCTACCATCATCCATTCTTTTTTAACAATGCTTGTGTTTGTTTGTGTTTGATTACATTTTTTAACTGCATCGTGATTCTAACATCATCAAATTTAATATGCATTGCATCGTGATGTTTGATGTGAACTCTAATCAAACCTTTTACATTAACATTGAATGAGTAAGACAATACATTAAATCGCTCTTTTTCCAAGTGTGATTAGACTGTGATTACAAAAAACAATCACAATTCCAATCCACTTCGGGAGCCAATTAATGTACCGTGTTGCTTAATTATGATCCTTTCTTTACCATTTCCTTCCACTAATACAGAAAGCTGCCCAGAAACACAAAGTGGAAGAGCAGAGAAAATTTGCAGAAATGCAAGCCGAGTTAGCGAAACAAAAACAGTTAGCTGAATCACACGCAAAGGCCATTGCCAAGGCAGAGCGAGAAGCCCTGGAGCTAAAACTCAAAATGCAGGAAGAAGTCAGCCGGCGAGATATTGTCGCTGTAGACGCACAGAATCAGAAGCAAAACATCCAGCAGGAACTGTATGAGCTCAAAAACCTCTCAGAGCAGCAAATTAAGGACAAAAGCCAACAAGTGGATGAAGCCTTATATAGCCGCACTAAGATTGAGGAAGAAATACGCATCATTAGAATTCAACTTGAGACAACAGTAAAACAGAAGTCTGTTGCAGAGTCTGAGCTGCAGCAGCTTCGTGACAAGGCAGAGGAGGCTGAGAGACTCAGAAAAGCAGCTCAAGAAGAGGCAGAGAAGCTCCGCAAACAAGTAAACGAGGAGACGCAGAAAAAACGTGCAGCGGAGGAGGAACTCAAACTAAAATCAGAAGCTGAGAAGGAGGCTGCCAAGCAAAAACAACGGGCTCTTGAAGACCTCGAAAACCTCAAGATGCAAGCAGAGGAGGCCGTAAGACAAATGAAGCAGGCGGAAATAGAGAAGGAAAGGCAAATCAAAGTGGCCCACCAGGCAGCCCAGCAGAGCGCTGCCGCTGAGCTCCAAAGCAAACGCATGTCCTATGTGGAGAAGACTACCAAGTTGGAGGAATCCCTCAAACAAGAGCATGGCACTGTCCTCCAGCTGCAGCAAGACGCAGCAAGACTCAAGAAGCAACAGGAGGAAGCTGAGTCTGCCAGGGAGGAGGCAGAAAAAGAGCTTGAAAAATGGCGTCAAAAGGCCAACGAGGCCCTCCGTCTGAGACTCCAAGCTGAGGAAGAAGCCCACAAAAAGAGTCTCACCCAAGAAGAAGCAGAAAAACAAAAGGAGGAGGCAGAGCGTGAGGCCAAAAGGAGAGCCAAAGCAGAGGAGTCTGCCCTGAAACAGAAGGAGATGGCCGAGAATGAACTTGAGAGGCAGAGGAAGCTGGCTGAGGGAACAGCTGAGCAGAAACTCAACGCAGAACAAGAGCTGATCCGCCTGAGGGCAGACTTTGACCATGCTGAACAACAGAGGTCACTTCTCGACAACGAACTTTACCGCCTGAAGAACGAAGTGTGCGCAGCCCAACAACAAAGAAAACAACTGGAGGATGAGCTGGCCAAAGTGCGAAGTGAAATGGATCAGCTTATTGAATCAAAAAACAAGGCAGAAAAAGAGAGCATGTCTAAAACTGAGAAGAGCAAGCAACTCCTGGAGGCCGAAGCAGCCAAAATGAGGGACCTCGCTGAGGAGGCAAGCAAACTGAGATCAATTGCCGAAGATGCCAAGCGTCAACGTCAAGTTGCAGAGGATGAAGCTGCTCGCCAGAGAGGAGAAGCTGAAAGGATCCTCAAGGAGAAGCTTGCTGCTATTAACGAAGCTACCCGCTCAAAAACAGAGGCTGAGATCGCCCTGAAAGAGAAGGAGGCTGAAAATGAAAGACTCAGGCGTCATGCTGAAGACGAGGCTTACCAGAGGAAGGCACTTGAAGACCAAGCCAACCAGCACAAACAAGACATCGAATTGAAGATAGTCCAGCTCAAGAAATCCTCTGAGGTTGAAATGGAAAGACAAAAGGCAATCGTGGATGACACTCTGAAGCAGAGGAGAATTGTGGAAGAAGAGATCCGAATTCTTAAGCTCAACTTCGAAAAGGCCTCTTCCGGAAAGCTTGATTTGGAGCTTGAGCTCAACAAACTGAAAAACATTGCAGAAGAAACTCAACAAAGTCGACTTCGAGCAGAAGAAGAGGCAGAAAAACTCCGGAAGCTTGCCCTTGTAGAGGAGCAAAGAAGAAGGGAAGCAGAAGAAAAGGTGAAGAAAATCACTGCCGCAGAAGAAGAAGCTGGCAGGCAACGCAAGATTGCACAAGAAGAGGTTGAGCGTCTGAAAAAGAGAGCTGAAGAAGCCAGAAAGCAGAAGGAGGAGGCTGACATAGAAGCAGAAAAACAGATCATCATAGCTAAACAGGCAGCCCAGAAGTGTAGCGCGGCCGAGCAACAAGTTGAAAGTGTCCTCGTGCAACAACAGGAAGACAACCTTGGGCAGAAAAAACTCAAAGCGGAGTACGAGAAGGCCAAGCAACTAGCCAAAGAGGCAGAAGCTGCTAGGGAGAAGGCAGAAAATGAGGCGGCTCTCCTACGTCAACAAGCAGAAGATGCAGAGCGCCAAAAACATTTGGCTGAACAAGAAGCTTTACATCAAGCAAAAGCCCAGGAGGATGCAGAGAGGTTGAGGAAGGAGGCTGAGTTTGAAGCTGCTAAAAGAGGACAGGCTGAGGCTTCTGCACTCAAACAGAAGGAACGGGCTGATGCCGAAATGGCAAAGCACAAAAAACTAGCAGAGCAAACTTTGAAGCAGAAATTCCAAGTGGAACAAGAGCTTACAAAGGTTAAACTTCAGCTTGATGAAACAGATAAGCAGAAATATATCTTGGATGACGAGCTCCAACGCTTGAAAGATGAAGTTGGCGATGCGGTCAAGCAAAAGGCACAAGTGGAAGAGGAGCTTTTCAAAGTGAAGGTCCACATGGAGGAGCTGCTCAAACAGAAACTCAGAATAGAAGGGGAAAACCAACGCCTTATAAAGAAAGACAAAGACAACACGCAGAAATTCCTGGCAGACGAGGCTGAGAACATGAAGAAGCTTGCTGAGGATGCCGCCAGACTGAGTGTGGAAGCCCAAGAGGCTGCACGCCTGAGACAAGTGGCGGAAGATGATCTCAGTCAGCAAAGAGTTCTGGCAGAGAAGATGCTCAAAGAAAAAATGCAAGCCATACAAGAGGCCTCCAAACTGAAAGCCGAGGCAGAAATGCTTCAGAGACAAAAGGACCTGGCTCAAGAACAAGCTCAGAAACTGCTCGAGGACAAACGGCTCATGCAGCAGCGTCTCGAAGAGGAAACCGAGGGCTACCAAAAGTCTCTTGAGACAGAGAGGAGAAGAAAACTGGAGATCATAGCTGAGGCAGAAAAACTCAAACTTGAGGTTTCTCAACTTAGTGAGGGTCAGAGCAAAGCTCAAGAGGAGGCGAAGAAGTTCAAGATGCAAGCTGACGCAATCGCTGCCAGGCTTCATGAGACAGAGATACAAAACCTAGAAGTTCAGCAGTTAAACAGCAGTAAAGAGGCCGGTGATTTACGCAAAGCTATTGCAGACCTAGAGAACGAGAAGGATAGGCTTAAAAAGGAAGCCGAAGAACTTCAAAATAAATCTAAAGAGGTATTGTGTAAAAGATGACATGACGGAGCAGTTTATGTCATTGTTAACCCTTTCTATCATACTAACTTTCTATCCAAATAATTTCTTTACATCTCCGCCGTTATCTGTTTCATCCAAATTACTAATCATCAATCCACATCCTTTTGATTTTGAATTATTGTTTTTTGTACAGTGCACTGTGCTCATGTCTCAAGTCATGTCATGTCATGTCTGGAATGTTGGAATGTTTGGAATGTTGGAATATCTTATTTTATGACATGAATTCATATTTCACAATTGCATTTCAACTGCACCAAAAAGAAATAATCGTAAATGAAGTGTAGGAAATATTTTCTTGACGTATTCAGATATGCAATTATACAAAGCATTTACAATTCAAATATATAAATAATAATTCAAACTAGACAGGTCGCCCCATGTGCATTTTCTGAAGAAAATGCGTGTGGTGTTATGGCTTGTCCACTAGTTATAGTGCCCCATGTGGTCATAGCAGGACCAAAAAAATGGGAGACCTCCTTACTTCCGGTCTACGTATGCCTATTTAATTTGACAACTCCCAGGATTTCAGGTTTGGAGTGTTTGATTTTAGCGTTTTTGCCCCATTCGCTTTCCATATTAAATATTAACATTATAAATATTAATAAAAAATAAAGTCTGCAATGGTTGGTCTCTAAAAGTAGACGCGTACTGAATTTATAAATGCAAAATTAATCTGCTAATGGTTTGGGCTTTTATACCTAAAAAACTGTAGGTGGAGATAATTACCCAAAATGAGGCGGAATAATAATAATAATAAAAAGATTAAGACACATGATAACAACAGTGTAGCTTGCTTTGCAACCACACTAATAAATAATAAGATCATCCTGATATTTTGCAGATACTAAAAGACACCTTTCAATAAAAACACCTATAGACAACTATTGTTCAAGGCCCATCATATTAATTCAAAAACACTGACAACAGACCAGCCCTATGAACAATAGGAGATGGCTAACGCAATCATTTTTGACTTAAGAATTCTAAATGATGATGACCATATCAACATTTCCAGGCAATAAAAGACATCCTTCCCTAAATGGCGCTGATCCAAGTATTACACTGGCAGCTCAGAAAGAAAGGCTATGAGCTATAATGCTATTCTGCATATTGATGGAATGTTAACATATACAACTAATGATTTGTTTTTAAAGGAAACTAGTAAAAAGTCTAGCTGTTTTGAATGAATACAAACTTGAATCACAAGGCTAGAACGATAATCACCTAACAAAATCTCACATCATGGGATTAGCCTCTGGGTGCAATGTTAACGGCATTGTCCAACCGATGAGACTTCAACCACAAATGGTCAACTACTTATTCATGCCATTGAGGGAAATCAAAACACAAAAATCGATTCAGTTAATAGTTATTCCATGGGTATTATGAAGACTATGTAAAGAACAGTTGCAGTGCAAAACTGTTCCCAATATCCTCTTCACAATGTCACCATTGAAATTTGCCTTTTCAGTAAATCAAAATGATTAACATTGCTTTATGTGATTATGCTAGTACCAAAGAGAGACTGAAAATAATTGAACATACATTTTCCATATATAAAAAAATGTGTTGGCCTTTTATCTTGATAAGGTCAAAGAAATTGAGGTTTAATACAAAAACAAATGCATGTAATGTGAAGACTAGACTGACTAGCCAGTATATGCATAAGCAGAGTGCATTGTACAAAAAAAAGAACATTGTTAAAATTAATAAATGCAATTCTTTTTTAATTTTCTGGCAATTAAAACATATCCTAACTATGTTTTTTGTCTCTCTCATCCAGATATCTGAGGCTCAGCAGAAACAGATTGAGCATGAGAAAACAATGCTCCAGCAGTCTTTCCTATCAGAGAAAGAGATGCTACTTAAGAAAGAGAAACTCATCGAAGACGAGAAAAACAAACTGGAAAGACAGTTTGAAGAAGAGGTCAAAAAGGCCAAAGCCCTCCAAGATGAGCAGGAATACCAAAGAAAGCAGATGGAGGCAGAGAAGAAAAAGCTCCAGGCCAACATGAATGCTGCCCTCAACAAGCAAAAAGAGGCTGAGATAGAGATGCTAAACAAGCAAAAGGAGATGCAAGAATTAGAGAGGCAGAGGCTCGAGCAGGAACGGGTACTCGAAGAGGAGAACCAGAATCTGCGTGACAAACTGGAGCAGCTTCAGAGAGATCAGAAGAGCAAAGAGCTTGAAATTCTGGCTCAAAAAGCAACTGAAACCCAGATGGTGGTTCCAACCAAGAATGTCCAAAACGGCCAAGGTGGAGATGATGTGGATAGCGGGAAGAAAGATCATCTGGCTTTCGATGGCATTCGAGAAAAGGTTCCAGCCAGCAGGCTTCATGAGGTTGGCCTCCTCACCAAAAAAGAGTTTGACAAGCTGAAGAAGGGCAAAACCAATGTGCAAGAACTTGGACAGTCTGAAAAACTTACAGGAATCCTCAAAGGAAAGAACTCTATTGCTGGCCTGTTGTCACCGACAAATCAGAAAATGTCAATATATCAAGCTTCAAAAGAGAAGAAGATAACTCCAGGTACAGCTATGATTCTTCTTGAGGCACAGGCAGCCACAGGTTACATCATTGACCCCATTAAAAACCAGAAACTTTCTGTCAATGAGGCTGTCAAGGAAAGCCTAATAGGTCCAGAGCTGCATAATAAAATGTTGCTTGCCGAAAGGGCTGTGATTGGTTATAAAGATCCATACACTGGTGGCAAAATATCTGCCTTTGAGGCTATGAAGAAGGGCCTGATTGAACACGATCATGCTGTCCGAATCCTTGAAGCTCAGCTTGCCACTGGAGGCATTATTGACCCTATCAATAGCCACCGTGTTCCCAATGAATTAGCATTCAAACAAGGTCACTTTGATGCAGCAATGAATACAAGCTTGGAGAATGCTTCAGATGACACCAAGGGATACTTTGACCCGAGCACACAAGAACCCCTGACATATTCTCAGCTGATGGGAAGGTGCGCCACTGACCCTGACACTGGTCTTTTACTCCTGCCAATCACAGATAAGGCCGCTCAATGCTCAAGCATTTTCACAGAGGAGGAGACAAAGGATGTGTTCAGCAAAACAAATGTGTCTGTGCCATTCGGAAAATTCCAAGGAAAGACTGTCACAATCTGGGAAATTATCAATTCTGAATACTTCACAGAGGACCAGAAAAAGGACCTACTTCGTCAATACAAGACAGGAAAAATAACAATAGAAAAGATCATAAAGATTGTGATAACTGTTGCTGAGGAAAAAGAGAAGAAGAACGAGATTGCCTTCGATGGCCTGAGAGCACCTGTTCCTGCCACTGAGCTTCTGGAATCCAAAATCATTGATAAAGATCTCTACAACAAGCTTCAGACTGGAAACAAGACCATCCAAGAAGTGTCCGATACAAAAACTGTCAAAACCGCGCTGAAGGGCACAAACTGTATTGCAGGAGTACTGATCGAGTCAACCCAAGAGACAATGTCCTTCTATCAAGCTATGAAGAAGGACATAATGTGGCCAGCACCTGCCTTGCATATGCTTGAGGCCCAAGCAGGATCAGGATATGTTATTGATCCTGTAAAGAATCAGAAGCATACTGTCGATGAAGCTGTCAAAGCAGGTATTGTTGGACCCGAGCTTCATGAAAAACTTCTATCTGCAGAGAGAGCTGTAACTGGATATAAGGACCCTTACAGTGGACAGACTGTATCTCTGTTTGAGGCAATGAAGAAAGATCTCATTCCTAAAGAACAAGGGATGCGACTTCTAGATGCTCAACTTACCACAGGTGGCATCATTGACCCTGTTAAAAGCCACCACATCCCACAAGAAGTTGCCTGTAAAAGAGGCTTCTTTGATAATGAGACTAGCCAGCTTCTAAGCAAACCCACAGAGGAAAATCAACATTTCTTTGACCCCAACACACAGGAACAAGTCACTTACTCACAGCTGTTTGCAAGATGTATTGTTGACAAGAAAACTGGTCTCCCACTTCTACCCCTGTCCGATCAAGCAATCAGGTCAAAAGAAATTCAGAAATATACAGAGTCCCAGACAAAAGAGGCATTGACTCAGGCAACTGTGGAGATTAATGCAGGGCCATATAAAGGGAGAAAGATAACCATTTGGGAAATTATTAACTCTGAATATCTTACTGAGGAACAAAGACGTGACCTAATTAAACAGTACAGATCTGGGAAGATTACAATTGAAAAGATCATAAGGATTGTGATCACAGTTGTAGACGAGAAAGAGGCCAAGAAAGAAGAACAGTTCAGTTTTAAGGGTCTTAGAGCACCAGTCCCAGCTGAATCCCTGTTTAATTCCAAAATCATTGACAAGGAAACCTTTGGCCTTATCCAGCAAGGCAAAACAACACCTAAAGAGGTCAGTGCCAATCCTAATGTGAAGAAATTCCTCCAGGGCTCTGACAGCATTGCTGGGCTGTATCTTGAAACAACACAAGAGAAGATCAGCATTTATCAAGCCATGAAGAAAAATCTCCTGAGACACGACACTGGCCTTTCACTTCTTGAGGCCCAAGCTGCAACTGGCTTCATTACAGATCCAGTGAAGAACCAGTGCCTGTCTGTAGACGAAGCAGTTAAATCAGGCCTTGTTGGCCCTGAATTACATGAAAAACTCCTCTCTGCAGAAAAAGCTGTCACTGGCTATAAAGATCCTTTCACGGGCAACAAAATCTCACTGTTTGAAGCAATGGAAAAAGATCTTGTTCTGAAAGAGCATGCAATGCCATTTTTGGAAGCACAGATGGTCACCGGAGGAATTATCGAGCCTGTTAAAAGTCACCGTGTCCCAATTGACATTGCGTGTAAAATTAACATATTCAGTAAAGACATTGTGAAGGCTCTCTCTGAACCATCAGATGACAACAAAGTCTTCTCAGACCCAGAAACGGATGATCATGTAACCTACAAACAGCTGAGAGAAAAGTGCACAAAAGATCCAGAGACAGGCATGTACCTTCTTCCCCTCTCAAAGCCCCAGTCTCCTACTCCCATTATTGTGGAGAAAACATACCTCTACACTGAAGAACAAACGCAGAGTGATCTTGCCGATACTAAAATCGACATTCCAATTGAAGGCCTGACTGGTGAGTCCATGAACCTCTGGGATGTCATGAATTCCAATCTTCTTCCAGATAAGGAAAGGCAGAGGCTCATGGATGAGTATCGCTCCGGTAACATCACCAAAGAGCGCATGATCATAATCATAATTGAGATAATGGAGCAGAGAGAGATCATCAGGAATGATGGCCCCATGTCCTGCACAACAATAAGGAGAAGGATAACCATTGAAGAGCTGTACAATGCGAGAATCATTGATATAGAGTTGTACAACCTCCTTAAACAAGGCAATAGAGAGGTCCGAGACATAATGGAAATGACCGAGGTGAAGCAGTATCTCTATGGCACAGGCTGTGTTGCTGGTGTAACGACAGACTCTAGTTCTAAATTGAGCATTTACCAAGCAATGAAGAGAGGTTTCTTGAAGCCAGAAATTGCTCTCAGCCTCTTGGAGGCACAAGCCGCTACAGGATTTATTGTTGATCCTGTAAAAAATGAAACACTGACTGTTGACGAGGCCGTTCGTAAGGGTGTAGTTGGCCCTGAAATCCATGACAAACTTCTATCAGCCGAAAGAGCAGTGACAGGATACAAAGATCCATACAGTGGGAAAATTATCTCTCTCTTCCAAGCCATGAAGAAGGATTTAGTGCTGGAGGATTATGCTCTGAAAATGCTAGAGGCTCAAAATTCCACCGGGGGCATAATAGATCCTGAGTTCCAATTCCATCTACCTGCAGACATTGCTCTGAAAAGAGGTTATATCAACAAGGAGACAAACGAAAGACTGAGTGATGACGTCAAAGGATTTGTTGACCCGGTCACAGAGGAAAAACTGTCATATTCTCAGTTGCTTAAGAGATGCAAGTTGGAAGGTGGACTGCGCCTTCTGTCACTTGGAGATAAGAGGTTGACATTTAAGGGTTTAAGAAAACAGATTACACTGGAAGAGCTACTACGTTCACAGATCATTGACGAGGAGATGGCCACTCAGTTGAAAGAAGGTCTTATATCAGTGGAAGAGGTTACCTCTAGACTATCAAGATACCTTGAGGGAACCAGCTGTATTGCCGGAGTGCATGTGGAGAACACAAGGGACCGTCTGTCCATTTATCAGGCCATGAAGAAAAACATGATAAGGCCAGGCACTGCCTTTGAACTGCTTGAGGCCCAAGCTGCCACAGGTTATGTCATTGATCCAATTAAAAACCTGAAACTGACCGTCAACGAATCTGTCAGAATGGGAATTGTTGGGCCAGAATTCAAAGACAAGCTCCTATCTGCTGAGAGGGCAGTTACTGGATACAGAGATCCTTATTCAGGTAAAACAATTTCCCTGTTCCAAGCCATGAAGAAGGGGCTGATCTTAAAAGATCACGGTATCCGTCTCCTGGAGGCTCAGATTGCCACAGGTGGTATCATTGATCCAGAGGAAAGTCATCGTCTTCCTGTAGAGGTGGCCTACAAGCGTGGCCTCTTTGACGAGGAGATGAATGAGATTCTCACTGATCCATCTGATGACACCAAAGGCTTCTTTGATCCCAACACTGAAGAGAACCTCACATATCTTGGGCTCATGGAGAGGTGCATTACAGACCCAGACACTGGCCTGGTGCTTCTGCTCCTGAAGGAGAAAAAGCGCGAGGGGAAGACATCATCCAAGTCATCTGTTCGCAAGCGTAGAGTTGTCATCGTGGACCCAGAAACAGGCAGGGAGATGACGGTTTACGAAGCCTACAGAAAGGGACTCATCGACCACCAGACATATCTGGAGCTGGCAGAGCAGGAGTGTGAATGGGAAGAGATCACAATGACGTCCTCGGATGGCACTGTAAAATCTGTCATTATTGACAGGAGATCAGGAAGACAGTACGATGTCGACGATGCTCTTGCACGTGGTCTCATTGACAAGAATTCACTTGATACATACCGCTCCGGAAATTTGGCCATCACTGAATTTGCTGATATGCTCTCGGGAACCATGGGAGGATTCCGTTCCCGTACATCATCATTTGGTTCCACCACAGGATCCACATCCTCTTTCCCTATGAGCCCCATACCCACCATTAAAATGCCTGCAGTGATATGGAATGATCCATCAGAAGAGACTGGGCCAATTGCTGGGATCTTGGACACAGATACCCTGGAAAAGGTCTCTGTCACTGAAGCTATGCACAGAAACCTAGTAGACAATATCACAGGCCAGAGGTTGCTTGAGGCCCAGGCCTGCACGGGGGGTATAATTGACCCGACCACTGGGGAACGACTCCCTGTTCCCGAAGCAACGGAGAAAGGTCTTGTCGATAAAATCATGGTTGATCGACTTAGCCTAGCCCAAAAAGCATACAATGGATTTGAAGACCCCAGAACTAAAGAAAGGATGTCTGCTTCCCAAGCTCTTAAGAAGGGCTGGTTGTATTATGAGGCTGGGCAGCGGTTCCTTGAGATCCAGTATCTCACCGGTGGTCTTATTGAGCCAGACGTTGAAGGCAGAGTGTCACTAGATGAATCCATTAAGAAGGGCTCAATTGATGCCCGCACTGCCCAGAAGCTGAGAGATGTCAACGCTTACTCAAAATATATAACTTGCCCTAAAACAAAGCTGAAAATCTCCTTCAAAGATGCCATGGACAGATGCATGGTGGAGGAAGGATCTGGCATCAGGCTGCTTGAGGCCTGCTCACAGTCTAGCAAGGGGCTCTACAGCCCATATAATGTCAGTGGGGCAGCATCTGCCGCTGGGTCACGGACTGGCTCCAGGACAGGATCTAGAACAGGCTCTCGGAGGGGCAGCATTGATGCAGGCTCTGGATTTAGCATGAACTTCTCCTCCTCTTCATTCTCAACCTCCTCATCCGGCTATGGTCGTAGATTCTAACATGGGTTAGCCAACTACACCTTTAAGATCTTGAAATCTACCCAGATGACAGTGATGAACTCTAGATAACTGATAAATCAAGTCAGAATGATAGTATAGATTTTGATATAAATTATTTATTTTCCCCCTCTGCATGGCCACATTAAGAATTGTCTACATTATTGACATTTCTTTCTCATCAGTCTAAGCATATGCTTTACGATTTGTTAGAATAATCTTAGACACTTTTGTTTATTGCTAAATATATAAATTTATATTTTCAACGCTTTTTATGCATTACACAATAGGTAAACATGTACACTAATGTTTGGTGAAACTAATATATATATATATATATATATATATATATATATATATATATTATATGTAATTCTAACAAATCTATTTTTAAAGTGTTCCTATTTTTTTTCTTTAAAATGTACGCATACTTCCTCTATTTGTATCTTTTTTGACATTAACTTGACAAGTGCCAAAACAGATAGCATTTTCAGAGATTTCTGTTTTGTATTGAGATTGACTTTTTTATAGATGTTTATTTTTAGTGGTGCAAACTAAGAAATTATCATTTTAGTTGCAGAGATGTTGTATATATGTGAATGGCAACAACACTTCAGAATCACTTCAGAATCACACACTACAGAAAAACAAGTACACGGTTAACATGAAATTCTTTAAAATCACCTTCACATACGTTGCCATCCGGCCTCATGTACTCAGTGGACTATCACTCCCCTTGTTTTTCATTACATCCAACATCTTACACACTACACGACATTCATATCCCTTCCCCCTCGGTAAAGTTGTGTTCAGTCAATGATCCCAGTAAAGTGTTCCAAGGAGATGTCAGACATGAACCTCTTCTCCATCATTGACCTGCCTCCTGTTATTTTGGCTCTTGTAAGTTGAAATTTGCTCATCACATTTGGTTTGGATTTTTTTTGGATTGTTTATTTTTTCTGATCATTTATTGCTATTTCTTATTATTTATGAATCACTTTGCAACCACTATTTCTCTATCAATCTACCTGTATAACTTTATATACAGTATATATTAGAACTGAAACAAAACAATCAGGCTAAAATGTATCTGTTACAATTTTGATAGTTGAATAATCATTTCACGAGAGCTGCCTTTAGCGTTACAAATACAATAGAATATAAGTTTGGTGACTGAAGCAATCAATTGATCAAAACAGTAACTGACAGATTAATCGACAAGGAACATTATAATTGCAGCCCATATAACTAGAAGTCTGTCTTGTCTGTCCTCTGTCTGTCTGCATGTCTCCATGTACTGTTTCTAATTATTGCTGCTTATCCCTCATTTACAGTTGTATCATTCATTCAAACTCAGTCACAGGAGCACGAGCAATTACTCGGATGAAGCAGTCTGCTGTGATGGCTTTCAAAGCAATCATCAATCCCATCCGGCTATTGAGGTAAAACTCCAGTTTGGGCATATAGACGCTACCATTATTATTTATATTATTTTGCATTGATGATTTACTTGCATTATGTTTTCGTTTGTTTTACTTTTGTGTTCAATGTTCATTTTTCATCTGCATGTTTTGTTTTATTTCTAAATCCATACTTATTTTTATTTCTAGATCTTCCATTGAGTAATGCTGTTTCTTCCGTTGCACATCACATTGGAAGAGTTGAGAGTTGAGAGCCTGACCTTCTTGGGATACTTTTTCTGGGGAACAATCTACATTCACAATTGTCATTTGTTACTTGAATATTTGTGTAAATATGTCCTTGTGTTGATTCAAACACTAGCATCACACACACATACAAATGTGTTTTATTTTGCTTATTGAGTTTAGCTGAATCCATAGTACCGTACATCTTCATTTATCTAGTCTTAAGTCCACTAAGTATTTGTATTTCTTTATTTCCTTTTACTGTAAACTCAACCAAACCAAAGTGCTAATGATATAGTTTATCAACTGTGGCATCTTTGCTCCAATAGTATATTGCATGAATGTATGTGTTTGATATTATTACTCCATTTCATGTCACTTTTCACTTTGCAATCTGAAAATGTCAATGCTTTACCATTATGTAGTGTGTTGCTCTTTCTTCCATTATATATTTTGTTTGGTTGTCATTGTGTTTTCCATGGTTTTGATTTGGTATGGTTTTGACTTGCATGTGTGACTTATTTTTAAAATATTATTTGCAAATAATATTTTTGGCAGACATGTTAAATAAATAAAAATGTAAAATGTCCAAGAGATTCTTCTTTCATAAATAGGATTAGTTATTAAGAATATGTTTTCTGCAACTTAGTTAGATTACATCGGGGCAAACATTTTTATTTTAATGGTATGGTGAGTTGATTCTAATGTATGGTTTTAAGATTAATTAACATGCTATAATACTTTCATGTAAATAAACATTCTCTGAAGAGCTTCTCCTGTTGTCCATACTTTTAAAATCAACACATAAATCCTTAAAATATTAAAAGTGTAGCCAAAGTAGCCAAACCTTCTGTCAAATACCATGCTAGGGTAGCTGTCCCAATAATTTGCAGGTCGACTATGATTTTGTGTTTGTATATGATTATTGGTATGTCTACCACATGAGGGCAGTGTTACATTTAATAAATGTCATGTCACGGCAGCCATATTGAATACATAAAGAGGTTCATGAAAATGCAACCTGCATTTTATTTTCAGCAAGTTCATAAATAATTGGCATTTTGCATCTTAAGGATGCAATGTTTGCCACATTCCTACGTTACATAATAAATACTGTACCGCATCAGTGAATCCCAATGTTAATTTATGTTTGTTATGTTCTTAGGTCCCTGTAAGGATGGACGTAAGAGTCAATTAATAAAAAAATATTGTTAATTTATGAGGGTTGCTGCCTAAATGCCACATAAATCATATATATAAATCATCTAGACTATATAATGCATTAATCATTTAATGGAAGAGGGTCTGACCATTACTGCACATTTGTGTCAATTTGCCATTTGTGCCAATATTAGCCTTTGGGTTTGGAAGAGTCTGCTGCAAACAATGGAACACAGCAGAACTCCCAGAATTCCATAGATGGTTCCCTTGGATACATGGATCTGCATGATTCCCAGCCAAGCCTTGCATCAAACACTGGTGGAATAGAGGTAAGGACCCTGTGGCTAGCAGCCAACTAGGGAAAGCAAGAGATAGTAATTGTCCTACATTAAATAATGTGCAGTCATGTGCAGTGTAAACTGAAGATTGTACCCACACATCAAGTGTTTGGTGTTGTGAAGTGAAGATAAGAAAATCAATAAGAGATTTCAACAAGTTTCACTGATGTCCAGTCCATGAAGTGACACGTGGATCAATTTGTCAATTCTCAACAATGATTTTGTCTTTCAGGAGGAAGGTTTAACTATGTCCGAGTCACTGATGCCTACATCGACAGATCAGAGATATGGGTATGGCTTGTAAAAAAAAAACATGTTAGAAGTTAACAGCTGAAAGACGCTCCTATAAGGACGCCCAAATAATAGACAGAGCAAAACCCAATGATCTCAAAGGAAAACACTGTCCTATTGCATCACCTTTGAAAAAACCCTCTAATAAACATATCAACAAACATCTTTATAAGATTGATTGCTGTTGGGCACCATGCATATCACAACAAGCAATCATAGTTTGCTTGGCAGACGGGACTGATGGACTGTACAGTACTGTGTTAGATCCGCTGCTGTGTCCTTTTTGCGTCTGTCACTTCAGGATGGACTCAGATGACTTGAGCCAGTGGCAGTCTGAGTTCAGAGGTCAAATCCGAGCTCTGAGACACTGGCTGAAGAGCATGGAGATGAGACTTCCACCCCTGGACCCCACTGTGAGTTTCTACTGTTTCTATCTGTCTGTTACCACTGCTGCTCTTATTTTTCATTTCATTCTTTCCAGTTGCTGAACATCATTTTATTTGTTATTTATTTGTATATGTTATTTATTTATATATTTATTTATTATTATATTTGTCATCCTCCCTCACATATGCTCTCCCTCATAACGAAGTGTATCCCACGCACAATGGGATACCGTGGAACACAGATGTGAAACCCCCTCATCCTGTGGAAATGTCAAAGCCAATCTGAATTGGAGAACTGACCTTTGGACATTTTAAAATGTATGTATTCTTTAAAAGATCGTTTGAAACCCAATTGCGCAGGCAGAAGGAACATGAGCCACGAATCAGTGTCAAAAATGAGTCATGGCCCATTTATAAGTCTACCGTCATGGCATCCACCGCAGCCAATTCCCCCCTGGTGAAGAATGGAATCTACTATGCGTAAGGATCAATGGGGAGGAATTATGGGCAAAATAAAAAAGGAAATAACGAGGAAGAGGGAGTGTTTGAGGAAATTTGGAGGAAAAGGGTATATAATCAAACAATATCTTCAAGGAGGCAGACTTGCCTTACGGCTCCACCATCAAGGAGGTCTCCCTCCTCTCGCTTAGGTTCCTCCAGCAGATTAGGGTGGACGGCTGCGATCCTATTGTGCCCGGGCCCCAGGACGGCGGGGCCGGAGAGCCATAACTCTGCGGTGGAGGCCCTCTGCACACATGAGCGAGCGCTTTGAAAAGACATTAGACTCAGATGGGAGGATACACAGAAGAGGCTGGACAAAAAAAAATACAGACCTGAACAAGAGCCTCAGACAGTTGCACCAATCTGACCATGAAGATACTTGTTGCAAGGCGCATGGTCTTCATTTTGATTCCAGAAATGGAAGAAATACCTTGGTGAAGTATTTCCTCATGCTGACGTGTCAGAGTTGCTGCCGGTGCTGAATCACCTGCATGCTTGAACATGGCCAACGGTCTTTCTTTGAATTCATTGCATGCAAGGATTTTTGTGTTTTATTGATATAAACCTGGTTTGCTGGATTAGGTAATGTTCTATTGTTTTATTATTCTCTTATGATATTCTTTGAGTTACTACAAATTCCAACATTATAATGATGAAATATGTATGATATAGCCAGTTTAACCCTATCCTTATCAATAACTTTGGTTAGGTTTTTGCATACATATTTTATAATAATCATAACATCAACCTATCCATTATTAAGGCTTCATTCTTTCTTTTTGCATTCTGAAGAGCCCCGTCTGCTTGTGTTATGCATAATGTGTGGGATTTGCTTTAGTATCTCCTGCCAGCAAGAGAGCGAGTGTGAAGTAAAAAAACACAAGTGTTAGAGGTGGGGGGCTTTAATCTTTTTATCACACTGCATCCAACTGCAGACCTTTGTCATGGTAATGGCCCGGGTCTGCTCGGCTGCTGCTTGCAGTCCGGGCCTAGGGGGACTCGTTAGTTAGTCTCATGAATGGGGCTAACCCCGCCCCATCCTCCCAGCCCTCTCCTCTCCCCTTTACCAGTACAGCCCAACTCAACAATACACAGGAGAGACACACACACACACCTGCTCTTTAATGCTGGCTGGGCATGCACTGGCATATCTTATACTGGGCCTTATTTAAAAACGAATTCTAATGTTTCTCAATGAAATGCTCCCCTTTCGCTGATTCAACAATAGATGTGTTACAGAAAAGGCAAGGGCTTATCCACGTCTGTGAATTTTTCTGAGAATTGGGCATTTCCTAATTCTTGAAATCGGAGAAACTGGTGTTGATGTCGTATTGATAAAAAACCCTAGAGCAGGTCCCTGGACAACACATATGCCATTTCTTACAATACGCATTGATCTTAATAACTATAACATTGTAGTAGTACTTCATGTTTCCTACTTGTGTGGTGAATGTGGTATTTATTAATTATTTTCTTGACCCACTTATCTGACCCACTTAAATAACAAGAACAACCAGGGATTTTCTTTGCATAGAATACAGTAACTATTAGGCCTACCATCAGCAAAGAATCGATTCCTTCTTCAAAATAACAAGTTTCATCCCCCTGATACCAATCTCAACTCTTTTTCAATTCAATTCTCAACCATGCAAACACCGGCAGTTAGATGTAAATTAACATAAAGTCTTACAGTTTAGGTAGTCTCACATTAAATTGGTTTAATGATGTCTTATTTAAACGAGTATGCATTCGTTGGGGCTCCCCAAAATAAAGGCATAAAGGCCCTACGTGTATCAATGACTGCTGGTTTCCAAGGCTCTACGGCAGAGACTGCATCCTAACTACTCTATGTACACATCCCTTACAACTTGGCTTGACCAGAGCAATGAGAAGAACACAGCCCTTTATAGCCCCTCTTCTCTCATCTTGACAGCCAGCAAACATTGACCCGAGTCTTTATATCTTAAAAAGGCAACCTTTTTTTACTGACGAAGGTTTAAGTATATTTTATGAGGCATGGACAAATTAGATTTCCCCCTTTTTGTTAGGCTTGGAATGCTGAGCAAAACTATGTTATTATCTCATAGTACGCTAGTGCTCTTGCTTCAGTAAGACCCAATTTTCTCTGAATATTAATTTAACATATATTGTTTTAGAGCAAAACGCTCCTTCCTTTATTGTCTCTATTGATGTTTTTGTTCAATGGGACCTCATGGCTGTAAATCCCGTCTTCCTAGGAAGTGTTGAATCAAACGGCCTGATGATGATGTGGGTGAACTCTGGCATCCTCTAAATACAACTCTAAATCCTCCCCATCTCCCCAGTACCCGGGCAGCCCAGAGTGACCCGGGTAACCCAGTAGGGTGCAACCTCTTTTGGTGATAAATGGCCGTGTGCGTGCTGAATGGTGGTCTCAGTTCGAAAGCCCTCCTTCGTTTCTAATGAGCATGGTGTGTGGAGTGGAGGAGCCATTGAGCTCTTATTTAATTTGATGGCAGAAGAGACCAAAATGGGTGGGGGGGGGGGGGGGGGGGGGTGATGGAGGAGGGGAAAACAAGCCTGCATGTAATCTATTTTAGAGTTTCCCTGTTCTTCTGAGCAAGGGATCAGAGTGTTATTAAATTTGGGGTTCTAATTTTACGACCAACTTGCTACCAATGTTCACTTGCTGCTCCTTGGTTTTCTGCTCTACAGAATGGAGGACATTTTAGTACGAGAATAAAAGGCTGATGGAGGATAAAACCTTGGTGATAATAAAGCATTGACATCAACGTGCAGCAATGGCTGCCTGCTGTTTGGATTTGTGTAGTCTCACAAATCAGATTTTAGACTGATAGCAGACAAGCTCAGATTTGGGTGAACGGGGCGTTTCACTTTCTTTTGCTTCGTATTTGTTTAGACCAATGCAGGGATCTGTCAGCACGTAATTGGCCATTAACAGCGAACACAAACTTGGCCAGCATTAGTAAGGCTCTGTGCGTTTCCCTCCCAGAAGTTCCAACATAGTAGGTCTGCTGGAGCCCAGATTAGGATCTGTGTTTTGCCACCACAGTACAGACTGGACCCAAATGCTAATCCCGCATATCAGTAGTGGCTCTTGAAGCCACATCAGCCCAAGTATTTTGGGTCACGGCTCCAGTGTGGGCTCACAGCGAAATGGAGAGGAAAGGAAGCTTTGGTGAAAGCATTTAATGAGTACAGAGAAGATTGGAGAACGCTGAAAGCTGAGATCAGGTGTCACGGCCTCTCTGTCTCCCTGGCAAAATGGTGGAGTTCTAAACACTGCCAGCACCTCTCAGCGCTCAAGAGAGAGAGAGAGAGAGCGAGAGAGAGAGAGAGAGAGAGAGAGAGAGAGAGAGAGAGAGAGAGAGAGAGAGAGAGAAAGAGAGAGAGAGAGGGGTAGAATGTCAGAGAGAAAGAGAGGCTAGGTGGGCACTTGTATGCTCATTAAACAGCTGACAGCATTAGCTCTAACAACAACCCAAACAAACGGCCTTTTTGCGGTTCGCTCTGATCTCACTGCCTAAACTCTGTGCCACTGTCCCATGAAGGCTGTCCATCATAGTGATGCACATATTTCATGTCCATCTACTCAGCCCAGTTGTGGTTGTGTTGGAGTGTGATGGAAAAAAGAGGACGTATTTTATTTAACCATTTCTTCAGTGATTGAGTCCTCAGGGGTTAAAGAAGTTGACCCTTGTGGGGTCGTTACATTCAATTCCCTCGCTCTCTCTAAGCAGCCAGGCTGACTGGCATTTTCAGTTTTCTTTTCTGTGGCTCTGCTTTTGTCTCCCTTACTACCCCTTGCATACATTAAGGGGTGGCGGTGGATTGCGGTGACATGAATGGGAGGGGTGGGGGGGCTGGGATGTAGGTGCTTTGGTTCTGGTGGTAGCATGCTCATTCTGAAAGGCCAGACTGGATCCAGAGCACATTTAATAGTCTGCTTTATGTCTTTGCACAGTGTGTTGCACTCAATCATACATGGACTGGGAATTTTATTGCAGTTATATAGTCTATAAATGAACCCTTTGCTATGGACTAAATATGTTGACTGTTAAAAACATTATTACAATAAAAAATATAATAATACTAACAATACTGCTCTAATCTACTTAAAATATTGAATATATTCAATTTACAGTGTCTTGACATTGACTGGTCGTGGGACCTCAATAAAATCAATTTATGGAGGGCAGTATTGATTCCTTGAGGGTTAGTGTAAGTGTATGATATACAGTCCGCTATCTCTGGGATTACCTCCTCCTAAACCAAGGAAATAAATAGCTTATTATAATTAACTACTGTCTGACATAACAACTCTGACTCACTTCCAAATACGACTGCAATTACTAATGGATATTATGCCCACAATAAAAACATAAAGATGTGCATGTGGTGATTTCATGACTGAACCATTTCTGTGCAGTTAAATAAATGAATTGATTTAGTGATGAAATTGACCTTTTGGTCAGCCACTTTCTATTGCCCACCAAACCTGAAATCCAGAATGAGAATGAGTGTGTAATTTGCATGTGTGTATGGGTATGTTTGTTCCCCAAAATGGAAGAATTAAAGAGAGAGAAAGCGAGTAAAAGGGAGACAGCACTAGAGAGACAGAGACCCAGTGCTTGGTTTAAATGAGAGGTCTAAAGGTGGTCTGATTGGGTCTGAAAAGATAAACACTTCAGTCTCTTGGGTTCTCTTGCAAAAGTGGGGGGCTTACAGCTGCTGCTCTTCCACCTGTGCTCCCAGTTAGAAGGGGCATTCCCAGTAGAGCAGACATTAATCCACTTCCCAGGAGGTTGATACCTGTGCGACGCATAAGACCAACACTAGGCCATTGTTTTGTTGGTTGTTGTAGTTGTATGGTATGATTTATTGCTCGAATAAAAGGATATTACTTAACCCAATCTAACTGCTATCTGCTCATTTGCATGTTGTTTGGTGAGTGGAAAGCAATTGTTCTGTGATGACGGACAGAGGGAATGATAGCATCTCACCTCGGGGGTGCTTCCTTCACGTTCCCAGGCAGACATCTGGGGAAAACACGCTATTATCAAACCAATGTCTTGTGTGTGTGTGTGGGGGGGGGAATGTGTGTGTGTGTGTTTATTACTGGGCCCTTTGTTCGTGGCTCAGAGTTGCGGTGACTGGAAGTGAGTTGAGAAAGTAATCTGAGATGTTTTACTGTAATTAGTTGTCTTTGTCCCTGCTGTGGGGACTACTGCGCTGACTCTGAATGGGGAAGGGGACGGGAAGAAGGTCAGGGAGCGGGGGGTGGGATACGGAGGAGCTGGTTGGTTTCGTGGGTGGGGGTCCCTCCTTTTGTGGTCTGCTACTCCCCAGCAGAGAGACAGAGTCACACAGAGTGTGTGTGAGAGGGAGAGAGAGATAGAGAGGAGGGGAGAGAGAGAAGGAGAGAGAGAGTGGGAGAGAGAGAGAGGGAGTTTGGGGCAGCTGTCACTTAACATGTGAATGTTTCGAGGGGCAGTGTTGGGGTCTTTTGAAAACAGTTTTTTCTCTTTTTTTTTGTTGCACCCCCCACCCCCAGAAAACAGCATGGAGTTTCTGAGGCAAAAGAAACGAGGAGGAGGGGCTTTGGATGAGAGGGGTGTAGCAGGCACAGAGCGAGGAGGCTAGGGGAAGGTAAGGGTGCACCCTCACTGCCTAACAAGCCTGGTCCAGGGGTGTGACGGTGGGCAGAACTGGGGAGCCTGTCACTGCTGCTGCTGGTGCTGCTACCGCTGCTGCTGCTGCTACATCATAGGAACTGGCCAAATTGACTCTCCATGAGAGACAAAAAAGATATACTCTTGGCCGGGGAGCTGCGGAAGTACTGCTGTGCCGTTGGACTACATTGTCTCCTTCATCTGGGAGCGCTATCCTTCTGGCGGGTCTAACAAGGGAATTCCTCTATTGCGGCTCCCCACAACAAAGGAGAGAGGGAGAGGAGAGAGGGAGAGGAACGGGGCTGGCTGGGTGGGTGGGAGGGGAAGCGAACGTAGGGGAAAGTGAGGGGAGGGGTACCACAGTGAGGGGAGAGGAGGACATTGTTTGCTTGTGGCCGTGGGCAACGGGAAAAGCGTGAGTTATCAGGGCATGTGTGAATGTGTTTAGAAAGTGTGTTCGTATGTGAGCAAGTGTGAATGAGTGGGCTTGATTTAGTGTGTGTGTGTGTTTGGAAGAGGGGGGGGAAGGTGGAAGCTTGCATGTGTGTGAGGAACCTTCCATTTGGGATGCTGGGGAAACTGGAGAGCATTCAAAGGATGCTCAGACAAAGCTGGATCTTTTTGTGTTCACTCCCGGTGCCCCTAATCTGAATGGTGGTGGAGGACTCGTGGAATTCCTCAACTCTAGCCGTTGCACCCGTCTGCGCTGCTGGGTAAGTTGTTCACATGGGCTCAAACCGCCAAGTCTGCTGGTGGGCAGCGATTGGCTTAGAGAAAGTTGGTTTTTGGAATTTGCTGGACAGGGTAAAGCAGCACAAAGCCATGTGACTCATTTCAAATTGAGCATGATGTCATTTATTTGCTGGGACTAGCTCCTAGGCTAAAGGGTGCGAGTGGCATGGGCATATGGTGATGTGTTTTAATGCAGCTGATCCCATTGAATATTTATCTCTGTGTGGACGTATTATTATTTTGTAAGTACGATATATCATTTATATTAGTTACGTTGTATTTTTCATTATTTAGTGGTGGATTTAGTTGATGGTGTATATTGGCCAAGCACATGGTATTTTGAACCTGCAGAAAATAAGTAGCATGCTGTAGTAGGATCAGATATAATTCAGTTGGCGTGTGGATTTTTTGATTGCAGATTCTGGTGATATATATAAAGAATAGGCATGGCCCAGTGCTGATATTTATAAAATATATATTTTTTGAAGACCATTTCAAAATGTGACTCACTAAGGGGGGGGCTGTCTGTGTGATGACCTTGTGCAGCATCCACCTAAGATGTTATCAGTCACATGGGTGAATGCACAGCTGTCAGCCTTAGTAAGGAAACACTAACGTGATTACTACTTGAGGAGCTTCCAGTACGGAGACGCACTATCATGGGTCCCTACCGTCTTGATTCATGGTTATTGTTCAGTCGCTAATTGAACCACGTGTACGCAATGTAGTATATGAAGCATTTCATGGGCGGGTTTCCATCATGAAAATGAAACAATTGAAACTACACACCAGCTCAGTGCCTTTTTACTGGTGGGCGTGTGTGGTGCAGTCAACACATACACAAGTCGCTTGCTATTTTTTTTTAACAGATATTCAACATAAGAAAGTATATTTTGGACACATCAGTAATATTGTAATGTACAGTAACTGCTACATGTTCTTTGAGATTTTCATTTCGTTTGGTGTATTTTAATTTATCTTTCGATGAATCCCTGAGAAGCGCCATGGCTGTAATTAGATTCATCAGGGAATGGAGTGAATGCAGCCATGTATCATAAATCAGTGTGTCGAGAAAGGCTGGGCCTGAATTAAGGGCCACTTCAAGGCAGGTTAAGTGGTGGGATGTCTGGGTCATTTACTAGATGGGTTAAATGTTTGACTAGTTCCTAGTCTTGCTTTTACTGAGGCTGAGTGATCATAACGCACGGATAAGAGCTATGTTAAATACTTACTACAAATTGTCTGTAAATCTGAGTATAGTTTATTGCCCAACATAATGTGATAGTGAGCGGATAAAAAAAACATTTCTCACTTTAACAAAATCAAAACATTAGCAGATTAGCATATGCCCAATTATATACATCTACACAACTGAAACTCATGAGATTTAAAGACCACACCTAGAGGGGAGAACACCAAGGTGTGGCCTACAACAGGCCCACCAGGTGCTATATTCAGACCACCTTCAGCATCCTCTGTCTTGAATTGTTAACCCATGTGTACTGAACCATACACACTCTCGCTGCGCTCCCTGGGGAATCCACTGGGCAGCAATTTGAGCTAACATGGTAATCATTGATCCCAGGCCTCAGGCTTTGTCCCGGCATCACAGTAACTGTGTACAGCCTCTTGCAAATCCTATGAAGATATTATGTTCTCTGTAATAATACACTATGTGAAACTAGCTAGGTTACTATAGCTTAATGTGCATGTGTGCTCATTGATTTATCTTACCATGCCATTTATATCCCGTGATCTAATTCAAAAATTAATGCACATCTGGTTTTTGGGCTATCCATGGTTCATCTCATGTTGTTATGTTGTGAAAATAGAATTTGAACAACTGAATGACACAGTGCTCTGCTCTGCTGTAGGCCGTCTTTGTGTCCAACCCTGGGAAAAGGGGAAAGGGTTTGGTTTGCCATGCGGTATAATTCTGTGTGCCCGCAGAATAAGTGTGACCCCATGACCATAGAACTGTGTGTTCAAAAAACAATTAGCGACACTTCACCACCTGCTTGGCCGAGAATTACAAAAACAGGATCCCTAGCATGAAGAGACAACTTTACAATTCCCCCACAGATGTCCCGTATTAGCCCCCCATGTATTTTGCAGTTAGCAGGCAAGACCTTGGCTGACCTGTATGACCTATAGTCTATCCCTCCCTCAAGGGGAGTGGGTTACCGGGACCCTCGCTGTGATCTCCTGTTTGGCTCACCTCCGCTTCCTTCCAGCTTAGACCAAGACAATTACGGTCACCTTTAACCCATCGGTCAAATCTGTGACCAAAGACGGGCTGATGGCATTTACAACAGTCACTGCTGTTTTTACTAGATTTGGCCTTACTTGTTTCATGAAATTATGAATACAAAGTACATCAAGTATTTGTAAGTATCAGCATGGAACTCCTCCTTTTGTTTTAACCCCTCCCTCAGCCATGGAGATGGGGCATCCTGGTGTCTCTATGGGTGTCATATTTAATCAGATCTGTTATGGATTCCCTTGGACTCGTCCAGGATGTGTTGTTTGTGTTCAGAGGGTGGGAGCTGGCAGGGCAGGGTGTTTGGGGTGCCAGGCACAATGGAGGGATCCTGAATGATTCTGAATTCAAGCAGACAGAGGGCACTAGCCAAATGCTCCATTTGAGATAGGGGAGTGCCATTCAATGTTTGTGTTGGTGTTATTGTAGACAAAGGGCCAAGTTTTGATGTAACATGGTGTAAATATTTTTGTTGTCTATCTCTCAATAACCAATTTAGCTTTTTTGTTTGTTGCTTTTACAAATTGAATTTAAAGAGCCATAATGGGAACCAGGGTTGCTCTGCAAGTGTTTACAATGATGCAATTTAATCCGTTTTATGACACAAAGCCACCTTGTCTTATTCTAGGCAGCTATAAGGATCTTCTGCATGCATGGCCAGGGGGCCTCACCCCCACCTCTTACCTCACAAGCCTCTGGCCTGAAAGATCATGGGTAACCTCATCAGCCGGCCCAGCTGTCTGGGCCAAAGGTCCAAGCACGTGAGATCAGACGAAGACTACCTGAAGGAGTGCTACCAGCGCAAAAGAGAATGGCAGCGGCCAGAGACTCAGTCCGGGAACAAGCAGGAAGAGGAGATTCAGGACAGCGCCAGGGTGGACACCAATGGCAAAGAGCGAAGGCTTGAAAGAGAGAAGGACAAGGAGAACAACAAGGAGAATGAGATAGAGGTGGACAAGGCGAGGGAGGAAGCGGTTCGCACCCCTGTCTCGGACAAACCCCTCCGACGCTCCCCGGCCTCCACCCTCACCAGCACCAGCACTCTGGACAACGGCTGGCACAGCACCCCATCCCCCCTAAAGACGTCCCGAAACGGGACCCTCACGAGGAGGACCATGCCCCCGGACCTCGGAAGATCCCCGCTGGCTTACCCCGATAAGGGCTCTGCGGAGAGACGGGCCAGCTTCCAGAGGAGGGACTCCAGAGAGGGGAGCCCCTGGTCCTGGAAGACCCTGGCATCACGTGAGGTCACTGAGGTGACCGAGGTGACCGAGACGATCGTGACAGAAATCGTGGAGGTGACGGAGTATCCATCGGGAGAGAAAGGAGGCGCTCCCATAGTCACCAGGACTGTTAGGGTGCTCAATGGCGTGGCAGAAGAACTGGCAGAGGTCAACAAAACAAAACGAACACAATATCATAACACTACTCTTGCCTTGCCACCCATGCATACTTTTTTGCACATTTTTCATCAGTTGTCATTTCTGTCTCAACTGTTTGGTGGCTATTCACAACTGTTTGGTGTTTATTCGTGTTGTATGGGGACATGGATGAACATATTGGTTGTGGAGAACTATTTTTTGTGTCTCATTTCCTCTTGAAATTTTGATTTACAGCTCCAAAGTGATGGACAGTCCAGTTCAGACCAGGATTCCAGCCTGGATAGATGGAGGGTATGTCTTAACTTCCCCTCTCTGTCTATTCGTCTATCCACTGCACCTCATTCTCACTTCTTCGTTCTATGTACTGTATCCAGGGAACTAGATCGGCTTTAACCCTGAGGGATGAGTCTACAGACTCAGAGACGTTCCTCCAAAACCTGGAGTCACTGCTCACTTGGGTCTGTGAGATTGAGGAGCTCACAGCCAATCAGAAGCCACCATCGTCGGAGGTCAAAGTGGTGAAAGCGCAGCTACAAGAACAAAAGGTGATCATCATCACTTCAGCTGTGAATTGTAACCAACAATCCCGTTTTACAAATAACTGTGGAAAGCAAGAAAGATGAACAGGAAAGCTTTACCTGATGAATGACACAGTAGTTCTTGAGTGATCCCTAACTAAATACATGTAGGTTCTGGTGTATTCAGTTTTGAATAAGGGGGTGTACATCTTCACAATGGATGTCTGTAAGCGTTTGTGAACATTTCCTGAGGGTATGAAAATGACTTTATCCCTCTTTCCATTATAAATTGCAGTCATTGTGAGGTCTTTAAACAAGGCGAAACCTGCCCGATCCTTAACACTGTGAGCCTGACATACAAGCTAGGTCTTACTCAACACTGACACAAAGAAAAGGGAGCAGTATACAATTGAAGTAATATTAGGTCAGCATGTGTGCCTGATAGTTGGCACAATCAGAATGTAGTTTCCTCTCCTGATGATTAAATTACCTTAAAAGATTTTCACTCTAGTTGTATGTAATAAACCAGAAATGGGATACCTAAGACCGTAATTCATTGATAGGTTTTACCTGAGAGCCCTCTTTTGTTTGTCACTTCACAGCTGCTGCTGCGCCTCCTGGCTGACCGTAAGAAGAGCATGGAGTTCACCATCTTGGAGGGCCCTGGGGTGGTGGAGGCCCACCCAGGAGACGAGTGGGTAGAGGCCAAGGTCAAGCTGTCCACCCTCAAGCAGAAGTGGGAGGCTTTGATTCTGGGGGCAGGGCAAAGGTCAGCACTCTGTCTGGCAACGATTGAGAAAGCCTCGCTGTATGATGCAAATCTGGAGCAGAGAGTGGTTTCATTCACATGCACTATTACAGTGCACGACAAAGTCCTATGATAAAAAAGAAAGTAATCTTTGAGTGTCGCTGTTGTGATGAAGGGCCAGCTTAATCACAGCTTTGAGAGCTTGTAGATTGAACCCAACAGTGATTGCTTTTATGGTCTTGGCAGGAGATCGAGCCTGGAGTTAATTCTGCCCAGGACACAACTCTTTCAAGAAGGAGTGAATGGCCTGCAGCAGTGGCTGATGTCCGTGGAGCAAGGCCTGGCAGAGTTACGCAACTCAGAGAGATTGATGCTGCATCTACCAGAGGCTACGGAGCGTGCCCAGGTCTAGACATCTCCCATGATGATCACTGTGGTTGTGTTGTGTGTCTAAAAGGCCACAGCCTAACAGGCAAACTATTCATACACAGGTTCTGATTCACTTCCTTCTCTTCCCTCTTAGGCTTTTGTCGAAGAGATCAAAGTCAAAAACACAGAGTTGGGGAACGTACAGCAGACAGGGCGGGACCTAATGGAGGCTATTTCCGGTAAATATAGAACAACCAAAACAACCTCTTGCTGAATTCTCTTCCATGTGGATAGTACCGTGAAATTGTCCAAAAGAGATCACTGTCAACTTCAATTGTCCCCTTCCTTGCGCTGTTTCAGAGGAGGAAGCCCAGCAGGTGCAGGAGAAGATGGACTCTCTGCGCATCCGCAGCTCCGTGCTGAGCCTGAGCAGCCTGGACGTGCTGCAGCGGCTAGAGCAGGCCCTGGAGGCCTGCAGTCGCTGCAGCTCCAGCCAGGAGGACCTGCACCTATGGCTGGGCCGCATCGAGAGGGAGCTCCTGGGGCCAGCCGGGGCTCAGGCCCACGCTGGGGATGCAGCACTCTGTGCTGCTGAGAGACAGATGGTAGTGGAGCCACGTTTCTCAAGACTATTTGTATAAAATATACTGCTTATCTATGGGTTGATATTGGCATCTGTGAAAAGGGACAAGTGATCGGATGTCCCTGATGAATCAGGAACACACCTAACCCATCTAAACTGAGTTGTTCTCATTGTGTTTTTTCACTTGTTAAACACTTTTAGTATTGCTTTTTTGAAGTTTGAAGACTTATGTATGCTACCACATGTTCCCTTGTTATGTGACCCAGTTGGAGCAGGCTGTAGTGAAAGAGGTGGCCTGGTTCAAGAGCACAGCGCTGAATCTTGAAAAGCTGAAAGTAATTTCTCTGGATCCAAATCTCATAGCAGAGCAACTCTATGAGCAGAAGGTCAGAAAGTTTATCTAAATATCTTACATGAATGATAAAATATATTTTAATAGGTCAAAGGTGTTTGTACTTAGATATTAAGTGTCTGTACTTAGTTTTGGATACTATGTTAACAGATATCTAACATGTTAGTAAGTGTATTATTTCCATGACACAGATTTTGGCTGTGGAGATTCTTCAACACAGGTTTAACCTCGAAAAGATGGTGAAGATTTCTGAAATCCTGCTAACATACAGTGATGAAGGGGAGACGGGTGAACTGCAGGTACAATACAAGCAAAAATGCTTATTATTATGGTTGAATGTGGGAATCCTTAAGTTCGACATGTTCATTGGATCTCTCTCTCATTCATAGAACACAATAGAGGCCTTACAGGAACAATGCAACACCACCGCAGCCACCAATTCCCACATGGTACTGCACCTTGAGCATGCTCAATCGCTCCTGCTACAGTTCTCAGAGGGCATTGCTGAGGTGTCGCCATGGCTACAAGAAACCCAAGCCCTGATTGGCCAGCTCTCACTGAGCACCATTAGCTATGAAGCCTTCCGGGAGCAACAAGACCTGTTACAGGTACTGCAGAACCGCTTCTCCAATCACTTCCTCTCTACCCCTCCCCCCCGCTCAACAACTAGGTCATTGTCCTCAAGAGCAATGACTGAAAGCTTTGTTTAGTTTTTAATTAAACCCCACGTCTGAGTGCATTCCTTTTATCTTTAAATCATAATTACATTTCTACTTTTTAATACAAGTATATATGTGTTTAAATCGACGTATCTATTTTCTACAGGAAAATATTATAATACAAAATAAAAGGTAAATGTCAACCTATTCATCCATCTCTACCTTATGTTCCTTATCCGTGCCTCTCTCCCCTGCCCCCAGGGTCTGAGGGAGTCCATCGCAGAACACAGGCCCCTGGTCGCCAGGCTGTGTTCTGTTGGCAAGCGTCTGTCTGAGCTCAACCCCAGCCAAGGGGAGGTGTTCCATCGGCAGGCCGGCGAGGCCGAGGAGCGGCACAAAGCTATCAGGGACCGGGTCAGGGAGGCTGCCAGCCAGTTGGAGGAGTCCCTCCCTCGCTACGCTCAGGTGATGAAGACCATCCCCTCCCACCAGACCATGGGCATACACTCAGCTACTCAAGAGCCCTGTGTTTGGCCTGGGAACCCCTGTTTCTTAATTTCAACTATTTAACGTTGTTTTAACCCAGTCAACATCTGCCCATATTGTCAATGTCAACGTCAATCCATGTGCATTGCTTTGTTTGCTTGTGGCCACAAATTGTATATCTTATACAGGACCTATATGAGACCTTCTAAACATTTGATTCATAAAATTTCAGAAATAAAATTAAATCATAAATTCTGAAATGTATCATCCAATATCTATAGCTTATTAATCAGCAATCCCCCATGTGCAGCAATTAAATTGTAACTGTAAACAAAACAAACACACACACACACACACACACACACAAAGACACAAACCTCTTACTGTGGCCGTGCCTACAGCTGAACGAGAGGATGACGCTGGTCCGAGAGAGCGTGGAGCGGCTGCGTAGCCGCGTGCAGTGTCCCGCCTCTTTGCAGGGCCTGTCCCCCAGGATCCAGGAGCAGCTGCAGGACAACAAGCACACCCTGGCCGAGCTGGCCAAGCTGGAGCTGGGCCTGGCCAGCGTCAAGACCCAGGCGGACGAGCTGCTGGCCAACACCCAGGCCGCAGGGGACGACTCCATAGGAAAAGGTAAAGCGCTTGTTTTTTATTTCGTTTTTCATTCATTTGTAGTTTTTTTCAGATCATGTCACTTATGTGTAGGTTATGATGTCCAATCCTACTGTATTTTTTTTTTTATCTAGGTAGCATTCAGGAATGTTCTATGTGATGTACACTGGTGGCAATTAATTTCCTCTCTGGAGGACAATACAACTCTAATCTTATCTAATAATTTGCTAACTGCTGAAATGTTTTTTCAAAAGCAATATTTAAAAAAACGTTGTGTTCATACATCTTCATCGATTCCAGCCATCCAAGAGAGGGTGTCCAGTCTCTCCCAGCTGTGGGTGGAGACCCACAAGGAGGCCGAAGAAAGGGATCGCTGGCTCCTCAAAATACTGGATCTAGCCCTCAAGTTGTGGAGCGACATCGGAGATCTGACGGCGGCGCTCAGCGACGCGCAGCAGGCGGTCCTGGACCTCAACGACAGCCGGACCAACTCGGAGACCATCCGGCAGAGTCTGGAGAGCATGCAGGTTGGTGAGACCACGCCCCACTGTCTGAACCACCTCTTCAGCTGCTGTTGATGACCATTTGGATGTTGTTCCTTGTATTCTTACTTTTGTTTTTGTGTCTTTTGTGAACCTGGCTGCAAGCTAAATGTCCCCTAGTGGAACAATACATAGTTTAATAATGGATGCAGCAGTGTGTGTGAAACAGTCTGTGTCTGTTTTATCCAAAGAGATCTGTATGGCTCAATATTCTCACATCATTGGTGATGTTAATGTTTGACTCCTGACACCCAGACTCTGAGGGAGGACATAGATGGTCTGCAAGGAGATCTGGACACTCTAGGAATCCTGGGGATGGACCTGATGTCCGCCTGTGGAGACACAGACAAACCGGAAGTAACAAAGAGCTTAGATGAGGTGAAAATACAGAAAATAATAATATTTGTGTCAGAGTTTGGTTTTCTTGACAAACTTGATGAACTTTGAATCCTCTGCATTTCCTTTCCTGAAGCTCTACTGCACATGGAACAACGTTAGCAAGTTGTGGCACGAGTGCCACAAGAAACTGGAGGAATCCCTACAGATGGCATTACACTACCAGGATACTATGCAGGTGTGTGTGTGTGTGTGTGTGTGTGTGTGTGTATGTGTGTCTGTGTCCGTCTATGTGTGTGTCCGTCTATATGTGTGCGTCTATGTGTGTTTTTCAGCTCGTATCCTTTCAAATGTGCATACGCTTGTGTGTGTGTGTGTGTGTGTGTGTGTGTGTGGGCCTTTGTTGTGTGCGACAGTGAAAAATCTAACTTTGGTGCCACACTGTGCATTCCCAGTATGCAGTGTTTGGAGTTCTCATTGTCTCAACCGGATCAGTTTGGACCGTTAGGCCACCACTGTTCAGACCCCAGCAGTGTGGCAGGCACACTGCCAAACACAGAACTCGTCCTTTCTCTCGCTGGACTGCATGAAATATGACTCTAGCTCCCTGTGGCTTTTGCTGATGAGTGTCTGACAGAATATGCAGCTCCCTACCCATGGGAAACTAATGGGACGGATGGTGTAGCAAGTGTAAAACACTTTCTTAGGAGAAGAATAACAACAGAGAACTAGAATAACATGTGTCACCATATCAGTAGTGGTACATGGGTATGGGTGTTCTAAAACAAATCGAGTTACTGCTGTCTCACATAACATTGGGATCATTTACCGCTCAACGTGTGCATTGTAGGTATCCAGTTCACACAAAAGGAAGTTATTAATGATGCCTTTAATGGATTACCTATTTTTCCTCTTTGTCCAAAAAGGGGCTCTTTGAGTGGCTAAAATCGGCCGAGCTGAGGTCAACGGAGGAGTTCATGGTAGGAACTGACCTGGAATCCGTCAAAGAGCAACTTTGTAATCTCAAGGTGAGCTCATAGACCTAAACCACATCACTTATGAGCCTAATCCATAGTATCTAAGTAGCTTGGTCTCATACTGACTACACTACAGTATATAGTATATCATAATTTCCATTGAATGGGACTCTAAAACAAAGTGACCATCATTTCCCTCACGGCGGTCATCCTCAGGAGTTCAAGCGAGAGTTGTACCAGAAGAAGATAGAGATAGAGAGTCTGAACCATCGCTTCGTGTGCCGGCTGTCCCCGGGCTCCGAGCGTCCGGGCTCCGTCTCGCCCCTGTGTGACTTCAGGCAGCGCTGGGACAGTATCGAGTCCGAGACGGTCAACAGACAGGTCAGCCCGTAGAGCGCTATAACCACACCAATTTAGATCAGTCTTTAACGAGTGTAATGGTGCATTTGAATCAAGGCACAACCGTTGAATCGTTGAGTCTTTATGTATTGTGTGTAGCATCAACTGGAGTGTGCCCTACTGGGCCTGGGTCAGTTCCAGAACGCACTGGACGAGCTACACACCTGGCTCTCCCGTACCGCTGAGCAACTGCAGGGCCTCCAGCCAATTAGCATCGACCTGCAGACCTGTGAGATAGAGCTGGCCAAGCACAAAGTAAGTGTTACAACAAATGATGACAACAAACACAGTACTAGCGTTTAGTTTTTGTTCAATTTAAATATGCACAATGTAAGTTTTCCCATTAGCAACATTTTTAAGCTTGAGTTGTAGCAACAGTTATAGCTATATCGTTTTCAGACTACAATTAGTTACATGATGGGGGGGGGGGGGGGGGGGGGGGGACATAGTGGAGGTTTAACAAAACTTATAGCCAATGTTTTTATTTTATTCATTTTTTGTCCCAAGGTTCTGAGGAATGACGTCATGTCTCGGGTGCGTACGGTGGAGGCCCTGAACCTGGCGGGTCGCGGGCTGCTGGAAGCGGGGTCCGGGGACAGCTCCCATGGACTGCCCTCTCAGCTGGAGCTGCTGAACGACCGCTGGGAGTTTGTCCGCTGTGAGACGGAACGCAGACAGCTAGAGCTAGAGAACAACCTCAGCCAGGTGAACACTGACAAACAACACACGATCTGACCAAAAAATAGACTTCATGGATTTAGTGTTGTACTCTGTTGTACAGTTAAAAATACTTAAATAAATGTTATAAAGGACGTTTATGAATAAAGAATGATTGTCCTTTATCATCAGATTCCTTGTCACTTCACAACAGTGCCCTCTTGTGGTCACTGTGTTTAAATGGCAACATTATGCAAAATGTTTTGCTCACTTGTTATGCCTGTCCAATCCATGGATATATTTTTTTCCTCACAGGTGCAAGATGTTACGATGGAGATCCAGGATCTCCTCCAGTGGCTAGAGAACACAGACCTGAGGTTGTCTTCCACCAGAACAGTGTGGGGCATGCCCGACTCAGCCAATGAGAGGCTTAATGCACACCTGGTGAGAATGACTGGTCATTCAGTACCATTACTATATCAGCATCTTTAGGCCTAACTATTTATAACTATTTATAATACAATTTATAAATACAAATTGGTATAAATTAACATCTTAAATACCACCGTCCCGTGTACAGGACAGGGTAATGAATTAGAATTTCCACATAAACAGCAAGATGTAACATTTCCAATGATACCACTGTCATGAATGTGGTCATCACGTGTATTGAGTTATAAGCTGATATATTTTAGACATTTAAGTCTTTTAGACAGAAATTCACCGTTTTTAAATACACACTTTTTTCTTCTCCTTTCATGGCAGGAATTGTGTGTGGAGATGGAGTCGAAGCTTCATGCGTACACAGATGTGAGAAATGCCATCCACAGGATGCTGGAGCGTAACAACGTGGCCCGCGGCTCCAGCACGGAGCACAGCATGTCCATCCTGGAGCAGAAGTGGACCTCTGTGTACGGCAAAATCCAGGAGCGCAAGGTGGGTCAACTCATGATAACGACCTACCATCACTTACATTAGTGCTACCGTTTTTTGCCTGTGTCTAGCTCTCTAGCCCATGCTATGACAAAGTTATGCATTTGTTTGTCCTTCACAGTCTTTACTCTTAAGGTGGACCCATTTGTGGACCAGCTTTTCTGTGTGTATAACATTCTATACTCTTGTAGGCAAAGCTTACACAAGGACTGGGCCTTGCTAAGGAGTTCCACAGCACTGTTCAGGAACTTCTCACCAAGATGGCCAAGTGTGAAGAGTCCATCGGAGAGCTACCTTCTCCAAGCTATGTCCCGGAAACTCTTTGTGCTCAGCAGCAAGAACACAGGGTATGTATTTTCAAACATCGAAGTTCCTTCATGGCAACCAAGCTTATTTTATTCATTTAGCAGACACTTTTGTCCAATGATTAAAGTTGTATTGATTAGCGAAGATCAGGTGGAGGATTAGGTATCTTGCTCAAGGATGCCTACAGTTAGTGTAATGGAAAGTTCCTAATTCCTAACAAGGACCCCTTGTTCAATTACTTAATGCTACCTTTACTATCTCACTACCTAGCACATCTGCTGTCCTTGAAGAATGAGGTATCGTTCCTGCAAGGGTGTGAAACTGTTGAAAAACTCCATGACACTATGATCGTGACTCACTGTGCTAGAAAGGAGACTATTGTACGCATGCATTAAATACTCTCATACTCTACAACTATTGTGTGCTACTTTGATTTACTTTGATCTGTCCTAGATGCAATATCTCATAAAGAAATTGCCACGACAGTAGACCAAAGATATTGGGCTTCGAACCCAGAACCTTTTGGCTGGGAGTCAAACACCCTAACCACTAGCCGATCCTGCCTTCAAATTCCTATCTCTGTATGTTTGGCCCGGACAACATATTTGCAGTTGGTTCCAGCAGTACGTATGTGTCTTTAAGGTTCTGGTGAACGAGGTGAACTGCTACAGTGAGAGGAGGCTCATGGTGGAGAACGTGGGTTCCAGACTGACAGACCTGAGCAGGAAGGAAGACTGCGACGTCATTCACAACCTCATCATGACCGTCCAGGACCGCTACAAAAAGCTGGTCCAGCACACCGCCGACCGAGGGAAGATTCTGGAAGAGGTCAAGAAGAACGCTAGACAGGTAGGTTCTTCTTCCAGAAGACGGTCGTCTAATTCTCATTTAACTTTGGTCTCTAATGGCGTAATCGTCCGGCATATTTCAGTTCAATGAGTCGTGGCGTATGCTAATCGACTGGATAACTGAAGTTGAGCAAACGCTGGACACCCATAAAGAGATTGCTGTCACCCATGAGGAAATTAAACAGCAGCTGACCGAACAGAAGGTGCAGTAAAAAAGATTCATTCATCATTCAGGTCACTAATGCTTTGAATTATAGTGTACATGATGTGTGAAAATACATATTTTTTCTTCTGAATCCTATTACATGTACATTTAGGAGTTCCAGAAGCTCATGAGGTCCAAGAGGCCCATGTATGAGGCCACGCTGAAGAACGGCCGCAGCCTCCATGACAGAGCAAAGAGCAGCCAAGACAGACAGCATCTGGAGAACCTCCTGGCTGAGCTCAAGGACTCCTGGGATACCATCAACGGGAAGTCAATGGAGAGGTATTGGAACCTGCGCTGTGTTAAATTTTTACCACTTTGGTGCTGCATTATTAGAAATCATGGCTGTCTACAAAATTAATCCTATCCACTCACGGCACAATCAATACAGGATTTGAGAAAAAGGCGGGAATATGTATTTGTGTACAAAAGTGATGGCTGCAGTGACAAAGGTTGCATTGTACATCGCGTGACTAAATCTGATAATATTTTGTTGTTAAAACAATGATGCAACACACAAAGTAAACATGCTATTGTTAAATTCTTAAGGAGACAATGTGGATGTTGTGAAAGGTTGATTAACAATAACATCTGTGTGTCTAGATGTATTTTTCAGTAAACTGCATCCTTCTGACTTTCTTCTGCCAGGCAACACAAATTGGAAGAGGCGCTGCTGTTCTCAGGCAGGTTTACAGACGCCCTCCAGGCCTTGAACGACTGGCTGTACAGAGCAGAGCCCCAGTTGGCCGAGGACATGCCTGTTGGAGGCGACAAGGACATGGTCAGCAATCTGATAGACAAGCATAAGGTACAGAGGTGCATTATTATATCATACATGCCCATATGCCTTACTACATGTTTAATTGATTAAATGAAATGTAACTGTAAATATACATCATTATGTATGTACCATATAATTGTGTTATTATATGTTCAATGTTAAAGTCGCTGTAGGTAATATTTAACAGCTATAATTTCAGTGTAATTTGTTAGGAATGCCAAAGCCATCAATCAGCTATTAGTGAGTGAAATGCATTGTGAGAATATCTGTTTCTAGTTGACTGAGCATTGATCAATTTTGATTTTTGAGCGCTCCCAGGTTATTTCTGAGCAATCAGAGCATCTTTTCTCTGATTTGTTTGGGGAATCCATCATGCCTGTCAATCACAGGTGCATGAATGCAACACTTATCAATGGTGGAGAAACTTAGGCAGGTAGCAGAGGGCTCCAGTAGGGGATGTTTTTTTTTTGTTTAGTTTAGTTTAGTTTAGTTTCAAAATCTTGCTCTCCTCCGCTCTTTTCAGCTCTTTCTCTTTACAACTCTTGAATCGTACCTAGAGCAGCTTTTAACATTATCCCAACCTTGGATGTTGTTCTCAGGCCTTCCAGAAGGAGTTGGGGAAGAGAGCTGGTTGCATCAGGACCCTGAAGCGCTCCGTCCGGGACCTGACCCGGAGCAGCACCAGCGATGCCCATTGGCTGCAGGAGCAGATGGATGAGTTGGAGAGCCGCTGGGAGGCGGTGTGCAAACTGTCCGTCACCAAGCAGGACCGCCTTGAGGTGGCGCTGAAGCAGGTAACGGCCTGCAACGGCTATCCAATCATAACAGGTTCTGAATGCAAATAATAGAAACTGTAAAATCATTTGAAACCATTTGAATCACAAAGACTGCGATTCATTTGAGAAATTGTCTTTGTTTCAAAATTATTTTAAACCATTTGAATCACAAAGAATGTGACTCATCTGAATCATTGTGATTCAAAGGAAATGTAAACCATTTGCATTTTTTTTTATTCAAAACTAAGAGCAAAAATAGTCATCAAATTACAGTAAAAATGACAGGATATTAAATATGAAATTCTTTATTCTCCCCAGGCTGAGAAGTTTGATGAGCTTGTCCACACCTTCATGGAGCGCCTGTCAGAGGTGGAGAGGGTCCTGAAGTACGGCATCATACCTGAGGAAGAGCAGGGCTTGCTCACCTTCCGCAAGCAGCACGAGGTGGGCCAGATGTGATTATAATTCATATTCATAGACAAATATTTTTCTCCTGCCGGTGAATAATAGTCTGTCCAACCACTGCATTATCCTACCGTTTGAAGTTAAAAAGCCAAATAAACCTTTAATCTTCAATTTCATTTTTGAGTATGCTTAGAGAACAAATATCTTTACTCTAATTTGTGGGGGTGTTGTAGGAGTCCATGAGTGCTCTGCAGTCCCAGAAGATGGCGCTAGAGGACATTAGGTGTCTGGGGGAGGAGCTTCTGTCCTCCTGTCACCCGGACTCCATTATCACCCTGAAGTCCTGGATCAGCGTGACCAGGACCCGCTTTGAGGAGGTCAGTGGGGGCTCACGCCTGAACGCAAATAAGTGAAAGCCTTTGTTCTTGAGATAAATCACCTGAATTAGTTCTGTTCATTGAATTGGTTCAATCAAATCACAATGATGAGGGCTGACTATTACTATTTCTGTTTACTACTAGTCATTAAGCAGAAGTTTACAGTGATTACAATGATTTTTCTTCATATCATTAATGAACAGGTAGGACTAGGGCGAGGAGGCCTACAGGTAGACTGTGGATATCAGGGTTCAAACCCACAACCTTTCAGCTGGGAGTCGAACACCCTAACCACTTAGTAGACTATATTCTGCCCATTAGCTCACTTGCTTGTGGGCAGTCTATACAAATAGTAAAAATAAGCCTAACATAAGCATATTTTACATGATGAACCTCCAACGGGTGTGTCAACCCCAAGCCATTGGAAACCATACAAAGTATACCTTGAAAAAAAACAGCCCTGTGTGTTGGACCCAGGTTCAGACGTGGGCCGACCAGCAGGACCAGAGGATTAACGGGGGTCTGGCAGCCCTGGAGGCGGAGAGGGAGGAGGGGCAGAGGCTCCTGGACTGGATCTCCTCAGCAGAGGAGGCCCTCAGCCTCAGAGACCAGGAGCCCTTCCCTGACTCTGTGGAGCGGAACCTGGAAGTCATCACACAGCACATGGTACGGTTCCATTTTAGTATCAACAGAAGATAGAAATATGATTTAAATATGAAATATTATGAATTTGATAGATTGTACGTATGTGTATAATGCATATTATATCATAATTACCTACTTCATGAAACATCTTCGTGTGTGCAGGTGTTCATGGAGGAGTTAAACAGAAAGTTTCCAGAGGTGGAAAATGCCACAAAATCCTGCAAGCGGAAAACCATTCCCAAACAGCAGATCTCCCCCAGCAAAAGACAATTTACAAGTACGCCATCCACCCGACAATGTTTTGAAATATGTCATCCAGTAAAGGTAAAAATTACAGACTTGGATGTTCAGTTTTAAATGAAACACTCCCGTACTTGTTCCAGAGAAGAGGAGCGCGTTGAAGCTCCAGGCAGCTCCTGCGCTCCCCCTGGAGCACTTGGACCCCCAAACTCCCCAGCTCACTCAGCTGGTCAGCAGCTGGCAGAGGCTGTGGCTCCTGGCGTTGGCCAGAAAGACCCGGCTGGACCAGCACCAGCTGACCCTTATACAGGTCCCAGTCCTACTTTTTAAGTACTGCATTAAAATGAAAGTGGTTATCACACAAAAATATCCATCAACAATTTAACTCAACAAATTATTCAGATGAATGTACTACCCATTTTAATGATTATTTGTAAAACATGTAAAATATCAAAACAATTCTGATTTTGTTTTGTGGTCAGATGGAGGAATTTGCGAATTTCGACTTCAATGTTTGGCGCAGGCGCTACATGCAGTGGATCAGCCACCTGAAGTCTCGCATCCTGGACGTGTTTCGCAGCATCGACCGCGACCAGGATGGACGCATCAGCCTGAAGGAGTTCATCGATAACGTCTTAGCATCAAGTACAACTCGCTGAATGCTCCTCATAACCCTAGCCCTTTGAGTCAGACGTTCCCAACCTCTATGGGCCTATGAACCCATTTTGCTTGGAAAACTCTTGTGTCCCAAACTTGCCACTCACTCAAACATCATTTTCCACCTTTAAACATCTGGCGGTATTAATGCCCCAGTCAATCTGTGCTCGTGGCTTATCGCCAGGCAGTCTGTTTGTACATACAGGACCTTTCACACCTTCATACACACACTACACAGTTATAACTACTCAGATGTTACTATAGTATACTATATATAATAGTATAATATATTTGTATCAATATGGTCTTGAATACACCATGACTCCATATCACCGTTCCAACAGAGTTTCCCACCAACGCTCTTGAGATGAATGCTGTGGCGAGCATCTTCGACACGAACAGCGACGGCTTCATCGACTACTATGAGTTTGTCAGCGCCCTCCACCCGAGCAGAGACCCTTACCGGAGGCCGCTGGACCCCGATCATATCAATGAAGAGGTGTAGTATGCAGGCTTTGAATAGATAGAATAGATGGATTGCCCGAACCAATCAGGAGAGAGATGCCCTGATTGGTCAGAAATGAGCTAGAAGTGGACTAAAATTAAATTGTCTCATACAGAGGCAGGCGCGCAGTCGGCCCAGAAGAGATATTCTCACAGAGCATGTTACTCACTAATAGCTGACAGATGTCAGAGGTCAAATTATAGCTCAGTATTGTATGATGCTGTCTTCTACAGGTGAGTCGACAGGTGTCCCAGTGTAACTGCCCCAGGAAGTTCGAAGTGGAGCAGATAAGTGCCAATCGATACAGGGTAAGTGGACTATTTAACCGACCTGTTACTAAGCAACTGCATCATTTGTGATGGCCAAATAACCTCCCATGTGGGATTTGCTCACAATGTATTTTTTTAGTTTGGGGATTCTCAACAGCTGCGGATGGTACGCATTCTGCGCAGTACCCTCATGGTCCGTGTTGGAGGAGGCTGGACAGCTCTGGATGAGTTTCTGGTCAAGAACGACCCGTGTAGAGGCAAGTGTACCTGGAACACGGAAACAGTACAGCCTCCTTTTTTAAGAAGGTCTACATGACATGTTTAAATCTAAAGAGATCAGCCTATTACTCAGTATCTGTGAGGACCACATTCATGACAGTGGTACCATTGGAAATGATACACAGTGTTGTTTCTGTAGATAAACTATCTAATAAATCCATTTGCTTTACAATTATAAATATAATTATTAACAACAAAATGTTGTAAAAAGGATGTATTTAAGGGGTTAAATCTTATTCAGTTCCACTTGACACTTGCCTTCCGTTTGACCTCTACAGTGAAGGGTCGGACCAACCTGAAGATTAAGGAGAAGTACTTGTCCCCAGCAGGGGGCTCCACCAAGGGCTTGACTGTCAGCAGGTCCAACTCAAGCCTTAGTCTGTACAGCAGTGCCTCCGCCCCCACCAGCCCTATGACACGCAGGGTGAGCTAGCTAGCAAAAACACCCTGATTTGTTGTGTTCGAATGTGCCGTTTATGTGGACAAAGGGCCTGCTATTGTCTGTATTTCATTTATTTAAGACTCTCTGGGCTTCAACATGTAAATGACCACTTGCAAATCTAAACAGTATTCTAACTCGGAATCTGGTAGTTTCCTACTCTCCTTAAGACGATAGGAAGATCTCTGTTAACCGTTTCCTTCTAAATACTTGTTTGCAGGCATTGCTCCGCAGAAGTTTCTCAGGTGACCGCTGCATTCGGCCCAGGAGCTCCATCGCTGCACTGGGGTCCGACCTACAGTTTACCACGACAGGGCAGGACCTCACCCCCTCTCCATGTGGTCAGTCACCATCTCAAGTCGAGCCCATGCATGTTAAGCCTGTTGCACGCCATCGTCTTCACACCGGAGGCACATTTAATCCCACACAAACTCGCCATCTCTGCCTTTTAAAATGAACGGCTGAAAAGTCATTCTTCTTTATTGTTTGTCGTCTTTTTAGAAGAGGTCGAGAAACTGCCCACGTGATCACCTTTGACCGCGGCGTTTTGCGTACGCTGCAAGCAGCAAGCCCCGCCGAAGCCAGGGCTCTGGGAACAAAGACCCTAACAGAGGAGAACTGAAGGAAAACACCCCAGTCACGTTGCACCATGAAGTCACACGATGGGAAGTGCTGAATGGCCGTCTATTTGACTGTACGTTTGGGGTGGTGAAACCTGAGACAGAGGTCACTCTTGTATGAATGCCGTAGCTTGGATGAAATATGGTCTCTCTCTTCCCCCCATCATATAAGTAGTTCCGGATATTATATAGGGAGGTTGCATAGAGTAGAATGTGTGCAAAACTGCATGGACGTATAGCATGGGGCCGATCATACGTCACAAACATGTTACTAGTTCATTGTTGTGTAGATTATAAACCTAGTGCAATGGCAACTGAACTTTAAAACTGCCACATCACATACTATTTTGGTATAATATTGTCCTTCCCTGCTGCAAATTATTATTGCAACATTCAGTTCCCACTGATTGATACCTACATTGTATCTTACAGACAAGTGTCAGCTTTGAGAAACATTTTTTTATCTTACATTTCACAAACATTTTATTGTTGGCAGGGCCACTATGTTGTTTTTTTACTCACTGCTGTTTTTGATATTTGTTTTATATATAATATTCTGTGAGTATTGTTTTAAATGCTACAGAGTCTAACGTTCAATGCACTAAATTGACAGAGGTCATGGTTGGTTTGTAGAGATTATTTTCTCAGGTTGAGGTATACCTATTACTCTGGAATCATATGTTATTGAATACTGTCACGTGTAATACAAGTAAGGGTGTTTGGAAGGCTGATTGTGATGCGATATTTGAAATATTTTATGGATAAGCAATTTGGTGTACTTATTTTAGCCGTTTTGAGACAATATCTTTGAAGAATTGCCTTTACTTTAACCGTCCCTCCCAGTGTTTTTTTTTTTTTTTGCTGTGTCACTTTTAAATCCAAAACGGTACATTGTTTCTGATTATCTTTAATCATTTAAATGGTTAACTTTCCCATCATTGTCATGTGCCACTTATAGTACACTCTGTAGTACCTTTTAAAATAATGAACATATTCTATGTTTTGAACACTATGTTCAAAATCTGTTATCTCTAAATACACATGCCTATATATAATGCACCTTTTTAAAACAGAATGTTTATAATGAGTGTCTTTTGAATAGCAACACAATTACAAGTGACATTTTATAAGCACGGTAACAAGTCTGGACTGGTCTGAAGCATTGTAAATGTCCTGTATCCGGTATGAAGCCATGTTTTTGTATGTAAAGTTTGTACTCCCTTCTTCAGCTGGAAGACTGCTTCCAGCTGGATGCTTGTGTATTGAATGATTTATAATGGGGGCTATGCAGTCTTAAAATGTGGATGTTTTTGGAATTATGTTTGAATGTTACTATGCACAATATAGTACCTTCTAATTTCAGCTTTGATGTCACAATGTCAGTTTACTATACTGTAAGATACCGCGGCCCTATTTTAACTCTAGGGACCTTAAATGTTCTGTACTGTACATGTTTCTATACCCACAATGCACATGATGAATCATATTTAGACAAAACTAGAAGAATGATGTTTGGTCACTTGTAAACAAAGAACAAAAAACATTTGTAATGAAACGTTGACTGTTGTAATTACTTTGTTTATTCACAGTGGTCGGATGCTGAATTACATACCTGGACTAGCCGGACATACCTTTGGAATATAACAGTTGCTCAAGGCATACTTTATTATGCCTCCTTTTCCCCTTTATTATGGTTAGTGCAGTTAAGGATGTATACATGGAGATGAAGACAAATAAGACATGACTTTGGTATCTGTTACTAGCATGGTTTTACCCGATTATTTATTTTTCGTCCAACAGTCGCTAGTCCGTTATGCCCCTGTATTGAGGTATTGTATTATCTGTTTTCTTTGTGAAATACCCTTAATTTCAATATACATAATTAATCAATATGATAATCAATTATGGATTGCCATGTGGAGAAAGTTCCCAATTATTGAGAATCATGACTAAATCTGTGGCTATTTAGCACACTTTCTGACATAGTCAATGCTAATGTGAACCATGTCATTTTCTGATAGCAGTCAATCTAACCAGAAAACACTGAAATATCAGTCTGTATATCGATGCTGAGCTAGAATGGAGGAAGAAAGAAGTCATACATAAAAAACATGAGCATAGGTCATGAGAATGTCGTACAGAATCCTCAGGCGTCATCACAACACTGTCCTGTGACGAGACATTGACATGTGTGTTGTTAACAATCGTGTATATATATACACACACACGAGTTAGCATATTTACATTTCACCTTTGTGTAACTTCCTTTCGATGAATGTCATTATCAAAGTTCATTGGGTTTGTTTTCATAAACGACATATGCAGACACATTGCACTTTTACAAGCCAATGTAGTTACATCTATATAGTTGTCAATCTATTCATACAAATTAACTGGGAAATTAGGAAATATAATGGCTGAAATTAACTAAAGTTATTTGATAGATCGGAGGGCAAATAATTGAGTTGTGTGAGAAAGTCAAGCTAGTCAAGAGGAAATTATCCTGCAATGTGTATCTGAATAAAAAGTAGTAGGGAACATATTTTCACTAGTTGCACAGAGGAGGGGGGGGGGGGGGGGGGGGGGGGGGTGGCGCTCTGTGAATACAGTCCACTAAATCAGCTCCCCAGGAGGAGAGCTGGAATTTATGCGGAACAAAGGCCATGCTGAGTGCTATCCGACTGCCCACTGAGAAATCCCAATGTTGCCGTCCAAAGTAATATTATGGTTGGCTGGATACAAAGACTCACCTTACATCAGAGAGGACAGCATGTCCGCCATTCGTAGACCTTTAGCCCTCTTCTCTCTCTCTTTCTCCTCCATTCAAGCGCCTACAGTCTTCCCTCCTTCAGGTTTTCACATTTGATTTCTTTGATTCTCTTACCCCGACATCTCTTTCTCCCTCTCTCACTAGTGGCCCAGGATTTTGGCAGCCAAGACCAAGCTACCCCCCCCCCCCCCCCCCCACCCCCACCCCCCCCCCCCCCCCCCCCCCCCCCCCCCCCCCCCCCCCCCCCCCCCCCCAGCCCCCCCCCCCCCCCCCCCCTACCCCCCACCCCCCCCCCCCCCCCCCCCCCCCCCCCCCCCCCCCCCCCCCCCCCCCTCCCCAGTACAGCCCTCAGTGGTCACATGAGCACTAGGCAAATCTCCGTTTTCTTTCATCTGTGAGATACAGCAGAAACCTGCAAATGGTTAGCGTAGCATTGACGTAGGAGGATCGCTTGCTGTGTAATATAACAGGTGCCACTCTGCTGGGAAACTTACATTCCAACATCCAGGATTCAGTCATCCGAAGTGAATCGTAACAGCAGGTATTTCTAATGTGTTTCCAATAATTCCTTCAGTTTTCTTCTGTTCAACTTGGTGGTGCTTTACTTTGTGTCGTTAATGTTAAATGTATGTTTTTATTGTTCCCAGCCTCACCTGTGAGTGTCTTTGGATAAAAGTGTCTGCCAAATGACGACATATAAATGTGATTTGAAAACGATTATCAATTATCCTGCTTCTGAATTCAATGGCTTGAGCTAAAATGTGTATAACCCGTAGAAATACTATAATGCAACCATACTTTGCAAGAGAGCCGAGATAACTTGATCAAGCACATAGAGTTCACTCATCCACTGCCCAGTGCTAATCATTCAATGTTGTTGCAACTTATTAAAATAGATTTATCATAGCATATTTTACCAAAAGACAAGCCCTGATCACTGATAAATTGTGTTGCAAGTATAGTATAATATACAAAATACATTATAATGTACAATATGATATAATATATACAATATGATATAATATATAATATTGTGTCATATTATCTATATTTTGGTATAGACTGGATTCGATTTTTTGTTTAAGAATAAGCCTATGTTTAATTTCTTCATTCTGTGAGTGTCTATGACCTCTTATCAGTTAAAGAAATAACCTTCGGGAATATACTATTTTGACTATCTGTCTTGTAGTTAGGCTGATGCGACTCATGCATAGTTGTTTCAAGCAAGGGTTTCAAGCCGATCTAGATTTTCATTTGCACGTGGTAGGTCAATTTATGCTGTATGCCTATGTCTTTTTCACATTTTATTTCAAGCACCTTGTATGCACCTAAATGTACTGTTGGGATTTTAAGTGTGTGTGTGTGTGTGCGCATATGTGCGTGTGTGTGCATGTGTGTGTGTGTGTGTGTGTGTGTGTGTGTGTGTGTGTGTGTCTCAAGGTTGGTGCACATGAAGCCCTGAATGAAAACACTAGTCATCAAGGACGTAACTCTACATCTAACCGTAAATAAACAACATTAACAACAGCATAACATACAATAAAATAGTAAGGGATGAGCAGGATAGGAAAGGATGAGACTGAATGTTACATATACTGATCAAATCCCACAATACACAGAGCTCTGTCCTCCGTTACGTGTGCTGTTCAAACACACACACACACACACACACACACACACACACACACACACACACACACACACACACACACACACACACACACACACACACACACACACACACACACACACACACACACACACACACACACACACACACACACACACACACACACACACACACACACACACACACACACACACACACACACACACACCATTCTGTGGTTTGGCTCATAGTAGTGTCTGGTTGGCTGATAATGAGGAAAAGGGCGGAGATACTCGTACGGAAGAAGCTGGAGCACATGGCGTGCAGGCAAGTCGGAGGCAATGAATGAACTGCTCTGCTCGGCCTGTGTTCGGGCTCGGGGTCCTACGTACCAGAGGCATTTAGAGAGATGGCTCTGAATGGTTCTGCTACGTACGCGGCGCTGAATGACATTTCCGGTTCTGATTGGTGAAGGTATTCACTTTAAATATCTGCAACTGGGTTGTTAGGTACACAATAAACAAACAAAAAACAAACAAACATATGAAGTAATCAATCCATAACAATAAGCAATATTAGTCAATAAGTATATACTAGCTTCATATGCTGCCGATCTCGGGCTACGTTACTACAGTTGGTAAAGCGACCGTGGGCGAATAATACACATACGTCATGTAGCCATTGCAACAATAATTCCCCAAGGGCATTGGATTTTGTATATTACACAATTTATATATTTATTGTATATTTGTTGCAAATAAATTGACTACCCAACGTCACAAAACGTTGTTCAGAACAATCAGAAGCGCAAACGTTATATTAATCGTCGCGTAGGTAGGACCAAATACATTATATTTCAATAGGTCGAGTGACGTATGTCCCCAAACCGGCTCCTGTAGCAGAGGGAGTGTCCAAGTGACATAGAAACAGTGCGCCTGCGTCGTCCTTCTCCCTCCCCCATCAGGTGCACTAGGAAGCAACTGGACAGAGTTCGTGTGGAGGTTTTGTGCGTGCGTGCGTGCGTGTGTGTGTGTGTTGTATATGTGTGTTGTATATGTCTGGGCGAAGATTGCTCAAACACGCGCCGCCATCCTGACTGACAACAATGCAATGACCAAGATGGAGTGAAATGTTATTCTAAGAGGAAAATATAGAAGAGGTGAGCACAGCATCTTACTGGCCACTCTGTGAAGAAGGTAAGATGATGAATGGAAAAGGTTGTTGAGGAGAACGTGAACAGTGAAATAGTGGGATAGTTGCCTCTTGAAATACTTTTGAACTCAAAATGTTCTTATTATGTTTTCATTTAATTTCTAACATGATCTCCTGAACTAAGTCGTTAGCAATTACCACATGGGTATTCAAAGTGCTGTAGTTCTCAATACAAGTGTGTGTTTGTGTGTGCACTTTCCATCAGTGTGCGTGTGTAGTTTAACATCACACATGGGTCTTTTTGGGGACTAGTGTGTCAAAGGTCACTCATTGTGAGGGAGGGGAAGAGGACAGTTATGAGACACCGTCCCATTCACTGTGGCAGTTATACAGCCATGTGCTGTCTCTGTCATAACAGACCGTCTGTAAGAATCAAACGCTTCTCACCATCCCAGATACGCCGTCACTGATGCTAATGTTTTTTTCAGTCTTTAGTTGTGTAACTATATGTTCTTGTTGAATTTGTGACCTAATTGTGTTTTGTCGGTCTCGTATTTATTTTGTATTTTCAGATCACCGCAAAAACCCATTCGACGTTCCATATTCCACCATATACATACCATGTCTCTGCTCACCCATGTGCTGGCATGTGTCTTCGGCATGGGCTCATGGGTGGCCATCAACGGGATGTGGGTGGAGCTGCCCCTGGTGGTCCCGGTGATTCCGGAGGGATGGTACCTTCCGTCCTACCTGACGGTCATCATCCAGATGGCCAACGTAGGCCCCCTCTTCATCACCCTCATGCACCGCTTCTGTCCAGGCGTGCTGGACGAGCGGCCGGTCATCTACTGCATCGTGGTGCTGGGCATCGTCGCCACCTTCCTGCTGGCCTTCTTCTGGAACCAAGCCGTGATGTTCGCCGGCGCCGTGCGTAGTGTGCCCCTGCTGGTGCTGAGCTTCCTGCTGTCCGTGGTGGACTGCACGTCCTCGGTGACCTTCCTGCCCTTCATGATGAGGCTGGGACCCCAGTTTCTCACCACATACTTTGTCGGGGAAGGCCTCAGCGGGCTGGTGCCCGCCCTGGTGGCTCTGATCCAGGGGGTGGGGCTGATCCACTGCCGCAACGCCACTGTGGCAAGCGTTGCCAACGGAACTTTTGTCAACTCGACGACGACAGGCGGCGTCGGAAACCTGCATGCGATCTACCAGCCGGCCAACTTCTCCGCCCAGGTGTTCTTTGTCTTCCTCAGCGGCATGATGGCCATGTGTCTTGGGGCCTTTGTGCTGCTCAATCACCACCCCGGTGTGGTGCGAGAGAGGAAGGGCCACCGGTACTTGGGTGAAGAGTCGGCGAGGGACAAGAGGGAGCAGGGACTGTCGTTGCACAGCCAAGCACCGGAGCAGAGGCCCATGATTAACCCCTTGGAGCCGCCTGCTAGGGAGAGGAGAAGCTCTTTTGGGATGGGCACGTACAGCAAGGGTGAGGTGGTGTTCATCTTCATCGTGTTGGCCTGGGTCAATGCGCTAACCAACGCCGTGCTGCCGTCAGTGCAGTCCTACTCCTGTCTTCCCTATGGGAACCAGGCCTACCACCTCGCCGCCACCATGGCAGCTGTGGCCAACCCAGTGGCCTGTTTCATTGCCATGTTCACACCAATACGGTAAGCCCTGTTGTGCTCACAGGTGTGCTATAGTTTCATCGCCGCTTAGGCCTTTTTCTGCTATTTTTACTGTTGTCTTTTATCCAACCTTCCACTTGATTTTATTTATTTGATGTGTGAGTGAATTGTTATTGAACTATGAAAAGGTGGAAATGAACTAAGAAAGGTGTTTTTCATGAATTCATTGTGTGTCTGTCCGGCAGGTCCCTCGTGTTCATGTTGTTTTTGACCGTGGTTGGAACAGGCTTCGGGGCTTGCATCATGGCAGTGGCTGCTTTCAGTCCCTGTCCTCCACTAGTCAACAGTGCTTCTGGTGTTGCTATCATAGTAAGACATGACGATTTAAACAATGTAGAACAGTAGTTAAGAAAGAATATATATTTATAGAAACTATTTCTGACTTGAGTGACATCACTAGATATTCTCTCCTTTATATTTTGGTTTCTTAAAAACCATTCCATTGCAATTCAAATGTATATTTGACTTGCATAATGTGTAGACCTAGGTGTTTTACATGTTTGATTCCCAATGCATATAGTATATGATTCACAGACAAATGACAACATTACTTTTTTTGGCAGGTGATTTCCTGGATCCTGTTTGTCCTAACCCTGTCCTATGTGAAGGTCATTATCGGAGTGATTTTGCGGGATGAGGGCCACAGCGCCCTCGTGTGGTGTGGAGCAGTAGTCCAGCTAGGCTCCATGATCGGAGCTATTTCCATGTTTCCACTTGTCAGTGTTTACGGACTTTTCAAGTCTGGTGATCCTTGTAACACCAAATGTCTAAACTAAGAAATGTATTTAAGAACAACAAGCACTTGCCTGTAAAAACTGTCAAAGTTGTCAAACAGATATGACATCTTTGGTGTTTGCTAAACTAATTGAGATGTTACAGACATGTATAGAGATGTACGATATTTAATGCAGTGTAAATTACAAATCCTGGAAGCTATTGATATAATCGTGTTGCTTCATGTTTTGTAAGTTTTTTGTATCATTACATTACAAGTATAACATAATATAGGAGTGCAATTTATTGTAGGCCTATACGTTGAGTAAAAAAAAAAAGTGCCTTTATTTGAGACTATTAATCACGCTACAGGATCCATAGCCCTGTTCCTGTGTGGTTTTATAGTTTTGTGAAATAGCGGATTACTAGGCGAACAATCAGTATCACAATGATTTTGGCCTATACGTAACATCGCAATGACAACCACCGTTTAGGAACATAGCGGTATTGAAAATGTAGTTATGTTGTGATTACGTTTTTTTTTGTCATTGTTTAGTAATTAATTGTGACTTTTTTTTTTCTTATGGCACGGCCTTGTGTTTGAAAGTGCCAGTGTTTCTCATGCGAGAAATGGCAAAACAAAGTATTCGTTAGCCCAGGTTATTATGTTGGTTTATGATTGTAAGTAGGCTACTACCAATCTTTCAAGTCCTCGATATGGCGGAGTATCGGCAACACAAAATACAATGATGCATTCTGATGTACAAGCCCTATCGGCTTTTATATGTTCATCAAATGTACCAGTAATTATTGTTTTGTATGGGTTGATTGTATTGTACAATGGCATAGTCAAGACTCAAAATTGCCAACATTTGAGGTTGATAACTATTGGTTTCAAATAAATGTGTGATAGGCCTTTAATTGTGTTTGAACAAAGTAGACATTTGAGCAACAGATGCAGCCCTATGTAAGTCCTTGGGATGTGTGACATTAAAAAGCATATGGAGGGAAAGTAAAACAACTCCTGATTTCATGGTGCAATGTCATGGTCCAATTCGGAATTAAAAGGTAGTAGGCCTACTTTTTCAAAAAACGGTAAATGGGAAATTAAATGCGACTCGCTGAGCTTTGTGTGATAGGCCTTTAATTGTGTTTGAACAAAGTAGCCCTATGTAAGTCCTTGGGATGTGTGACATTAAAAAGCATATGGAGGGAAAGTAAAACAACTTTCCTGATTTCATGGTGCAATTTCATGGTCCAATTCGGAATTAAAAGTTAGTAGGCCTACTTTTTTTTTTTTAACAGTCAATGGGGAATTAAATGCGAGCTTTGGAGCGTTACCACGTAGGTTCACTTTGCCTCTAGCCGTCATCTGAACACATCTGGTTATTAAAAAGCCTATTATATAAAAACGACAGGCCCTTTGACGACGTCACGCAAACCGTAAGAAAAGAAGATACGAAAATGATTTGTCCCCACGTGGTTAATCCTCCTCATCGTCTCGAGCTTCTCGCTCACAGCCAATCACAGTGCGTTCGTTCTCATTATCTTAATTTGGTTCACCTGTGTCTCCCGCACCTCTAACATTTAGGCGAAGACTTGTGACTTTTCGGTTTGTTTTTGGTTCGGACTGCGAAATCCCAGTGTTTTACCACTTTACTGAACTAGTCTACAAAAAAATATCGTTTCTTTTTTGTGTGCTTCTGAATAAACACGCCGGAGAAACGTGGCCACCGCCTGGTGAAATTCAACGAGGACCACCGCAGTGAGTAACCCGATTTTTAGTCCTTCCGTTGGTTGAAGTTGTTTTTGTTTAGGCTGCTGGCTCCAGGCGAGCCGTGTCGTTGTGGCTTCGTCCACCGCACACACTAGACTTGTCCCCTTATCTCCTCGCACACTGATACACGCTATCAGTAGCCTCTCTGTTCTTTCCACTCAAACGTTTGACATGCATTTCATCACTGTTGTAGTCTTCGTCGCATTGCTGATTGTACCTTGTGTTTTTTAAATGCAGTATTGTGTAGCGTTTCGAAACACTACTGTTACACATCTATGTTTTGACGAGCTGACTGTCTTTATGTAGGCTATGATTATGGGGGGCCCCCCTTGGGGCCCCCCTTAATCACAGGCCTGGTGTGGGAGGGTTGTTAAAGTGTTGTGGTGTAAACTTTGCATATGTTTAATATTGTTGCACACATGCTTGTCTTTATACAATTAGGCTTGGCTAGCCTAAATATTTTCAGATGACTTGGTAGGCTATGAAACATTTGAATGACTAAACAAAATACTATTTGCTAATTTTCCCATGAGTCCATTGGACGATTTGAATAGAGTAGCCCCTGTGTTGTCTGGTGGTCCTGATGTTGACTCCATTAAACACCCCCTGCTGGAAGTTCAAGGCCACTTCCACGCACAGCTGTATGAACTCATGAGTGAGAACATGAGTGTTCTTTGAAATCCAGGGCTGGCCCAGTGAGCTGTAGGTGCAAGGGAGACCAGCGAAACTCTTACGGATGTGGAAGGGAAAGATACTGAAATGCAACGTGTAATTTATTTTAAGTAACTTTTTGTTCAGAGTGTATCCTTTGACTACAGCAGCAGCAATACTCAAATCTAAAAATGAAAACAAATGTATACAGAAGATTTAGCTCCTGTTTACTTTGAACAAGCCTTCAACCCCTTTGGACTAGTTTCAGGGTGTGTCTGGATTGGTGGCTCCATTGGGTACTATACGATAACACTTCAGACTTGCAAATTAATTATATGATTGGGAAGTATGTATTTAATTTGAGTGACCTGTTGCCTGGTTGCATTGATGCTATAAAACAAAGCAAAATATAATATGCAAGTGTATATTTGCATATCTCTATTCCTCCTCATGCAGAGCCCCAGACTGTCCTGGTGTTCCTGGATCGATGGAGATGTACAGACGTAACTTAACCTCATGGCGGTACTCAATTGCCAGTTTGTTATAGTGACGGTTGGCAGCTCTAATTAATGGTCGTATTACTAGTCACTATATTGACATGGATTTGCAGCTTTTTAGTTTGAAGGTGAGACTTGTGATTTGAAATGTTTTCACTTGAAATAGTCCGTGTCATTTTCAGTGTAATAAATGCAACAAGCAGCATATTGTGCTGTAATCACTTCAATTACGCCATCAAACGTTTTGTAAATCCTCAGCAGAATCTTGCGCACAAATGTAATCTGGGGAAGCCGTAAGGACCGGGCATCAAGCTGTATCGAGCCGCGATACGCAACAAAGTGGCTCTACACCAGTCTACTGGACCAGTGACATTGATTTGTCAAGTATTTTTATTTTGGTGTACCGGACATGTCTGAGTTTAGTTATTCTTCTAGCTGGGGTTGTTGTCTACCCTGATGCTTAGCCTTTGCAATGTAACTGACTGCCTGAATTTGACAAACTAACTCTAAAGCCTATAGCAGCGATAGTCTGTAAGCATGTTATACAACATTGTTATAGGTTTATTACATTTATTTTGCTGCACAGGGTTAAACTGCTGTGACAATGAGCTGTTACTTTGATGTGTATATACACAAACAATAAAAGCGTGCACTTTATTGGTGTAAGATTCTTGTAGTGAGGCCCATAGACGTACATTAGAGGGCAGTGTAGCACCACAGTAATGTCCTCAGAAGTAGTGAAACATGCATTAGTGGAATGTGCAGACTTCTTGGATCCCTCTCAGCGTATTGATCAGCGCCACTAAAGATGAAATGGGAATTTTGCAGCATTAACTGCTGCTTTACTATTGAATCAATGACATAAATGACACTTGAATAAATGAAACACTTTGGGAAATGCGGAAGCTCTTTTCAGTATGCACATAATATCCCTGTCTACATCCACATGGAGAGAGCAATATGTAGTACTAAAGGATTTATGAAATCATTTTGAAAGTTTCAGTCCTCTAACTAATCAACAGGAACAGCTTGCCCTGCCATACTCAGAGTGGCTATGATGTGTCCCCCTGGTGTGTTTAGACATACCACTGGAATTGATGGTCATATCTCCTGTTTTGAATAAATCTTTTTTGTCTCTGCAAAGGTTGTGCGTTGGTCTGTTTCTGTTCATTTGTCATACTTTTGCTCCACTGGGTCAAATCTTAATGTGGTACTCATGGCCAGTTATCCTGTGATTCAGGTGCTAGTATGACCATTTGGTGTTTCATACCTCACCTATCCTCCCCCCATACATCAGTCTTACCTTAAGTGTGGTTAGAAAAAATGGCCATGAATTGCAATAGAATGTAATTAGTCACCCTCTGCTAATTTAATAAGCAGTTTAGGTATGTTTTGATTCCCTCATCTGTTATGAATAAGCCAAATATATTTAACTATACCCCTTGTCTATCCTCCCATCCACCCAGTTGCTTTTGTGTGAACGTAATATCAAAATGAACGTAAGGGAAATCTTAACGCACAGTTGTCATGGGGCTGGAGAATGCAGAGAATGATTGAATTCCGTGAGGAGGCCAGGAACGATCATGTCTCGCCTGCCGTTATGCAATCGGCCCCATTCCCCGCGCGCGACGAGACGTCTGCTGGGAGGAGGGAGGGGGGTGGAAACCACAATCGTCTGGATGGGAAGAGAGAAAAAGATGTATTTATATATAAAATATATTTTTAAGAGACTAAACTATCACATCGGAGCGAGCAGCCGAACCGTGACAATAGGCCAAATGAGATCAGACTCGCCACATAAAACAGATGGAGCAACGTTGAACTGGGCCCTCGTGCAATATCTGTAAATTAATCTCTTTACACTGCGACGCTTGACATGCTATATTTCCTGACGGAGCGAAACATATGGAACTCATATGAACCCTGCCGTACCCCATTATTTAAATGATTATGTCATGTCTGTTTTCCCTGGTCTCTCCACCTGCTTGGCCCTCTTCTCCGTCCACTGGGCTGAGTCTGTGTACTACTAGCCTCTGGAACCTCCTCCGTCCGATCCTTTCTGCGACCGCCGTTTTGGATAGGTAGCGCGGTGTCGTTTACCTCCAAAAAGAAGAGAGAGAGGTAGACAGTCCGAACCTTTCCCGTTAGGTCCATTACTCTGTACTCTGCTACTGGGCCCTGTCCTTTTTTTCTGCAGCAAGACATAAAGTAATCAAAAGTTGAAAGCAACACTCAAGCAGGCACTTAGCAAAAAGAAAAGCTATTATGATAAAACATTCATATAGGCCAGCGTGCAGTAGACAGGTAATCTTTGGAGACTATACTGTTGTCTTTGTGGTTAGTTTCAGTATACAATGGCTTGGGCAGAGTTGTAGATGAATGCTATTAATGATGTGCCTTCTGACCCCGACGTCCACAGATTCATATGGCTAGAAGGACAGATGGGTATGTATTCATTCTTACACATGCACACAGACATGCAGAAACACGCACATGCACACAGACACATGCACATACACATACAAACACATGGATCCATCAATAGTCACTTAAACAACACACACAGACACTCATACAGACAATCTCAGTAGAGATTTTGTCAGTGAAGGAAATACCTCCATGTTTTCAAGGGATCAAACATTTTGGGAAATGTCAGAGTGGGCTTTCAGCCAATCGACTGCAGACTTCGGCCTGCAGGCCAGACTGCAGGAATTAGTCAGTCCATCGACTGCCAAACCTTTTGTACAGACAGAAGGCAGTTTGGCTTATCTACGTTGGCTGATACGTTTTCTGATATCAGCTAATGTAAACTTTCATATTTTGTTTTATAAAGTGTGAAGTTCTCTTTATTTTGGTTCTGGATCGTACTTACAATAATTCAACGTTCGAATTAGCTTATAAACATGTAATACATGTAAAATGTCAGAGAATAAGCAGAAAAGGTGCATAATTACCAACTTTCAATGTTTAAATCGTTGCTGTCGGTAAATCTGCTCCCTGGCGCTTTGTCCAGGGGTCACCCTGAGGTCACTGTGGGTATCCATTAGTGCTACTATTTAGAGTACTATTCCTTTAAGGGGAGTGATTGGCCAGCAACGGCAGGAATCATTACCTTTGCTCGCCCCCTCCCTGCCAGCAGTCAATAATGAGGGATCATTAAAATGAATAGATGGACATTCCCCTTTTTCTCCGGATCCTTATTGCAAAATCAGTGTCAAGGGAAATGAAGATTGAGCATGAAGAAGGCGTCTAAAAGCCTCACAGTGATTGTCATGAACTCATCTTCAGTGCCAGTCTCCTTTATCTACCGTAAGAGAGTGCACCTGCCCTGAACTCCTGGCCCAGGCCGAGTGCTTTCATCCCATTAAGGGCCTTCCCTAATGTGCTATGCTGCAGCCTTCTTTAACGTAAACATTGTGCATATGTACAGCAACATTAAGAGCAAAACAATGGCCTCCTCCCTCGGAGCCAAGTGAAATTTGAACACGCTTTTGAGAGAGAGAGAGAGAGAGAGAGAGAGAGAGAGAGAGAGAGAGAGAGAGAGAGAGAGAGAGAGAGAGAGAGAGAGAGAGAGAGAGAGAGAGAGAGAGAGAGAGAGAGAGAGAGAGAGAGAGAGAGAGAGAGAGAGAGAAGAGAGAGAGAGAGAGAGAGAGAGAGAGAGAGAGAGAGAGAGAGAGAGAGAGAGAGAGAGAGAGAGAGAGAGAGAGAGAGAGAGAGAGAGAGAGAGAGAGAGAGAGAGAGAGAGAGAGAGAGAGAGAGAGAGAGAGAGAGAGAGAGAGAGAGAGGTCAGGGAGGAACTCACAAGTGATCACATAGACGGACAATTCTCACTTTGCCGTCCTTTCTTAAACTCAAACATATGCCACTGCCACCAAATTTGATAAACCCTTGCGCAACATTTCACGCATCGCAAGAGACAGAAAATTGTGAATCAAGGTGAATGATTGCAGATGGAGAATAAAAGACCACAACATTTTCCAGACGCATCTGGATGTCTTTGCGAAGGCCTTTTAAAACATTGATGTGTGTGTATGTGTGTGTGTGTCCATGTGTCTGTCTGTGACCGCAGACCAGCGATGTGACCAGTGTGTTGGTTGGTCATCTGCGTCGTCTTTGTTGTGTGGATCTCCATCCACACAACAAAGACGACAATGAAAGAAACGGGTCCCTTTTGCATCTGTGGACTCTCACCTCCTGACCCCCCCCCCCCCCCACACACACACACACACAACGCATGTGTTCACACCATACACACATTCACAGATGTGCACACACAAACACACACTGTTCCCGTTCATTTGAACTATCATTAAAAGAGTGTTGATCGGACCCGTTCTTGATTCTTGGTTAATTGTGTGTTTCTAAATACTTTCTTTCATAAACAATCACTCAAAAGCATGTCAAAATAAAAGGGATAGGGCTGCACATACTCCCCGTCTGATAAGAGAGAGACGGCACATGTGAAGAAGGAACAGAAAGGTCCCGGCGCATGGTCAAACAATTATCCCTTCAAGTGTCTCTTAAAGTCAACCCCATGGCTTTTGTCAACTGGGCTGTTCCTGGCAGGCGTATATCGAGGATTTACTGGCCGCAGATGGCCGACGAGGGGAGAGGGCAAAGGCCTCACGACTGTCCCTATACAATCACTTTATAAAATGCCCAAATCAAGGGACTAGTGGGAGTACAGTAGGGGGGGGTGGGGGGGGATGGAGGGGAAAGAGCCATAAAGACACTATAAATCCACACAGTGGAACATCCGAGCCATGCCCTTTGCTGTGTGCAGGAGGAAGCTCTCGTACGCCCAGTGAGAGAGGGAACGACACGTGCTACTGTCATTAGGATCTGGGAGGACTTTTTACTTGTTTCACTCATATTCTACTTTTTCCTTTTGTTCTTATTTAGACATTTCTACCTTTTGGCAGATCAATTTCTCTGTGGCCTTCCTAGCAAGCATGTTGGACAGACAAACCGAGTCTGTAAAAAAGCTTTTAGCATTCCCATTTGTTTTTCCATTGATACGCTCTGTTGTTCCTCCCCACCCCCCAACCTAGTAATCCTGATCTCTGGGCGGAGGACAGAGTGAGAGAGGGAGTGAGAGAGGTAGACTCCCAATGGAAAGCGTAGCAGGGAGCCATCGAGGCCTACGTTGTGTCAAAGGGTACGGCTTTGTCGGAGGTAAGGACGGAGGGTGCCAGGAAAAAGGGGTGTGACTGCATCTGTAAATAGCAGGGTTATTTTTGGTCGTGGCGGGGGGAGTACTGCCTAGGCCTGCCTTCTGTCGCTATGGCGATAGGCGATTTGGAACTTCGCTGGGTGGAAAAAAGTGTGCAGGACCGGGCAGGTGGTACACAGGAGGGCTGCCCATTTCCCATGGTGAGGAGCTTGAGTGTGGCTCTCTCCCGACCGCCCCAAATACTAACAAGACTCGCTGGAAAACCCACAGCCCTCTCTACCTGTCACAACACATGGTGGCAAGCCTCCATTAAAAACAACCTGGGCTTTGTGTAGGATTTTTTATAGAAATGTAATAATGATGACGATAATCCACATCCGTAATAAAATAAATTGGGCAGATTGACTACATGGAAAAAAAATAATCTTATTTTATTTAATTTCAAATGTATTGATTATCTATCCATAAGCCCCTCTCTCCAAATTACATATGTCTCTTTGTACAATCTGTGTCTTGAGATCAGATCGGTATTTCTTTTATAATGTATATTACACTTGGTGCTGTGTCAAAGCCTATCGTTTTTTGTTTTTTTGTTGAATGCATTGATTATCTTTATGAAGACCATGCATAGGCATGAACACATGCATACAATATTTAGTACTTGAGAATCTATAAGAGTGCAAAAATGACCACTGCAACGGCTAATGTTGTCATCATGATAGTTTAATGAATTGGTGAAAACACATGGATGCAAATGAAGAACTTCAACACTTAAAGTACTTAAAACACCGTTTTATTTTTCATAAATATTACATTTTCAAAGACACATGTTTCACGTAGTGCCTACATATAAAAAAAGATGCTATAGTTTCGAAGCTGAGAAAGAACAATAAGGCACACAATAAAAACATTATACATACAGTTTAGCCATGCTGATATTTATGTTTAAAATGTATTAGGAAGCTATATGGTTAGCTATTGTCAGCTAAATGATCCCCACATTTTAAATGTGTGCATGCTCAAAGAAAGACAACTAAACACGTCACTTACATTGAAAAGAGGAGAGCTCTTTGGAAGAAATGTTTGATTAGTTCAATTCAGCTTTTTACTTGTTACATTGAAAGTGAATAAATCTCAAATATTTGGTCTTGAAGAGAATGTTAAAGTGCGGGTTTATTCATCTTCCTGGGTAATTTACTAAGCATTGTTAGACTCTCAGGAAATAAAGTAACATATATCGGCAATTTTGAAATCTGGACAATCATTTCATCAAAGAAAAATCCTTTGATATGAACAGTTAAGTTATTGCCCATCATAAGCAGAATTTGTCTCAACTTCACAGATTTATCATACAAAAAATATAAAACACAGAATGCCTCAAAGTTATTGATGGACATTTGTTACCTAAAATCCTGCAGTGCAAGGGATATTAAAATACATTTTGGAGAGCATTGTCAAAGAAATTAAAAAACATAATGCATAAGATTACTTTTGAATAGCTGCGTCCTTATAAGATTGTGTTGGTCAACTGTTGATAGATATGTACAATTGTGTAGGATTGTCTAAGTATTTCTATGTCTTATTAATAGTGAAGTAGAAGACTGGGGCAGGGCAATAGAAATAGGCACAGAGGTGAAAAGAGTAAAACAAATCAATAGCAGGGAGATAAAATAGTAGTGACACAAACACAATACCAAAAGCTAAATAGAAAACTGCATAATATAAGAATAAGGCATATGTAAGTACATTTCAGATATATGATTATACAAAAACATACATGACATTCAATATAATTGAACATTACATCGGATAATAATATTAAAACAAAGGAAAATAATACATTAATAACCTTTTCAAATATTCCCTACATATTTCCCAGCCTTTGTTTTTCCCCTGTAAACTAATGATTGAAATGACAATATTTCACATGTATACAACCAAAGGAGGGCTATTATGATAGACAACAAACGATTGCATTGAATTGTGTGTTTTTTTTATAAGGCACCACTTGGAATGGTATGGTTGGACTGCACAGGCAAATAAACCAAAACTGAGACTCACAAAACAGATTTTCCGTTATTGTATTCCATGCATTAGCATACGTTCAATGAATCACCCGTAGAACGGAGAACGTCATTTGTGGAGATTGTCATTTTACTCTATTTTTGTATATTCAGACTGAGCTTGTTTTGGTCCAGTAAAAGAGTGCTTGTTGTGGATTAAGGCATGTGTCCTCATACGTTTCTGAACCTGATATGATACGAGTTTTAAAACATTCACCTGCAATACCTGGTCAAGGGCTGTTCACCCGGACTGAGTTCTGTGGAGCTGATGGTCATTGCGGTCACGTGAAAGATCTTCGTCGATCATTTATTTTGTATCGTTCTTCTTCTTCTTCATCAAGAGGTTGCTGTGAGGCAGTGTTTTGAGGAGGAGCGAGATCTCAGCCTGCTGGGCACAGTGCTGCCTCTGGACATCTGGACGTCTATGTGTGAGCGTGCACTGAGATGCAGGAGAGGTCGTTTCTGATGATCTCGTTAACTGTTGGGACAAAACACAAAGCACAGATAGTAGAGTTATTGAAATGCCATTTAAATTATTGTGGCGGTCTTAGAAATTGCAAATATATTGATAACGGAGACGGTGGTACAACTCCGTCAAAAAAGTGTAGCTAAAATACATTAAAATGACCAAGCGGCTCTCAGGCCTGACAAAGGTTGTACAAACAGACAATAAGGGTCGCTACAGTGGTCGGTATGTTTCTCCTGAAAGCATTAATGACACACACACACACACACACACACACACACACACACACACACACACACACACACACACACACACACACACACACTTGATACACAAGAGTGCATCATGCAGATGTTTCACTCGTCTTCCTGCACCAGTTCCTGTGCCCGCTCCTTTCCCACACTCGGCCAGATAGTGAGTACTACAAGCCCCCGCTCCCTCCCACCCCCCCCCCCCCCCCCCCCCCCACCCCCCCACACACACATACACTGCTGCCACTTTTATCTTCCATGTGTTCTTTACAAACAAGAGGCTCCGCAGGCGTAGTGGACCCAGCGATAAAGCACTCGCGCTCCTACCCCCTGCTAGACTCGTGCAGACAGTGTAGACAAGGAGAGGAAGCCAGCCCCGCTGGAAGCCCTCACCACTGGGCCAAGAGTCTTCCTTCAGACTCCCCACACGACCAGAATTTACAACAAGTGAAAGATAAAGTCCAAATAGGTTGAGAGCTATAGGAGAATGAGCTCCTGATTGGTTATGGTAGGGCATGTAAATCAATGTGCGTAGAATCAGTGGACTGGAGGCAGAGGGTGATGACGAGAGCGACACAGTTACATCTGTTTACCAATGACGCTGTACAATGGCACACTTGTACACCAACAAACACAAAAGCATGCACATACCCCACATGTGCAGACAAACACACACACACACACACACACACACACACACTCATAAACACATTTGAAGACTTATGAATATAAACAGGTGGGTCGGGCCCACCTCCCTGAACAGAAAGAGGTCCTATTGGAAACATTCAAGCTGAGCCAACACTGCTGGCTGTTCTGCACAATTCCGCCGCGGGCTACACAGGCATTTACATGCCGAGGCTATTTTTAGCTGTGCGTACAGAGGGTACAGCAGGCGTAAATTCATAGTTGGAATGATATGATCCATCTTTAATGACAGAGTTGCTCCTCTTTGTGTTGGAGGTGAAGGAAGACGAAGCTCCATATTGGTGTTTTACAAGGAAGGGAAAACCCAAGCGCTGGGCGGCCGTATGCCACAAATGTACTTTTCTTTTTCGTTTTGGAGAGAAAGAGGGTTGTTTCATCTTGCGTGAAACATATCACCATCGCATACCCCCACACACATTAACCACAGCGGGTATACTCACGGTTGATCAACTAATTCTTTCCGCTTTGTGTTTTAGTTTTTTTCATGCACTGTGGATTTTCCATTCTCTACAAACAAGCGAGAAGTGAGAAGAACCACAGTTATTGAAAACTGGGCCTCATATTTTCTGCTGTTTTTTATTTCGATATATGTTTGCATCCTGTTGTTGGCAGAAGGAAGGACGAGAGAAAGAGGATGTGGTTTGAAATGTACGGCACCACAACCTGCAGCTTTCTATAGAGACTTGACAGGTTCTGTCGTGTTAACCGTTTGGTGTCCCACACACAGCGTCACTGGAGGGGAATCACCTGAATGACTTCTGATGTGTAAACACGCAGGCCTACAATAAATGGACATGGGAGTGATGGATGTAATGTATTCGATTACATTGGTTTAGGGGTTGGTTTTATTCAATTTTTTATTTGAATAGATGTTCAAAATTGATAAGAAATGTTACGCAAAAATCTAATTAAATGAATCAGTTTGTATTAAGTATTTAATCCTAAGGGCACAGTGGACAGCAGTGAGAGATGGATAGGTTTCATATCTTAGACAGCTTTTCTTATCAATTCATCGGAAATGAAGCATCTCTATAATTTGTATTTTTCAATATTCCTTAATAGTCACCCTACACTATTAAGAACCGTCAGTTAATACATTGATTCTGTTTTGACTGATTTAATTTAGGAATTAGGATTCTAATGATGTAGCTCACTATTACTCGTAGTTGTAGTTGCTGTTGCAGCAGTGGTAGCCAGTTATGTCAATGCAGCTCCGGTCCTAACAGAAACCACTCCACTCAGTAACAAAGCCGTACTCAGTCCAGGAGTTGACCCATAACGACAGTCACCTTCTCTAAGGGGAAGCATTTCATCATAGTACGTCGTTATTAAACACACCGTCAGTCATGTCTCGTGTTGCTAACTTCAATTTAGTTTTCCTTAATGGAAAGTTGGCAACACGGATTGCATGAATAAACTGGAAAAACCTGCCAAAACTGCAAGCCTAAAGCTTAGAATCAAAAACAAAACCCTACATTCTCGATTAGCGGAGGAGCCCTGGGTGGTCATGTGACCCCGAGGTGGGACTCATGTCACCGCGCTCTGGGAATGATCTATTTCAGCCAGGTGGGAGAGTGACAGAGGGAAACGTGGTCATACCGCAACCGGCCAATGCCAACCGACGTGACGTCCTTGCCACTCGAACGACAAACACCTTTTTGCGAATGCCCACGGTGAACAATCTGGTGAGGTTGTACCACATGCTCAACTGTTAATGGCTCAGCTGGTTCGCCAGTGCTTAAAGGAACCAGAAGCTCATTTAAAATAAGGGGAGTTGTAGATGACACTCATGTTATAAACCTCCATATCACCAATGAGCAGTTTGGGACCGGAGCCATAGCAGAGCGAGTGTGAAATGTTAATGTTAGCAGTAAGCCAACGAAAAGCTTTTAGGACAACGTCAAGTTTTACAGGCAGACAGAGACAAAAAGTAGATAAAGCCCCAAAACTGTAGATATCACAGCCAATAGCCAACAGGGTTGTTGTGCCTCTCTTTTATTAATTTATGTCATTATGACTTCATCTGGCCACTTTCACTGCACATCTCAGCTTGGAGTGTAAACTTGACTTGGGTTGAATTTATCCTGTTGGGGATTTTGTGTGTGTGTGTGTGTGTGTGTGATGAGGTCGATAAAAGCCGGGCTTCCTCAGAGCAAAGAGGCCGCCCTGTGGTTTGGGTAGACGGCGCAGAGCTCCACCGGGGGCCCCCAGGATCGGTCACGCTGGGGTTCCTGCCCTTGTAACCCGACCCACCGTCCTATCAGGGCCTGACTGGCAATGCCCCCCACCACCTTACCCATCACCGCTTAACCTTCCCCTCCTCGCTCTGCCTCCCAACTCTCCAAACACGACCCCTGAACTTCCAGGTTGAACCAAGGCTTCCTGTCCGGGACCTTTTTGTTCGGCCTGCTGGACGTTGGGGAGAAAGTGGAGCAGTTTCCTGACTTCTTCACTCTCACTTTCTTTCTTGCTTGACGAATAAACCCTCGGTGGCGGTGGGTGGGGGCAACACAGGGGGTCGGTGACCCCCTGTGTTGCAGCAGTGTGAGAAGCTTCCTACATTTCCACTACTGGCTCCTGTTGTAACACTGAAGGGGGGTTGTGAGAAAGTGGACCCCTGGTTTCCTGCCATTGTGTGTGTGTGTGGGGGGGTGCGGGGGGGTGCGGGGGTTGGAAGAAACTCTTGGTTACCCGACGACATGGAAGGAAGTTGGCCTGAGTCATAGTGATCTGCTCTCATCGTAGACGTTACAATGACAAGGGATCTGTGCAGGAACTCACACGCATGCAGCTCAGAGAGAGAAATACATAAACCATCAAGTGCTTTCCATTACTGTGTGATCCGACACATTTGAACACACGGCATGCATACACACACACGCACACACACACACACAACCACGCACACACACACACACACAACAACGCACACAGACACAATCCCGCACACACAAACGCTGCCATATACACACACAAACACAGCCACGTACACACACACACACATTGCCCCCCCCCCCCACAAACACACACACACACACACATATGCACGCATACACGCACGCACACACACACTCGAAAATATTAAACGCTTGTCGCTTCAATCTGGTATGCTTGTGAAATTGGTTATGCAACTATCGTACCTAACCAACTTCACGTTGTGTAGCTGCTGGAGAGAGACAATTGAATTTCCTGGTACATATTACTTTTGTTTCCCCACTATATCAAATCTTGTCTTGGCTGCAGTAGAAACACTTAATGGGTAATTTGCTGCCTCCCACGCCATTCTGAAACGACTGCCAGGAGAGATGGGACAGCCTTGACGATCACTCGCTACTAACGATCAATGTCACAAATGAGGGAGAGAGAGGGAGAGAGAGAGGGGTCACAGGGTCAAGAGTTAGTGTTGGACAAAATAGGCGAGACAGAAAGAAAGAAAAAGTGAAATAAAGAAAGTTTGAAGTTCTGAAACAGAGCAAAGTATATGGCAGAAAGTAAAAGTAACAAAAACAATGTGATGAACGAAAAATAAATATGAAGATAATGAGCAGCAAGAAAAAAATAAAAAATTGTTTTACCGTTATTACCGTGGACGCATACACACATGGAAAGAGACAGAGTGTCCCGTTAATCCCTCATCCCTACAGAGTGCTTTTATAAATTCATCCCTGGGCCTGCAGGTAGACACCACCTAATCCATCCCGGAGCTCCCTTTGGGCCTAATGATGTGATGATACATACACAGCCGGCATACTTCAACCCCCGAACAGACAGTGCTGATGTGCAATGCACTGGCCGCGTGCCCATGTGATCACACTTTGTCTCCGCCATCTGTCAGGGGAGAACGAACCGAAAATAAACGTTGAAAGAAATGAACAGTCGGGATCGGTCCGATTTGAAAAATAGGGGGTTGTTCTTCTGAAGCGATGCTGGGCCGTACGGTTAGGCCAGGCACTCGGGTTTTACAAGCGTTGTGTGCAGCTTGGACGCAGCAAACCCTGCATCCCTCACTGTGCCAAGGTGAGCCGTAACACTATGACATGGTCTGATATTTACAGGCCTGGAAACAGGGAATATGATTGGAGGTGGGGGGGGGGGGGGGGGGGGGGGGATCGGAAAGTGAAGGAGGAAAGGCCTGAGAACCTGCTCTGACGAGGACCGTAGGGTTCAGAGAACACAGATCCCAGATGAGAGTGGCTGTAGAGGCTATATTTGTGGCATAAGCTGCACCAGAGATAATGAGATGAGAATGGGAGAACTGTGCTGTCAGTTTATTTATTTGAGTGTTTTTGTACGCATTTGATTCACTCTGGCTGCAGGGGGAAAAAAATTAAGTACACACATATATACACGGTATATATATAACTATAAAATACTGCAAACCCATTAAAGTGGAATGGCCCCACCAAAGACAACAGGTTTTTATTGAAAAGCCCCAGCGGCAGCGTGCTTATTTTGGCACAGCGGCACACAGTCCTAGAGACCTTTAATCTACGGCGCGGCTTCCTCTCTCTAATCTCTACCCTGTCTCTCTTTCTATCTATCTCTGTCTCTCTCTGTCTCTTGCCTCCTCTCACTTCCTCCCTGGCCCAGTGGGGGCAAGGGAGTGCTCACTCGAGGCATCTCCCCAGGGAGGATAAGGGATGAGGGAGGAGGTGCAAGGGAGGAGGGAGGGGAGGAGAAGGGGAGGGGAAGGGTGTTTACATGGTTAGGCCAGCTCTCTCATGCCCTCAGCGCTGGTTACTCTAGGATGAAGTCACCGCTGTACCATGCAGCTCTCTCTCTCTCTCTCTCTCTCTCTCTCTCTCTCTCTCTCTCTCTCTCTCTCTCTCTCTCTCTCTCTCTCTCTCTCTCTCTCTCTCTCTCTCTCACTCTCACTCTCACTCTCTCTCTCTTGTTGTTTATCATGAACAAAGTCAATACAAATGAGTATGATTCTTTTTTTCATGTATTTGAAGTCTTCCTTTGTGGGAAAATCTCATAAACTGACTTCTTTGTTACAGCACACAGTGTTTTATTTAGAATATACCTTCTTTTGTTGCAATGCACTTAACCCCTTGACTACCACAGAAAACAAAGACTAACCTGCTCTGCTTTGTCTCTGGTTCTTAAAGCTACGCTGCACTCTGTCCAGTTGTTTGTAGCAAAACTTTGTCATGCAGCACTTTCATTTTTGTAGCTGCTCCAATATCGATTGTATGGTTTCATTGTTCTCAGCCTCACCTGTAAGACACTTTGGATAAAAGCATTTACTGATCAACGTAAATGTCTCCTACAAACAAAAACAACTCCATAAAATAATCAAGTGTGTACAAAACTAATTTAAATAAAGTTTTTCAAGGACAACTAGAAAGTACAGCGAACAAATCAGAGCGGACACTGAAGCCTGCAACCACACCACTTTGTCACCCACTCACACATAGCTGGGTGATTGAGATATAAAAGGGAACAGATTAAAGCTGTTTGTGGGCCTCATTACCAGCGGGTTCATGGTAAACTAACCCAGGCATCTGATAAAAAGCGCCGTGATTGATTTAGAATTGGAAACGTATGGCTCGACCAAGGCTGACGCTGACTGCAAGAAATTTCACAGGTTTCGAATGTACGAACAGGTTGAAACAATCATATCTCGGTAGATTATTACCATGTGACGGAGAATGAGAGTGTACATCTGCATACAATGTGATTTATGACCTTCACATTTGTATTCGGTGTCATTTAATCAATTGCTGCCTGTCACATATATGTGATCTTCATTTGAACCAATTTAAGATTCTGTGGGAAATTCAATAAGCATTGAATTAAGCTTAGTGTTTGTGTGAATGCATATAGTGGCTGCCAACATATTGTATTCTCTTCATCTTTTGCAACATAATATTTAATAAATACAACTGTGGATTCAGAATTATGATGGCAGGCTTACATAAACCATGGTCTATGAAGAAATAGTGGGACAAGTTTACATTTCTTCCTCTTTATTTTTTGTCTGAAGCCAGATGGTCAGTGTTTGTGTGAAACCCCTACCTGTTGGCAGAGAGGCTTTCACGCTTCACAATAAGCCACGGCACATGCAACAAATTGGGAGTCGTAGAGTAACTAAATCTTTTCAGAAGTTCTCGCTGTGCAGTAGGACTCTACACCAATTCAACATTACTATGAAGGTTTTTTTGTCTTTATTTCTGTCTTTCTTTCTTTCTGTCTTTCTCACTTTCTCACTTTCTTTGTCTTTCCTTTTTCATTTATCTTTTTCGCTCTCTTTCTATCTTTCTCTTAGTTTCTTTACTTCATTCTTTCTCTGAGAACAGTGACTACAGTGTAATGTATAGTGTAAAGGCTCAATAAGATGGGGTTCCCTCAAGGTACCTCACATTCTCATTCCTGATCTGGAGATGTGTGTGTGTGTGTGTGTGTGTGTGTGTGTGTGTGTGTGTGTGTGTGTGTGTGTGTGTGTGTGTGTGTGTGTGTGTAATTGTGTTTTGTTCTCTGCTACATCAGTCACCCCCGACTGGTCTATCGTTTTCCTAGAATGCAGACGACAGCCTGTCTTCCCCCCTGGAGCATGTAACCCCTTCACCTCCACAGTGAAGACATCACCAGCTGCCCCTTTGCTCACAATACAACAAAACAGGTTGACACAAACAGGATGGATGGATGGATGGATGGATGGATAGATTGCCCTAGATTGTCTCTTGTAATATAGATTTAAAACCTCAATAAGACTAACCTACAAATAAACAAAAACAGGATGGAATATAGATAGATAGATATCGATAGAGACATAGAGATCAATAACACTTGATAGTGTCCTTGTAATAGCGATGTGAAATCTCAATGAGACTAACTTACAAGTAAACACAAACTGGGTTGAATAAAGAAAGATTCAGATAGATATCGATAGAGATAGCTATCTATAACCCTCGATAGTCACCTTGTAATAGAGATGTTAAACGTCAATGAGACTAACTTGTTCAAATAAAGGTTAAATAAATACATAGGACAAATAGATTAATTCTACAACTGCCCAGGGTTGTGTGGTAACCCAAAGATATTTTCAGGTCTCTGACTTTGATCACTTGCTGCCTCAAAGTAAACCTATTCTCCCAATCCAAGGTAGGTCACGGGATTTTGTTCACAATCACCAGGGAGTACGGAAGGGAAATACACTACTGCGGTATTTATCCTTCGTCTACTTTTTAGAAAATCGAATTTAACAGCTTTGACCTGAGATGTGTGTGTGTGTGTGTGTTGGGCTTAGTGTCTGTGAGTGTTAATGTGTGTGTAGATGTGAGTGTAGGGGTGTAAATGTGTTCATGTTTGGCTTTGCATGTGTGCTTGTCTGTGTGAATGATCTGCGCAGATGTGCGTAGATGTGTGTAGGGGTGTGTTGGTGTGCGTTTGAGCATGTGTGCTTGTATGTGTGAATAAGTGTGTGTGTGTGTGCGCGCATGCGTGCGTTTCTGTGTGTGTGTAGATATGTGAAGGGGTGTGTATGTGTGCGTTTGTGCGTGTATGTGTGTGTGTGTGTGTGAACGACAGAAAGTACCAGGGAAAAGCGCCCAAGACTGCACGCTACTTTCTTCCACATCAGATTTTCCCCTCTTTCTCTGTCTGTCTGGGTCGGCCTCCCTTTCCACAGTTGACCTGCTTCTTTTGCCGCAGGGTGAATACCGCAGGACTTAAGGAAACGTCGAAAATTATCGGACCAACCCCTTCGTAATTCATCTCTCATCGCTGCATCTCTCTTTTCCATCTTTTCGTTCTGTTCTTTGCCGTACTAAAATGTGAACAGCTACTGCTGAAATGCTGAAAGGATGACAGAATCTAGACCTGCCAGTGGAAGCTTGAATATGAACGACGAGGATTTTATTATCACTAAAGTGCAAGTGAAAGAAAGGCGACTAAACTGCTCTTCATGCTTATTTCCATGGATATTGATTTGTGTGATCAGCTGGATAATAGAAACAGGGGACAATGTGCATTGCTTGATATTGTTCTGACCATAGCCACTGGGGTTGTTATTATTGTGCTGGAATTATATAACTATATCATCTCATTTCCTCTTGCTCATAAAAAACGATCTTCATATCTCTCTTGCTTCATGTCCGTAGTTCTCTCTCTCTCCCTCTCTCTCATCCCCCCATCTCTTGTCTCAGTGTACCCGCAGTGAGGACAGCCAGAGCTGCCAACAGCAGCAAACCTCACGGCTTCCCCCATTCCTCTTGGCCAGCGACATTGGGGTTCATTCTGTTGACATCCGTCACTAGCAGATTCTATTTCACTGAGCTAACACATTTCATACGCTGTTATTAAACGGTCTGGATGTGCTCATGTTTACCGATGCCACAGGTATTCACCATCAGCCCAGCGCCAAACCCACCTCCCCACACATGCACACGCACTCACGCGCAGACACACACACACACACACACACACACACACACACTCCAAGACATGAGGTGTGTGTGCAGGCTGAGGTTAAAGTGTAGTATGGGGATGGGGGGGGGGGGGGGGACTGCTTCCTTCAACCTAAAACCTGAGAGTTGAGTCCCTCGAACAGCAAGGCTTCTATTCTGCTGGAGTGCTCTTGGGCAACACACTATATCTCAAATACTTAGTTAGACTTTTGTTGACATACATGCACACACACAGGCATGCACGCACACACACACACACACACGGCACCCTACTGCTATCCTTAATACATGGGGGTCCACAGAATGTTTGGTAAACCAGACAGAAATATAAGCCTTATATAATTTCAGTATGAAGATATGGACTAGAAGAGTGAGATTAGGATTAGTTGGTTGGACCGTGGAAGTAATTAAGCCCAGGTCACTTTGTACGTTAGTCACCATCTTTAACTTCTAAAATCTACATTTTAAGACCATTTCAATCTCTCACTTTAATTGAGAAATCAGATAATGCACCTTTTCTTAAGCTGATCCCCTCCATCTCCAATGAGGAAATAAAAGAATAAGAAAAACACATTTGGTAATGAGCCTAGACGTGCAGTAGCACACTTGCCACATGCGTTCTCGATGTCGGATCACTTATGACATACGTAACCAGCTTACGTAAAGACTTACATCGCGGTGCGTATTAAGAGTTCAGACACAAAAGAGACATCATTTGTTTAGATAATTTTTGCAGTTTCAGTGCGGTAGACACATTCTTTCTCAGTGACTGTGGATATTATGACGGAGGAACTGAAACCAAACCAGACCTCGAGTTCAGCCGCCAGAGTTTGGGATCCAAAAGAGTGCCGGCACACACACACACACGCACACATACACATACACATATAAACACACACACAGACAAACACACAAAAAGACACACACACACACACACACACACACAATAAAACTCTTGTAATTAATGGATTTAATACTTACAGATTTGTCTTGCTAGACTTATCAAAACGAATATTACCCAAGGCTTAATAGGGGGAATGGAAATCAAAGAATTAATGATGTGACCCCATTGCCATTGTCATATGATTCCACTTAAATCCAATCATTTGCTAAACTGTGAGCAATCTCGGAAAACACAGGAGGAACAATGGAGTGGCTTTAATGAAATGTGTTGTGAAAAAGTGATCGCAACCAGTGGTCTGATGTCTCTGATGTCCGGCCAGAGGAACGGAGATGGAAGCCAGATATGAGGAAACTGAGGAAATACAGAGGACCTCAACACAAATACGAAGGTATCCCTGCTTCTAAATGACTGCTTTCTGGGCTTTATCTATCCCAATGTAGATTGTATATATCTCTCCAAGGATGATGGTTCTGTAGTTTATTTTCATGACCTGGTATCTGCATGTAATAATACAGAATATCTTCCCCTTATATGCAATGATATGTTTCCGTTCACATGGATGTTTTAGACACAGGGTCAGGTAAGATACGATAAGATATATAAGATAATCAAGGCTCTTTTTGATAAATGCTGATTTGATAGCCTATAAATCTTGGTGTCGTGAACCATAAGGAAAGAGGTGTTATTGTGGACTGTTTTGGAAGGCCTTCAAACCGATGTGCAGCTGATGATCTTTATGATCCAGAAAGTACTGTCGCCAACCCTGCGGCAGCTAATTTTTCATTTTCCCTCTGACTATAAAACATATTTTCTTTTCCTATCCAACAGTTCAAAAAGACTGCCAGGAAACTGTCATTCCTAACAGGAGAGAGCGGCACATATAAACATTGTTAAAAAGAATATATAGAAAAAGAAACCCACATCCTCTTTATGGTCATAAATAATATAAAAGCCATCACCCTTTCTCATATACCTGTCAATATCTTTACGTCCATGGAGAAGTCCATGGGTTCTTGACATTGCACTTAACCAAAAGATGGATCTCCTCGTTATCTGCAATTATCTAAAGGTAGCCAGTGCTTCCGCCAAGACTGGAGGTCAAAGGTGACTTGTTTGTGAAAGCAACAGTGGCTCCAGTTACAACATCAACAGACACACACCAAGGAAGGCCCCAGCCAGCGTGTATGTGACAGGCAACTCAACACACACATCTTGTTGGAGATGCACACACTTCAGCTTCCCTGAGTCCCATTAGACATAGTCTTCTCCCCAAGTTCTGCATTAACCCAACCCATCTCGGGAGCCTATGGGCTTGCACCACGGTTACTCAGTATGTTTTATTCAGAGAGGTGCAGGTTGCACTCTCCATCATCATTAAGGGCTTCTTAGGTCAGGGCGCCCGGCCAGGATGTGTAACATCTTCCAGAGGCAAAGTTAGAAGAATGGCTGGCTGCACGTAGATGCAGGACCATAAGCCGACCGTAGTCGGGGGAGTGAGCTGGAGTGTGGTGCGGGGAGTAGGGAGAGAGAGGGAGAAATGGGGTCACTGAGGAAGGCAAAAAAAAGGTGAAGTTCAGTAGCAGTAAAACTAATCCAGTATGATTTTTTAATTTTTAGAAAAAACCAACAGGAAAGCAACACAAGGGGTGTTGTCATGTGAGGCAATCAGAAAACACATGTTGAATGTCAGACATCAGCGGAGCTGGTTTGGGCCATGGCAGTCATTCGTCTTATTTTGGTGAATAAAGAGCCTGTGTTTGTGGGAGTCGCAGCTGGTCTAAATCTATCCCTCTGATTAGCTCGCCCCAGCTCCCTTACTGTGTGTTTAGCTGCACTTCATGATATCACCCGTCGCAAACAGCAACTAATAGGAGGGGACACGCAGCAGCCAGCAGTAGGATTGTGCTTACTCCCCACACGCACACACATGCACACACACACACACACACACACACACACACACACACACACACACACACACACACACACACACAGATGCACGGACCACTGCAAACAGCAGAAAGCCCTTCATAAAGAGCTTGTGCCATATGATGTGACGTCTTGGATCAAATACATATGTTGGAAACGCATGGGTTGTCATGTGCCAATTTGACCTCATGCATATCTGTATATGAATGTGACAGGCAGTGGGGGGTGTGATGTCATTCAGGATGTGTGACAACATATGCTGTCGGTTTGCCATTCATTTATTGGGATGGATTTTCTGCATAGCAACTTATATATGAGCGTTATGCAAAAACAATTTGGTTGTTGTATTTTTTTATATTGTTTGATTGTTGTGGTGTCCAAAGTCACGTGCATAGTAAACTCTGGCCTTTTGGGTTTTGTAGAGGTAGGGGCTCATGGAGAGAACACACTGGTAGCCCTTTAGGATAACTTTAATAAACATTAATAAAGCAGTAGTAAATAGTGAGTTCCTTTTTTATGAAACATTGTTCATACATGAATACTCATGAGTTTAGTTTGGGATTTACTCACTATTTACAATGCTTTATAAACCCTTAATAATAACCCTTAGCAATTCATGACTGGTTGAGATAGATAGAACGCATTAGTTTAGTATTGTCTTGTGAGCTTATCTAAAAGGAGGACTATCTAGATCTCTATGATGTCACACATAATACTTAACTAATGGTTTACTAATCATGAATTGCAGCATTGAGCATTTATAAAGCATTATTGACACATTGTAAATAGTTTGTAAATCATTAATTTAGGCTTAATAAATGATCTCATCAAGCATTTTCTCATTATCTTATTAATGATTTTCAATGGATTATGAATTGCATACTAATGAGTAATCATTTAGGAACAAGGATTCATAAACTCTGAATTCACTATGAATTCAACATTAACTACTTCTTTATTAATGTTTCAAAGTTGCAGTTATTCTAAAGTGCTACAACCACACTTTAAGCATTTGCATCGCTCCTGATGCATAGGTCACTCATAAATGGTTCACTGAGTAATGTTGAGGCAGTGCGTCGTATCTACGTTTAAAAGTATGCAATTCATTTCCTGTACTCTTTGTTCATGGCACTCGATCAAGCCTTTTGATGGGTATGAGAGAGAGAGACAGAGAGAGAGAGAGAGAGAGAGAGACAGAGGGGGCCCTCTCAGGCTCAAAACCCTTCCAGAAGTGCAAAAACAAAACACACACCGCTCTCAAATCCCAACCCCCCGCCAGAAGTGCAGACTAACAAAATAATAAAAACGCAAATGATTATTCCACATATTCTCCGTCCGCTGCCGTAAGAAGACCCCCGCCGCCGCCGCTACGCCCACCCGCCCCTCTCCAGTGTCCCCCCCCCCGGCGTCCTGACTGAGCTCCTGGCGGTGCGGTAGCTCACTGCTGATAACTGGAGTGATTTCTCAGGGGCTGCGTTAAGACCTGCTGCCGATCAGCGAGACGCACTTCCTCTGCCTGATGAGGGCCGGGGGCCCCGGGGCCCCGTGCGTGGGAGGAACCCCGCTCCAGTGCACGCGTATGTGTGTGTCTATATGTGTGCGTGCGTGTGTATGTGTGTGTGTGTGTGTGTGTGCACGTGTGTGTTTGGAGTGTGCTCCTGCAGACTCAAATCACTGGCCTCCAGTTCATTCCCGGCAAGGGGGAAGGCTACACTTACACGGCCGGTGCTAAATCAACTGCTGTGGGGTGAGGTCATCACCCCCCCCCCCCCTCCCCCCGCCTTCCTCTTAATGGAGATCTCAGCTCGCTAACACATGCTGATAATGTGTGTGTGTGGATGGGAGCTGCTGGACTCACACACCACCCCAACATCCCCCACCGCCCCCCTGCGATCCGCCCTCCGATCTTATTTAGTTCAGCTCAAAGCTCATTTAAAGTGTGTGTGGGATGGGGGAATGGGGCCGGGGCCCCGAGAGAAGGAGATGCCTACGGAGTGTGCTGTTACCACCACACACTTACCAGGTCTCCAGGAGCTCACCACAGATGCTTATGCAGACATTAGGTGATGGAGAACGGCGGTGCGTTGAGGGGTTTTACCTTCCCAGAGCTGCCTCAGTGTCCTTTGTCAATCGATATGCATTCCTGCGCATCCCTAATGCAAACTGTAATCTCGGGTGTGATATATTTCCCTTGTCACAGTCGAGAGGCGAAAGTGACACCCAACGGGCGGCCGGCCCGGGGTATAAATTACATCACCGGCCTCGTCTCACCTTGATGCCATTGATTTGTAATATTTTCCCTGTAATGTCATAGAAAAGCCCTCTTAATAGCGTCTTTACAAAGTGCAGAGCAAGGCTTGAGTTTCAGGATCATTCAATTAGGAGCTAGACTGAACGCTCTTCCCTGATTATTGATTATGGACCAAGAAATGGAATGAGGGCAAACACAGGCGTGTGGGACAATAACGATGCAGACTACATCTCGGCTACAGGTTTCGGATTTTACTACCGGCCACACGAAGTGGGGAAGAGGAGACGGGACAGTTAAAAGACGGAGAAGTGATATGGGGGAGAAGCGATGATTTTACACAGCCGATAATACACAGACGTCCTCCTCGTACGCCTTCGTCTGTTTATGAGGTGTGCACTAATGGGACTCATCAGGGCTGACAGATATGCTGACAGCCGCATTTCAACTCAATTACAGATCCACGGCCCAACTCCCTCGGTCCCCTAGTGCCTATCGCAGCTATAGTCCCAGAGCAATTGGGAAAAACGTGTGTAGTGCACACATGTGCTTGCATGCATGCATGGATACACACACACACACACACACACACACACACACACACACACACACACACACACACACACACACACACACACACACACACACACACACACACACCCACACACACTTTACACCAACCCCACCTAATTGTCCTGATGAAAACACCCAAGAAACTTTTATCATTAACGGCAGGATGCGCCTCTGTATTCCCTGCTATTCGATCATAACAGGGCTCAGCATAAGGCAACCAGGGTGGCAAGTTAACAGAGGTTAAAGGTCACTGTGGAAGTTGAACACAGAGAGAGAGAGAGAGAGAGAGAGAGAGAGAGAGAGAGAGAGAGAGAGAGAGAGAGAGAGAGAGAGAGAGAGAGAGAGAGAGAGAGAGAGAGAGAGAGAGAGAGAGAGAGAGCAGCCCTTATCTACCCCCCACCCCAGGTGTGACCACCATCACCACACACTCTCCCTTGATGACGACAGCTGCAGGGCGGAGGCACCTTGGGGAGAACAGGGGAACACGAGCCCTGGGCCCCCTGCCTGCAAACATCTCTCCCAGCGAGAGAGAGAGAGAGAGAGAGAGTGTGTGTGTGTGTGTGTGTGTGTGTGTGTGTGTGTGTGGAGCGGGGGATCTCCGTTCAGGAAACCTTGAACCATTGTTTTGCTTCCTTCATTAGTTGCCGTGTCAACAGGTTGGTGGTGTGCGCGTGTGCCACTGTTTTTGTTCTGCCGCACAACCCTGGCCGACCCGCGGTCTCTGATGTTATGACAGATTGTTTCAGAACCCCATCAAGGCTGTAGGAGACTATTGTGGAGCCAGCCCGTTCGTCGGTACAACAAAAGCCGGGTCGCACCTTGCAGCGAAAGCAAATAAATGTAGCCGGTGGGGGGGCCTAAAATGAACACGGCTTTGACGTAAATCCAATCCCAGAATTTCATCAGGAAATAGAAAAGGGAGGGCTGGCCAGGCGTGGCCGGGGGAGAGGGACTACTGCAGATAAGGCGGTACATCAACAGTTTCAAATTCAAATGGAAAATATTGCCATGAATAGAAACCCCGTAAAACACACTCATAAACACTTATCATCGAGTCGGTCGTCAAGCTTGACCTGTGACCTGTGACCTTGACCTTCGCGTGGAACACATAGCTTGCGTGACGACTCACCATCGTCCAGGTACATCTGGTCCAGGTCCTGGGGCTCCTGTTTGACGGTGACGGCCGTGGCGGGGGGGCTGGCGTCATCACGCAGCAGGCCGGGCGAGCCGCCCTTCGCTCGGGTCGACCCGACCGCTTGCTGCTGGCACTGGACGGGGCTGTAGGCCTGCATGAAGGGGCTCTCCCCCGGCCCGCACGGGGTGGAGGGGTGGGACCCGGGGGAAGATGAGGCGCTGCTGCAGCTGTTGGCGTAGCCCGGGTGGTAGCCCGGGTGGGGGCTGCCCTGGGGGCGGAGTGGCGCCAGGGAGGGGGAGGAACCGTGGTCCGGGGAGGACGTGTGGCCCGCGGCGGTGCGGCCCGGGTTTTCCTGGATGATGGATGCCATGGAGGTGGGCGGAGCCGCCAGGGCGGGGCTGTTAGGGAGGCACTTGCTGTACGCCGCCGCCACCGCCACCGCCACCGCCGGGGAAAGGTCGTGCAGCGTGGGGGTGGGGCTGGAGCCCGGGGAGGCGTGGCGGGGCGGACAGGGGGGGTAGTCCCCCATGAGGCACGTCTCCCCGTCCCCCAGCGGTATTATGGGGGAGAGCCGGGGCCGGCTGTAGTAGGACTTGGGCGGCCGGGGAGCGCCCAGAGAGTCGTACTCATCGTTGGGCTCTGTCTTTATTATCGGCACTGCAGGAAGATACAAGAGACACAAAGAAAGAAAAAATATATAGAGATCTATGGATAAAAAGGGAGGAGCGATGGAAAGATATGTTCAGTAGTGCAAGCGGTCCACGTGGCCCGGGAGAGCGAGGGAGCAGCGGAGTGAGTACAGGCGCTGGTGCTCAGCCACACCTCGAGGCTAAGGATACCCGCTCCTCGGTCCTAGCACAACCACCAGGGAGTGTGGTTCTCAGTGCTGAATTGGCAGAGAGCTCCAGAAGCCCCCCCCCCCCCCCCCCCCCCCCTGCCGCACACACACACAACCACCAATCTCAGCTTCCCCCTTACCACTCCAAAAAAAAAAAAAATGAATTGGGGGTGGGGGAGGAAAAGAAACAAAAAAACGGATGAGTCATCAGTTTCGGAAAGCCACAGCTGGCTCTAATAATCAAAAGACCTATTTTCTTTGGACTCTCCCCGGGACTCTGATATCCCATAAAAGAGTTGCTTTAGAGCAGGGCGCTACTTCTGCTGCTGCTGCTTCTACCAGACCCCCCCCCCCCCCCCCCCCCAGGCTTCATCCACACTCAGAAAGTAATTGTTGCTTGCAAAAAGCCCAAAAGAGAAGAGGAGAGAGTGCAAAGAGGGAGAGGTCTCAAGGCCCAAAAGTGAAGAGCAAGAGGGGAAGATGGACAGAGAGGGAGCGAGCGAGAGAGAGAGGGGAAGTAGAGGGATGATTTGATTTTGATTGGGAGGAATGAGCCCCTTAAGAGGCTGTAGTGCTATGCCTGTGGTTTTAGGAGTTCAGAATCTCAACTAATGAACTAATGCAGAGAGAGTTCAATGACCTCCCCCACCCCCACCCTCCATCACATCCCACTCCTCTTTCGATCACCCCTGCCACTCTCTCTCACCGGCCGTCTACCAAATCCATTTAGAGGTCGTCTAGTTCACTTCCTGATCATCTTGTGAAGAGGCAGTCATACCATCCTTCCCGTTTTGTGTGCAACCCAAACTCAAAATAAAGAAATTATGATTCAATTTTAATTTTTTCTTGTTTATTGAACACTCGGGGGCTCTGAGAGGAGAGAAAACACTTTAAGAGCTGGTGAGTATTGCTATGAGTGCACGGCTTGCGACGATGCCAAGACACCACTAACAGGGTCGGCATTAAGATGCCCACATGGACAGCAAAAGGCCTTTGACTCACAATGAATGCACTGTTTCTATTTCGGCTCATTGTTAAAAACATTAATGGGTGTGGTGAGCGTCTGATGCCAACCATAAGTGTTTTGGATAAATATGCCCCTGTTAACATTTACTCATGGCCCCACAGATGTGAATGAGACGTCTTGTTTGAATGTTGCGTTACTTTGCACTTATAAAACCAAATAACACGTGGGAGAAAAATGAAATAGGAACCGTGAAAAGTACACCGTGTTAAACTTCATCTATATATATATATATATATATATATATAAATAAATAAATAATGTGTTGTTATTATTATTTTATTATTCGCTCGAGTCGGAACTCGACTCAGATGCCGTCCATCCTGTGAGACCTGATGCTGAGGTGCCCTGATTACCCACCAGGGAGGATCATTTACGTCAGCCCGTGTCTGCCCACAAGAGCCTGGGGACGGGGCCCGGTGCCTTGGGAGGCATCGGAAGACGGGTCCCTGGGTGCCCCGCCCTGCACTCCCTGTTTGGGGGAAAATGGCAGAGGAGCACGCTTCACTATGCTCAGTGACTGCAGTATCTCTCTCTGATACAACACAAAATATGAATAAGAAACTAGTAGTGGATGGAAAGAACAAATGGCAGCCCATGTGAAGAGGACACAGTGTCATTGTTTTACATTTGATTCTTTTGATAAGCTTCCTCAAGACTGGGGTATCTGACATGTGGGGGCAAGGTGCTGTGAAAAAAGTTATTCTGTCTGCAGCAAAAACCACTGCTGACAATAACACATCTCTTTAGGTCTTCTATCCAATAGGAGAAGTAAAGTAGAAACTATGAATTCCATGAATTCACATTTGTAACAGGTGAAAATGCCTTCTTTCTTTGCAAACAAATCTTTAAGACGGATTTCTACACCCATATTATGCAATGAATGACTGATAGCATTTGGTGTCTGTATCCAGACACATCATATACAGACACTAAACAGAGACCTTCCCTACAGCCCCGATCACATACCCCCCACCCGCTCATGACCCCCCACTCCTCATTTGTGCGAGTGAGAGAGTGAGAGAGTGAGAGAGTGAGCAGAGCAGAAGGCAGATCCACCATGTGAGTCTCGTCGAACGACTCAGCTGGTTTCCATTTCCCCCCAACCATGTGGGTTAAGGCGCTCAGACAACTGATGCACCACACATGTGCTCCTCCTCTACCTCCCCCTCCCCTCCTCCTTACTCCCCCTCCTCCCACTCCTCCTCCTCCTCCTACTCACTCCACCTCCTCCTCATTCCACCTCCTCCCACTCCTCCTCTACCTTCTCCTCCCCCTCCTCCACGTCCTCCTCGTACCCCTCCACTTCCTCTTCCTTCCTCTTCCACCTCCACCTCCTCCTCCTCCTCCTCCTCCTCCTCCTCCTCCTCCTCCTCCTCCACCTCCTCCTCCTCTTCATCTCTCCCTTCTCTGCTCATCTTGAAGCCCAGCCTTAGAGGGCCGATCTGTTATCTACCGGCTGTTGATGAATTGGTGTTTAAAGTTGTGTGTTGTGTTTCTGTGGACTACAACGTCATGGAGGACAGAGTGTGCGCATGTGTGATTGTGCCTGTCTGTGTGTGTGTGCACATGTGTGTTTGTGTGTTCTTGCACCTGTGTTTGTTCAACAAATTGAAAAGAGTTAAAGACACAGATAGTGTGTCAGAGAATGAGTTGTTGTAATCTTATCTGTTCGTTAAATATTTATAGTGTGCTATACTTATGTCTATGTACCAACGTAGGACATAGTCTGGCTATAAACCATCTCCATTATGAATGGGTTGCATGAGAGAAGCCTCTTTGCCATCCTCATTTTCTGTTGAGCACCAACTGAAGAGGCACAGACTACAACACAGAGATTGCATATTGCACTCTCTGCACTCATCTTTGTAGTGTTATAGTGAGTTGAGTCTGCCAGGTGACCAGGTGGTGTCATTCATTACAACCTACAGGTGCCTGCTTCACCGTGCCCCTCACCGTGCAGACAATCTGCAGGACAGCTGCTGTCCCGGCATACAGTAGGTGGGCCGGGAGCGTGGGTTTCTAACACCGTCCCAAAGTATAGACATTACAAAAACAGGTCAGGTTTATTCCTGACCATTTTGGGAAAACTTGACTGTGTCAAACAGAACCCAAAAATATTTTGGAAGGCATGAGGAGTAGGAGGGTGGAGGAGGAGGAGGAGGAGGAGGAGGAGGGTTGGTGATGGTGGTGGGTTTAAAGAACAATGGGATCTTCATTTACTTTTCCTGTAAGCGTCTCAGAATGTCTTCATGACTTCAGCCAACGTGTGTCTCTCCCTTTCTCTCTCTCTTTTGCTGACCACAAAACCAACTGGGGGGGATGGGTGTTCTGCACCCGTTCATGTTAAGAATAGAACTTGATATTACAGAGGGATCTCCGAGCGGCCTGTAAAAATAAAGGGATTCCGAGAAGCTCCTGGCTCACGCTTCAGTCATAGCCAGCACACTGTTGTTTAATGTGGTTTGCAACAGAAAAAAGGTTCCTCCTTTTTTAAAGTGCAACACGTCATGTCTCTCCTCCTGCAACAACGATTGGACAGGACTTTGGAAACGCAGGGCTACCACTGGATGACAGGCAAGGACACTTGCCTTAGTGTTTGCGTTGTCTCTTTTTGCAAGGATTCAGCCCCCTATTATTAGCTGTCACCTGCAGACCCATGGCATCTGACTGCCTTTGGTATCCTGATCAGGTGTTTTTCTTAAAAAAAAAAAAGCCTTTTTGGAAAACATTATATTTTTTCAATGCTTCATCCAACACTCTGGCGTACTGCTATCTGCTGGCATTCTTCTATAGTCACTTTGTTTCTAGGGTCCACAAAAGCAATTTTTTACTGGAAATACCAAGCAAACAAATCTATATATTTTATTTTCAGTTGAACTGCTGTCCTCGCGTGGGACAGTGCAATTTTCTGTTAAAAACAACACTTGGGGTTTCAAGCCGCACACTGCCACCACGGTTTCACACTCTTCGCTGGATGCACGTAGTTGAATGAGAACCAATAACATGCCAGTCACGTGGACAGGATGGAAAAATAAATGTTGTTTTCACCAGCATCTGCGGCCCAGAGAGAGTTCGCTCCGTCCTTCCGTTTCTCAAACAAGTGCAGCTATTTTAAGACTATTTTATAGGTGAGCAGACACCAGTGTGAAACAAAAGGCTCTCTATAAATACACTCCTTCACCACAGTTGTGCTTGAAGTGGGACTGCTTGCAGGAAGGCCCGCTTTCATGCACATATCAGAGTCGTGTGATGACTGTGAGTGTGCATGCGTTTCTCTGCACACCATGCACCTTTGTATGTATGTACTTGTGTGTGTGCGTGCTTTGCGCAATGCACAACCTCCCCCACTCTAGGTCAACTATTTCATTAAGTTTAAACCTTGAAAGGCAAGATAAAGGCAACATTCATCTACAGAGCTGATTTTAGTCACGATTATAGCTCTAAATAAATAACAATCAATATGAGGCAGTGTGGGTTAAAGTGATTGAATTGAGCTCTTTGCAAAAGCCACCGGTCCTGTGTGTGTGGTCTACTTCTCTGTACTCATGGTTCACTTGGCAGCAAAAGAGAAATAGCAACAAGTCATCTTTTAATTAGAGTCTTGTTTATGCTCGTGGAAATGACTTAGTGATGAACAGTTAAGGCTCGGAAGCCTCTCTCTGAGTCTCTATCTCCTTCTCTTCCATATCCGGTTGGTATATGGAGAGGGGGGATGCTATATATGGCCACAGTTTGTCAGCCTTGCACTGGTCCAGCTACCCACAATGCACTTGCTCATCACATTAATCAGGCATCTCCTAATAGGGCCCTGCTTTACTTTCTCTCAGAAGCCTGGCCAGGGAGTGAATCGTTGCTTATCCCCAAGGGACCATAAATACATCTGGTGATAATCTAAATGTCACATCCTCTTGCAGGCTATATACCTACATGATGTGCATGCTATAGCAGCAGAGCTGAAGGTTCTGAGACACTGATGAGCAAAACAGAATGCCATTGCTCTGATCTAATTGAGGGCAGTGTTCATCACAAGAGTTGACGCTGTTGAAATGTGACCATGAAAAGCCTTCACCTGTATGTATGTATAAAAGGACCTGGCTGACAAGTTCTAGGAAGTATTCTTCTGATTCAATCACGCATTCTTGAAATGCCTCAACGTTCTGTATAGGCAAAGACACATAATGAGTACCGAGGAATTTCTGGGTTTTCAGGTTACTACATGAGTAAAGTAACAATGTCAATGTATGTGCGTGTGTGTGTGTGTGCTCATGTATGTGTGTGCACGTGTGTGTGCATGTGTGTGCACATGTGTGTGTGTGTTTGTGTGTCATCTAAGCATGTACTTATGCACGTGTGTGTGTGTGTGTTTTTGCAAGCTGGAGGTGAAGTGTGATGTAGGGTATGGACTCAGAAACCCCCCCCCCCCCCTTCCCCCCTCCATCAGGTGAATGAGATTGACTCCTCAACGTCAACACTGGCCAGCGGCCCTGTCAGTCAGCAGGTACACCTCATCATGAGGGAACGCAGCTCCACTACAGAGTAAACACAAACCACCCACCTCCCCCACGCACCACCCACACAACACCACCCAGGCCCACTGACGAAGAGATGGGGCCGCTGCGCTTGAAATTAACTCACAACCACAACACAAACATCATAAATGATATAATAACCAAAAATGATCGTCAATAATATAATAATACCTACAAATGCCATTTGGGTGGATGCTTCTATCCAGAGCATTTTACTATACCAGAGGTAGCCTAGTATGATCCTCACTGGGTGGGCAATCAAACCTCTCAATTAACTCTGTCTTAATGCAATGCTGCCCAAATTCAGCTACAAGTATCTTGAAAGAATGCTGTTGTAAGCTGTATAGATGTGGCAATATGGAGCAGGATACACCGATTGAAAGATACATAATCTGGGGTACAGTAGTCCTACTATGTTAAAGCAGAATTTCTGGGGGGAGACAGCAGAGAGCCTGGGTCGGAAACCAGGAACTGAAAGGGGCTGACTTATGCCTTATTTCCTGTTTCGTTATGGAGATAAACCGAAGAGAAACTCATTCACATCTGTGGATGAAGCTTTCAGAAGGGGATTTTAATAATTGTATTTCTACAGTGGTCAGTCTACACAGTGTTTATTTGAAACCTTTCCAGACACTTTTATCAGTTTACTACTGGTGGCCGAGTTTGTGTTTTGTGCCAATTACACGCATACAGATCCTGCCTCCAGCAACATAATTGGTCGAAACAAATATGAAGCAAAAGACAGTGAAACCCCGCATCACCCAGATTTGAGCTCGTCTGCCATCAGACTTGAGATATTAATCTTAAATCGGATTAGTGAGGGTAATAGGTACACAGCCTCACATTTACATTGCCAGAGCTGTTGCAATCTGACCAATGAAGAAATGGAGCAAAACCAAAAATATGACCTCAAGGGAAGAATAGAAAGAGGATTTACCAAAATGTCCGTTGGATGGCAGGTAGGTGAAGCGCTGGCACTGGCTTCGCTTCCTCTTGCCGTTGCAGACGTAGAAGTTGACCTGCACCGGGCTGGACAGCCTCTGGTTTCGGTAGGGCGGGATCTCCACCGCAAGTGTGTTCTGGGGGAAAAGAAGGAACCACCACAAATGTTTAATACGACACACAATAAAGAGCGCTTCTGATGATGACCCATCTCATGACGCAACAGCGACGTCCTTTCCATTGTGTTTATCAGTGATCAGATTTCAGGTGATCTTGTGTAATTTATGACTCGGTTTTGAAACGGTTTGGTTGAACACGGGGGGTGCGGGGGGGGGGGGGGGGGGGGGGGGGTGCATCCTGCGAGGTGATCATTAATCAACGGCTTGTGTTTATTGTCTCGCTGTGGACCTGCTTCGGCACAACGTGTGGACGCGTGCGGGCTGAACAACAGGGTACATGAGGTCACCTGGACTGTAATCTCTCACCAGACGACCTACCCCCAGGGCAGAGGTGAGAGCAGTGGGACAGCTGTTTGTCCACAGCCCCGGTTGGCTCTCACAGGAAAAAAAGAAATAAAAAGGCCACCAAGGTCTTCACCTTGTGTGTCTGCCTAGCGCAGGAAGGATGTGTGTGTGAGAGAGAGAGAGAGAGAGAGAGAGAGAGAGAGAGAGAGAGAGAGAGAGAGAGAGAGAGAGAGAGAGAGAGAGAGAGAGAGAGAGAGAGAGAGAGAGAGAGAGAGAGAGAGAGAGAGAGAGAGAGAGAGATGGTGGCTGTCTTTATTTGTTTTCACAGCTACGTCTCCCTGTGGAGTGGCCTCCCTCCAGCTCTGCCCCACCCCCACCGCCCCACCCTCAGGCCCCACCACAGCAAGTCTGGACGGACATGAACTTTTGACTGCTCTCTAGTGAGAGGCCAACAGCACACAAAGAGGATTCTGTCGGTGTGTTTATGTCTGTCTGCAGCGAGCCCAACTCCCCTGCTGGCTTTGTCAGTCGGGGAGAGGGGGGCTGGCAGGATGCAGCTTTTTGATGGCCCCTACTGCCCGTGAGGAAGGCAGAGAGGAGACGCACAGCACATATGTGTGTGTGTGTGTGTGTGTGTGTGTGGGTCCACGTGTTTCGCACTATTAAGCTCTACGCTGCAATAAAATCACAGGTAGGGAGGTGGACTAAGGTGAATTCTGGCTCACAACCTTTTTCTCTCGCTCTCTTTTCCCCCTCCTTTGCTCTTGGTTTCCTCGTATCTCTCTCTCTCTCACTCTCTCTCTTTCTGCTGTTACACACTCAGCTCGTTTGTTATCAATTAACCCACTGTATTGTTTGCTAATTTTAAATTGACTCAGCATTCCGCAAACAACCTCCCATTCCCCAACTAAGCCCCGCCCTCCCTTGCATCATGGGACTCCGTCGTCAGCCCTGTAGGCCAATTAAGGTTCTGAGAGTCCACATCGAGCCCTGCTGATGCAACACAGGACCATTTGTCTGAATGCACACAAAGGAAATCTGAACCTTAGCATCAATTAGCACCACTACCCCGCTCAACAGCACCAGCAGCAGCACCACCCAGAACGCCCCTGATGTGCAGCACTTAGACATTCAAGCCAATAGAAATGCAAAGTGCACTAGCTCTTGTGGCTCTACGGCTGTACTCCACAGGAAGCATTGCCGGGCCCAGGCCTGGTGTTAGAGCCTACTGCACCACACCGCAGCCCACTCCTCCGTCCACACATAGTGAACTAAATGTCTGGCTATGCTATGCTATGCTATGCTATGCTATGTGAGGCATAAAGTGTGTGTGTGTGTGAGGGCCAGGGACATGTGTGCATGTGTTTAACACGACGGTCTGTTTGTTATGAGCTCATGCACATTGGTGGCAAAAACAATATGGCTCACCAGCCTGTGTTTCCACAGTGTGTTCCATGGTGCACACACACACACACACACACACACACACACACACACACACACACACACACACACACACACACACACACACACACACACACACACACACACACACACACACACACACACACACACACATACACACACACACACACACACACACACACACACACACACACACTCACACTCACACACTCACACAAACACATAGATGTCGGCACAGAGATTTTGGTGAAACTTCCATTCGGGATTGCATGAACTTGATCAACACATGCTACGCGGCAAGAGCTTAGCAAAGGTTACATCAGAACAGTGCAGAGATCAACTACAGAGAGAGGGGTGGGGGTAGGTAGGTGGGGGAAGTGGGTAAACACAACAAGCTCTTCCTCATGTGTCACTCTGACGAGGTGGGCCGATGATGGCTCAATACTTACAGACTTGAAGGAGTCCTTGTCAACTTTGGCTTCTGTCTCCCACACATGATGGCCATCTAGACAACAAACAGTGGGTGTTAGTCAACAGTGATGGTGACAATAGTTCATCCTCAGATGTGAAGATACATGTGGAGCTAGGATGTGATAGATCTGTACTGTACTGTCTTTCTGAAGGATCTCTTGTAGGATCTATTTAACATCTCTCATCACTCATCTGATGGCTCAGAGACAACAACAGTGTGCAGGTTTGGAGTCTTCTTAATAGCCCGTTAATCCTGTTAATCCTTCTGTAGTAGTATGTGCCACCCTACTTTTGTCTCATGCCCATTTTCTTTACTTTCTCTTTCTGTAAAATTTATATTCTTAGTGTCACTTAGTGATTCTTAGTGTCACAGAAAATAGCTTTTAGTCATTGGTTTTATCTACATAACTGTTTTTGTTTTTATTCTCATCTTGGGTCGGTTGTGGTATACGGACGTTTTGCTTTGTTTGCCGTCCCATAAAACCAACCCTGAGACTCGCAGCCGGCAGACAGAGAGCCAGCAGAAGCCCAGTGACATAATCTTTATTCTTTGGGTTTTCTCTGTTGGGGTTTAATGCCGTAGCTCACAGAACAGATGCTGACGGCGCTCTTCTGCTGTCACCTCTCGCTAATGTCTTATTGTTTTCTCAATTTTATTATTTACATTCTTTATAGCCAGTCCCCATCGTCAGTGACGTCATAAAACCGAGCCTTGGTGAACTATAGATTGATGACTGCAGGGTTTTGCACGGGACTTGTGCGCGAGAGTCAAAGGTACGGGCGCTGTGGCGATTTAGCGATATGGAAGTTATAGCGATATGGCTTGACGGACAGCCAATGCTTCATAAATAATACATTCATATTACCGATAAACAAGCCGGATGGATAATCTATACATGTTTACTCTCCTCGATGGTATTGTATTTTTCACATAATAGCGTGTTCAATAATAAAAGATCCCATTGACTCATTGTTGTGTGTGTGTGTGTTTGTGTGTGAGAGAGAGAGAAAGAGAGCGAGAGAGACAGACAGAGAGAGATACAGAGAGTGAGACAGAGCGAGAGACAAAGATAGAGAGAGAGGAAAAAGTGAGCTACCCTCAGCCATCTCCTCTCTGGGAGGTGCTCCAACAGGGAAGACCTCAGACTGGGGTGTCAACCTGACGCAGGTCAACATGTTTTTCTACTTCTTCTTCGTACGTAGAGAAGTAATCTTATCGCAATCACTGCCTTCAGGCAATTTCTCACTTTAATCTCAAAATCATAGCATCTCTTGGAAAAGAGATGTAGAGAATGCAGACTTTAATTTACTGCTAATATGATACAGACATATACTCTATCTCTTTCTCTTTCACATGCACACACACACATACATACACACACACACACACACACACACACACACACACACACCTACTACCTTCGACCTCAGACAGAATTAGGACAGTGCAACATGTGGTGTATGTCGTCAAGTCAGACATCGCTGCACAACAGAGAACCACAGAACTTTCCGTTTGACTCCCTGCAACATCTGCAAAACACTTCTGTTCCTGACAACACCTCCTCCTTCACGGAGTCCCCACCCACACACACACTGCATGTGCACACACAGGCACGCGCACACACAAACACACACACACATGCAAGCATCCACTCCCACACACATGCGTACACACACACGTGTGCACACGCATCCGCACAAACACACACACACACACACACACACAGACAGACAATCACAGAAATGAAAAAACGTAAGAATTTGAAATTGCACTGTTAAGGTGAACTAAAAAGCCTCATGCACAGTTACACCCATGTTAATCTTCTTTGGAGTGAGGATACAAAAGAGCAAGAAAATACCTTTTCTTCATTAATGAACACACCACAATGGAACAGTGGCATCCACTTTGATGCATGCCAGAAGTAAAACACAGATACAGACAAGCATACAGACAGAGGTCATAAAAGAAACACGATCAAATAAACTGTGATTGTTCATGTACATGGCGGATGACACACACAGGTGCCCACAGACACAGACCCAGACAGACAGACAAACAGACTAAGCCATTCTGTGAGACTAAGTTGCTATAGGGCAGATCGGCCAGCTGCCTGCTGCCGCAGTGACTCAACGTGAGGAGAGTCAGCTCACACTAAAAGAGACGGCCAGGATAACACGCCCGTTCTTCATCATCGGATCAGGGCACGTGTCGAGGACTTTACTGTCTAACCACAACTAAACACACAACACAGGTAACCTTGCAACTCCACAAAAAGTTGTAGTCGTATTAAAAGAAACTAAAACCTTAACCAGTAATCATGTTTACTTTTTTGATTGGGTCAGTAAGACCTTATCTGATCTGTTTGATAGGAAATACAGCAGACTGAGAGGGTGACCGATGCACTGTTTGTAATGTTGTTTAGAGGTTTGTGGAGTACTGGCTTGATGTCTTCAGTTCTTACATGAGGGAGACGGGCATGTGACTTTGCCATGAGTGTGGTGTATCCCGACAGTCCGGCGGCCTCCCTCCTGCCAATGAATGTTCACTTGGATACTTTTATGAAATGGAAAACATGATTCACGGCCCTTAATTGAAACAACTTTTTTGTTGTGTGTTCGGCTTTGTTTCGTTTCCAGAGATGATTCTGAGGTCCCACTACAGCGTCTTTCCTGTTTATATGCATTCAGTTAAATTCTCTGCTTCGGTGCCAGCTTTGCTGTTGCTGTGGTTCTGGGAGAGGGTGGGGATAGTGCAATTCATCTGTATGCACATAGTTCAAGGCTGTATTTTAAGGATAGAAGAAGAGACTGAAAGGCCAAAAGGGAGTTCCTCTGTGACCCAGTGAGAGGACGGTCACCCCCCCCCCCCCCCCCCCCCACTCTCCTCTCCCAACCTCTCCCCTACTCTCTCTTTCCACTGTGGTCAAACTCCTGTCCATTTCCCCTCTAAAGGCTGAAACACAAACACATTCTCCATATTCCTCTCTGTCAGAATGTATGTTCATCTATGTGTCGGTAAGTACTTTTGGGGGCAGTAAGGGATGCCTGTTGTGAGTGGTAGGTGACAAGGTCGCTGTGTATTGGGTGTGTGTGTTCTGGTTTGTGTGTGTGAATGTGTAATCAAACAAGACGAGGCATGAAAACAAGAAGGGAGATTCCTTGCTACCAAACCCTATTGTGTTGCAGAGACATCTCTTCATCACTTCATGGAGTCTGGTGTGCACTAAAGTGGTGGTTTTCCAAACCTATAATTCCAACAGGAACCTCTGAGAAATATTACATAGTATTAAGTCATTTGGCAAATGCTTTAATCCAAAGCGACTGAAAGTGAATTCAGCTTAAGTCATTATGGAGCAGGTAGGGGTAAGGCATCTTGCTCATACAGCTAGCCTGCGGACCATTTGGTTCTGCGTTCCCCGTTCCAGCAACCGGCGTCCGGCAACGGTACACACTAACATGCAATAGGATGCATTATAAGGTAGAGGGGTAACACTCTAACGAGTGTTACTTAGCACAAACTTTATGAATGATGATCACTACGATGAATAAACCATAATGTGAACTGCTTGGCTTGTCCGGTTCTGTGGTGTTAAGAGTCATGTGAGTGGTGATGGAGCTTCACGCACACACACTCACTCCCACACACGCGCACACAACCACACCCACACCCACATGCACGTACAGACACCCACGGCCACACCGGTGCCCACAGTTTACACACTGACGCTAACGTAAGGGGAGAGGTGTAGGCCCGTCTAGACATCTTTCTTGAAAGAAACACCAGACCAGAGTAGTACAAGGTGTTCATGAGTTCATAGACCAGACCAAGGTGTCTCCTGGAGCAGCAATCCATGCCAATAACAAGGGAGGGAAATGTACGGCCCTTGGTGTAGCCTGGACCAGTGTTCCTCAACTGGTCTAGCCTAAGGATCCACGTGTGTCATTAGTCATTAAGTCCTGACCCAAAACGAATTACAGTATTTATTTATCAATATTGCAGTAATCAACGAGTGGGGGGGGGGGGGGGGGGGGGGGGGGGGGTACTTTTCTGTTGAGTCTATTAAGGCTCTGACTATTGGGCGTGGCAGCAAGCAGGGCTGCAGCAGAGAGACTGGGGGGGGGGGACAGGGGAGACTGGAGCTTTGCAGGCTGCAGGCCGAGCTGTGTGGTGCGGCAGAGCTCCAGTCAAACCAGATGTAAAAACCATTCCCGGCTCACCGGGGAATTCCCTCACCTCCCCTCCGAGGCGGCGCGGAGGCTTTCCTCTGTTTTTTGCTCTTATATTCTCCTCTCCTCTCCCTCTCTCTCGCTCCCTCTCTCTCTCTCCCTGTGTGCTTCTGTCTTGCAGTATTTTTTGTTTCACCACCGTGCCTCCCACAATCCTTCCATCCGCAGAAAGCAGGGCAAGCCAGAACACACACTGCATCAAGGTGCGCTAGGTATGCCTTCCTGTCGCAGTGCCAGAAACGTGATGTGGGCATAAGGACACTCACCGTCACACACACACACACACACATGGACCAGCTCAGAATCACATTCTGCATGGACTCACACAAAGAAAAATACACCAATAAACAAATTGAAAAAAGATAACAAAACAAAAATAAAATCTAAATGATGCACTCCCACAAAAGTCAAATAATGCAAGGAAAGTAAACCAAATGCATGCAGAAAGAGCTGCACTAAAAAGTGATTTCCCGTCCCTATGTTTGCTGTGCTTCCTCTGCGGGTCGTGTCTGTCCCTTCTCTGCTCTCTGCAGGGATTCCCTCGTGGATGACTCACTGAAAACACTTCCTACACAACGCACAAACAGACCTGCAGGCTACAAGACTTAAGGACGCACAGAACAATGCGCATGGATACACACACACACACACACACACACACACACACACACACACACACACACACACACACAGAAACACGCTAGTTCAAATGACAAGAGGTTGCATCAGTGATCCTACAGGTATGAGTGGGGCTATTAAACACACAAATAATGGTTTTCAGGATACACAGGTACACTGAGATTTCCCAAAGGAGTGGGTTGGATTTAACTGTGTGTGTGTGTGTGTGTGTGTGTGTGTGTGTGTGTGTGTGTGTGTGTGTGTGTGTGTGTGTGTGTGTGTGTGTGTGTGTGTGTGTGTGTGTGTGTGTGTGTGTGTGTGTTTGGAGGGAGAGAGGGGACGGCAAGCAAGCAAAACAATTAGAAAGCAAAAGGCAGTGTTGTTGCACTTCTAGAGAAACACCCACTTGTTTACTACACACCTGTTGTGTTGTTTTACCTTGGAAACACACTCCTGTGTTTGGCTAGTGGCTATATACATTATATGGGATTGTAGTCTATAGGATGTATGCATATTTTGTTCCAAAATGGCTTTTTTATACAGTCCAGGGAACTCTGAGTTGGACGATTGTGCCTCAACATGATTGGTTATGAAAGTTGAATGTCAAACACTGCCGTTATTCCGTAGGATCGGGTAATGAGAAAATGTCAGAGATTAATTTGAGTTTTATTGGTTTAGTGGAGTTTCCTATAAACAAACAAGTCCAAACTTCAACACCAGTAAGGGCTATCACAAATTGATTTGGCTGTTACAGCTTCTGGGCATTTGAATGTTCATCTATGCATGTATGTTTGTGTGTGTGTGTGCATGCGTGTTTGTGTCGTTGTGTGTGTGCGTCCTGCTCGCAGGGGCCTGTAACTTAATTATTACATTGCAATGTTCTGTATGCAATGGGGCAAAGCCTTTCATTAATGCTTGCCAAAGGAAAATGTAACCCAACACATACAGTCTGAGATATGGTTTTATTTTTATGGTTTCACTTTTTCCCCTTTATCATTTTGTCCTACCCAAATACACATACTCAGAACTTTTGTGGCTTTAATGCATTAACAAAACAGCAGGATTCCCAGATTAAAATGCCAAAAATCAATATTTGGTCGTTTATTTAAGAGATAAGTGCTTTTCCACACTTCCACACTTTTTCTCAGAACCAATACACATCAGTGTTTGTGTGTGTGAAGGGGGATTTACACATATGTGTGTGAGTCAGTAAATGTGTACATGAGTGTACTTGTGTTTGTATGTGTGTGTGTAAATGTGTTTGCCTGAATGTTTGTGTGTGTGTGTGGGGGGGGGGGGGGGGGGGGGGGGGTGCATGTGTGTCCATCATCATACACTTTGTGTAATGGGCTTTTGACTTGGAAGACCCTGTTAGTGGTGTGTCATTAAAGTTTACATAAGTGCAAAGAAAGTAGCAGTCCACCGGACACTCGCTCCCTCATTCTCTCTATTGCTCCTTACCTCTCTCTACCTGTCTCTCTCTCCCCTCATACCACAGATAAGGAAAAACAAACCTCCAGGCAGGAGCCCCGAGACACACAGCAGCAGCTAATGTCTTTAGCGGGTATCGAGGGCCGCACGAGAGGAGGGGGATTAGGAGGAGGACACGAGGAGCCAGATATTTTTAATCACCGAGAGGAAACGCCAATTGAGACTAAAAGAAAACAAGAGCGTGAAGATGGGAGGGAGGCCGGAAGGAAAAAGTGAGAAGGGGAGAGAGAGAGAGAGAAAGAGAGAGACAGAGACAGACAGACAGACAGACAGACAGTGAGAGAGAGAGAGACAGAGAGAGAGACAGAGAAAGAGAGAGAGAGAAGGGAAACAAAAGTCAGTATTGAGAGGGAAAGAGAGGTTATTGTAAGAAGAAGGGGGTCAAGGGGAAGAGGAGATGAGGTGCTGTGGGGGGGGGGGGGGGGGGGGTGGGATTCCCCACCTGGAAAGGGGCATCCCCTCCATGACTAAGTTGAGACAGGGGGACCCCTAGCACATTAACAAGTAAACCTACTCCACTTGCTTCACCCCCCCCCCGCCCCCCACACCCACCTCAACTTTAAACCAGAGAGCACAATAAAGGTACCAAAGAGGATGTTTTATGGGGAACTGATACTGATACTCAGGGGAACGAAACCCATGTTCTACAACCGCCGTTAACGAAAAAGCTGAGCCGAGAATAGACATGCGCTATCACAACAAAAGTGTAAATACATCAGCAGTGTGATGCAAGAGCAGTCCGCAGAACTCTGACAGAGTGTGGGTGTCTGTTGTCCCTTTAATGAGGCTAGAACAGGTTAGGAGCACACTCTTCATTATTCAGAGATCCGTGTACGTTTGAACCCATCTGATACAAATGAAAACATTTCACCGGCGACTCTCCCCAATAATTATGTTTTTTTCATTCAGCCCTTTTGCTTCATCACGCCACTCACTCCAAGTGAGTCTCTTTTCCATCATCGACCTGCAGCCAGCACGACATCTGCATCTGCGGCGGTATGTTTGTGTACCTGGCGTGACCTTTCTGCTTTAGAGTCAGTGGGAGCGACGGAGGAAATGATAGCTGTAAACCTGATCATCTGGACGTCACTCCCCTCCCACACAGGGAGGAAATGTGAAAAAAATAAGAGCAACAGAAGGCCTGGGAGGGGGGAGAGGACAAGGGGAGAGCCCTCTCGCGAGTGAGTCTCCATGTGTGTGGCTAGAGAGAGAGAGAGAGAGAGAGAGAGAGAGAGAGAGAGATAGAGAGAGAGAGACACACACAGAGAGGGAGGGAGGTGTGTGGGAGGGGGGAGAGAGATAGACGGCCAAGAGATAGAGACACTTGGAGATGAGGTAGTCAGGCAGATGAGTTAGAAGAAAATGGGGGAAAATAACTTAGTGAAAGTGAGTAAGGGTGAGTGTGAAACTGTGAAAACGAGAGTGAGCACGATAGAGAGAGGTTGTTTTATACATCATTATTGCAGATCAGGGTGAGAGAGAGAGATAGAGAGAAAAGTGATGGTGAGAGAAGCATGAAAAAAGAAATGGAGAGAGAGAAAGAGATTGAGAGAGAAAAATAATAATAGATTGATAGAGAAGCAAGTGAAAGTGAGAGAAGAGAGAGTGAGAGAGGGATAGAGAGAGAGAGAGATATTGCACATGGCCTGCTTGTGATTCATTCCTCGACTTGTGGCGAGCGTCAGTGAACAGGCAATGGAAAACTTCAGCAAATGTAAATACGCTTTGGTTAAAAATATAGAGCCTTAATGCACACCACATGTGGCCAGCTGGCGCGACCCACTCTGTTTTGACGGGAGGAGAAAGTGAGGAAACGCAAAGACAGAGGGAGGTAGGAGAGCGAGAGAGGTAGGAGAGAGAGAGAGAGATAAGAGAAAGAGAGGTAGGAGAGGGAGGGGAGAGAGGTAGGTTGGAGAAAAATAGAGAGAGGGGGGAGAGAGAGAGATAGAGAGAGGTGGGAGAGAGGGGGGATGTAGGAGAGAGAGAGAGAGAGATAGAGAGGGAGGGGAGGTAGGAGAGAGAGATGAGGGTTTAAGAGAAAAAAAAAGTAGAAAAGAAGAAAGCAAAACACTGAAAAATATTGCAAAAAGAGAGTGATTAAGACGAGAAGAGAGAAGAGTATTTAAAGATGAGGAAAGACAAGGGGTTGACTCACCTTGGGCCTTCTCCACAAACACCACCTTGGAGTCGGGAAGGAAGTTGAGTCCACTCAGGAGCATTTTCTTGCCCCCCGTCGCTGGATAGCTGTCCACACTCTGTTTCTCCACCAAGGGCAGCTCCTGTGCTGAGCGTTGGGCTACACACACACACACACAAACACAAACGCATGTACACACACACACACACACACACACAATAAGGACAAAGCCAGAATCCGACACCCACACACACACACACACACACACACACACACACACACACACACACACACACACAGATGATTTAGTATAAAAGTATAAATAGAAAGTTAAAATGAAACAGTTGTGCCTGATCCCCATCCACCCCAAGACCTCCAATGCTAACTCCAGTCAAACCCGGGATCCACAGACTTGGATGCAGTTAAACAAACACACTTACACACACACACACCCATGGACACACGCACAGAACCACAAGACAGCCGTTTTTGGTTAGGCAAAATAGGGTTTATCAACTTCACATTGACTGATTTAAAGACTGACTCATTTATTTTAACCTTATTCAGACATCAGCTGCATGAACGCCATTTTGGGGAAAATCGGGAAACAATGAAGACAAATTATTATCCCATGTTTTAATTTGTTATGGTATCATCGAACAATTCTGCATCATTAAGTTCTATGAGTCAAGCGTTGTTAGCTCGTTGGATTTCGGAGTTGTGCAGTTAAACAATTTATAGCCAGAGACACAGTGTACTTTCAACACCGTATCACTATCACTATTTTAATATCCTGTGTTCCCCTTCAGAAGCCCCTGTTCAAGCTGAGATTGCACCATATGACAATGAACTCTCGCGCCAAAATCACAAATTAACTGCCAGTTCAGTCAAGATCTCTCTCTCTCTCTCTCTCTCTCTCTCTCTCTCTCTCTCTCTCTCTCTCTCTCTCTCTCTCTCTCTCTCTCTCTCTCTCTCTCTCTCTCTCTCTCTCTCTCTCTCTCTCTCTCTCTCTCTCTCTCTCTCTCTCTCTCTACAGTGTACATGGAGAAGAGGTTTAGTGTAGATCTCCCAACGTCAGCTTCTTTCTTAACCTCTGACCTCTACCGAGATTCTGACGGCTGCATGCTTCACACCAGTTCTACACCAACGTCTGACAAATGGCCTTTCTTGAGAACTGTGTTAATAGGGTAGTCTTACCTCAATAACTTATGCATGCAGTCATAAATGGGACCACATGTGTATGGCATCATGCACAATGGACTTATTGCTTTGGCCAAAAAAAAAAGTTATATCATTTACAGCATCTCTTGTACAGAGACCTCGAATATGGTCCATTGCGTAATAAAATGCAGCTCAATTTATTAGATTACAACAATAGATGCCACTTCAAACTTCACACTGTGCTTGCCAATGCTGACTTACGCCAGATTGCATTTGTGTGTGTATGTGTGTGTGTATATGTGTGTGTGAGTGAGTTTGTGTGTGTTTATGTGTATATGTGTGTGTGAGTGAGAGTGTGTGTGTGTGTGTCTGTGTGTGTGTGTGTGAGTGAGAGTGTGTGTTTGTGTGTGCGAGACTCACAGCACTCGATGGGGTTGGAGGTGGCCTGCAGGGAGACAGTGCGACCGTTGGGCTGGGTGATGTGCACGCGGAACACCATCCTCACGCGCGTGTTCTTGCGTCCGATGTCCGTCTCTCCCTTGCGCAGCTCGATGTCTGAGTTGCGCAGCTTCAGGATCCCAGCGCAGTCAATTCTGGAGGGTGGAAATCCGTTAACGACGCGGCGTCAGAGATGATAGTGAGGATGGAAAACTCAACAATTGCTAGCCTGTGTAAGGGACAGGGGATCGGCAAAGATTTTTGAGTGCCGATTTATTTAGCTTTTCTGTAAAGCCATTCTCAGCCCTTTACAACTGAAATTGTGATTAAGGGCTATACAAATACAATTTACTTGACTTGACTTGTAAATATTGCAATTCTGTCAATATTGCAATAATATTTTTATGATTTTCTTTACCAATTTTTTGTTGTGTGGATATTCATTTTAAATATCCCAATACTCACATGAATTGATTGTTTTCCCCATCCCCACCATATATGAAAAGATGAGAGGTGGCGTTGAATAACTGTGGAAAAGGTACTAAAGTGACAATGTTTCTATTTGAGGTCAACCCGCTAAGAGGCTTTCAATCGTTTTCATCCGACAGACATGACATTGGACATTTAATGTGGCACTGCAGAGATGTAAAGGAAATATAAATAAACGTGGCTTATATGAAGGGCTTCGGCTAGACCCAGTCTACCGCTACCATCCAGAGAGCGTCTCTTTCCAGTTGAAGAACGTTGGCTGAGGAAGCCATTTTCACAGTCACTTTATTACAACCTAACTGCTTGTCCTGTCTATTGCTATTAGATCTATCAAACCTCACACTTTTAATGTTTCCAATATCTTGCTCGCTTTATTTGTTTAATATGTCATAGTTCATTGCAGAACAGGGATAGAAATACATGTATGCTTGAAACTTGTTTTGCAACCACACTTTTTAAGAACCAAAGAGAGGCCATTTTAATTGATCCCCTTGACTTTGGCTGGTAGAAATAGATAACTCACACTTATGGGTCTTCAACACACTCTTTATAGGTTCTGCATGACGCAAGCATTCTGTCACCCAATTGTGGTTGTTTAAACAAACACAACATACAGCACTGCTTCAACGTTGTCAAATGACGATGGACATGGCCTTGCAGACTGTCTATGTATGATGAGATGTTGGACTATACAGCTTAGGAAAGCATATTTAGATTAGACGAGAGCTGTGGGTTTAAATGGCAGCCATGCAATAAGCAATGTGAAGTGCCGACAGCTCAAAATATACACAGGCTGCGTCGTAACTGTAGGGAACGCTGTCAAACCAAATGACCCCAACGACTACGGTGCCATTGGTGTTATTATTGCGTACACTGTATTATGGTATGGAATCGACTAAATTACGATGATTGACCATTATTCATATTAAGCGTTTCGCCACTTCTCGGACCAGCGCTGAGTCCACATGTGGCGAGAAGAGAGAGTTTGAGAGTTCGACCAACCAAACTTTGACCGAGACCCTCTGACGCCTCTGACGCTCACACACACACATACACACACACCGAGAGGAAGACGGTGCTGGCAGGAAAGCAAGACAAGATGAATCCGGTGTCATCGAAACGGACTGTTATACAGCTTAGTGGAAGGGGTCTATCGAAGCCCCTCCTCAGAGCGGGACCTTTCGAGAGAGTAAGGCTGGGCTGGGGAGGGGTGGGATGGGGAAGGCTGGCCAACGCAACCCCTGAAAGGTACCGAAGTATAGTGGCTGGGCTCGAAAACGGGAGAAGGAAACATTCGCCTCTACTAGAACTGATTAAATCAAAATGGCACTATAAGGCAGTCAGATGTTAAAGCAATCTTTCACAAACCGCGAAAGATCAGTTTGCAGTCAAAAGTCTCATATGTCCCATAACATTTGCAGATATCACCACTTCCCCAAAGATATTTGGACCGGACTCATGCACATATGCATTCAAAACTAACGTAATTTAGTAGTTTTTTTCAAGAGCTACAGAAATGAAGATCGATTCTAGACGTGACCAAAAATAAAAACATACAATTGATATTTTCACAGGCTTCTAAAGAAAAATAAACAACAGACACGTTTTCATAGCAACACATCACAAAGCCATCATCAACTCAACACCTTGATTGCAATCTAGCAAGAGCCCTGAGTGTTCTGAGAGGAACCCCAGCCCAGGAGCTAACACACCACTAACGATGTTGTTGGTGAACCTGTGCAGCAACTATCAACGGCTCGGCTAAATTTGGAGAGCCGAGGTCAAATGGCAAAGGTGCTGAAAGAAAGAAAAGTGTTCGTGCACATGATCACGTGATCTACGCCAGCGTAGGGTAAGGGAAGGGAGTAGGGGTGGGGGGGGGGGGGGGGGGGGGGGGGGGGAGGGTACTCACATGGCTCTCATGTTGTTCTCTGGAAGCAGGGGGATCTCCAGCACCTTGGTGTTGGACTGCAGGACCTCGTGGCTGGCGGTGGACACCGTCTTGCCGGTGATGCGGTGGACCTGATAGAAGGCGTGGGGGCGCAATAGCCGGTCGTCCGCGGTGCCGATGAAGAGCTGCAGGGTGAGCGGCTCGTTCTCCATGTAGCCGTAGAGCTGGAGGACGGGGGAGAGCGAGGGAGACAGAGAGTGAGATGAGAGCCAAGGTTCAGGTTTTAGTGGGGTGACTCAGTGATGGACTCAAACAACACCACCATCTGCAACATAAAAATGAAACTAACATTTGCTAGGTTATATTTCAGTCCAAGGAGCTAAATCTTTTGTTTATTTTTATGGGGTTGGAGACCCCCCTATTTTACGACTCTGATAGCTGTGATGTAAAAACGGGGTGTAGATCTCTATCAGACTCTTGAGAGAATGAATTCCCAGGATGAAGGGACACAGTTGATATATGGCTTGGTTGCACTATAACCTCCATTTTCATTATATTCTAAAATATTTTATGTAAAGAGCAATAACAAACAGTCAACACAGTTACTCAATGGAGAGCAATTCTTTTTGAGACGCAGAAAGCATGGAAATCATTTCTGGCCTCTCTCAAGGGACAATAAACATATTTTTACATGGCTTTTTGCAAAAGATTAATAGGGGAGCTGTATTTTTCCAAAAAAGGTGAAGCAAATGAAATCACAAGGAAGATATTTGTAAATTTTGCTTGAAAATAATACTCCACCAACGCCCGAGACAAAATATATTTTAATTATTGTTTCATGTTTTATATGGTCAGGCCATTGGAAACACGTGCACATGGCAAACTCACTGATTAATTCAATATCGGCTCTTACACAATATCAAAATTTCTGTCTGAAAATCAAAACCACACAAATGTGTAAAATGTGAGTCACTCAGACATGGCACACTTAATGTTTCTACCAAACACTCAATAAAACCATGTGCAATACAATGTAAGAACAAATTAAAAATATTAATTTAGAAATCAAACCAGGTTTGCGTTGTACCACGGCCTACAGCGATGCTTAGACAGCAGACTGGAAGCCCTGCCCTTAGCCTCTCAGTTATGAACACGCATTATGATTTTTATTAAGGCTGACAGACACTTTCATCACAGTGTCCCACTGTGATGAAAGAGACTGCTGTTTCGGAACCACCGCTTCAAACAACAACAGCTTCTTCCGCTATACCACCATTAGCAACCGCTACTCGCTAATAAAAGTAGAAATCTTAAAAAAAAAAAAAAAGATACCATGCATTTAAGAGCCACTTTGGCCCACGCAGCACAATGTATACAATAATTACCTTGCCACTTGACTGTTGTTAAGAATTACAGTAGTAATTGGTGAATTAGTAAAAAGGCGGACACATCTAAGAGTCTATTTCGTGGTAAGAGATTAGCAATATATATTTTTTGGTGATTTCTAACCGGCGTAATTTGCCTAGCAAATATGGTTAATCTTTGGCCAAACCTAGACAGATGTGAGGACCTCCCAGTATACCCCTACTCCCCTCAGCTAGTTATATTTGCACATGGGTGTTTTCAGAAGAATGGAAGAATGTGGACAGGCCGGCTGTGGTCGCGGAGAACCGTCGTTCTGCAAACCAGAGTCTTCTAAGTCCACGCCAACCGACCGAGGGAATACCTCTGGTTGAGACGGAGACGGATCTCCGCGGACGGATTAAGGGAGAGCCCGGCGCTTAACCACACAAAAAATAACCAGGAGTGTGTGATCACACTCTAACAGATCACACGTAGAAGCAAAATCAACGGCCCATCTGCGTCGCTCCACAAATTGGTCAATTATCTTGCATATACACACACACAAGCACACCCTCATTCCGGGGGCTTATTTTCTTAGAGCTCCATCCGAAAAACAACAGTGAATCTGTCAAACGCAATACAGTTGCTCTGTTTACCTAACACTGAGTCATATAGTGGAAGGCAGGCCATGTGTACCTAATGACATAATCTGATTAATGGCTTTATAATTACTTTTGTGAGAGAGGTCAAGGTGGTGGGCGGTGGGGGGGAGATGGTGTGGGGGAGATGGTGTGGGGAGACCAAATTACATCATTGAAAGTTAGTCTTGGTAATTAGTAAGGTGACAGGGACATGGTGGTGTTTATAGTCTAAAAGCAAATGTGTGTTGGCAATGAACACAGAACTTTTCTTGCCCAATAATAAACGCAGGTGGCTTGAACCATATTTGATGAAAAACTGTTGCAAAAATGTAATATAAATGGGCGCATTACATCGTGAGTTGTTTTCGTTTTACTTCAATAAAGATTACTGTAATAATTCACTACAACAAATCGGACACCCATTGGGTCAGAGTGCGTCTCCACGATATTTAGTGATCTGAATACCAATGGATCTTTCGTCTTTGTGCCGTATTGAACCCCTACGTGTATATATATATATATATATATATATATATATATATAGACGTCCCCTTCCATTTGGATGCAGATATCCCTGGATTACACCAGGGAGTGGTAAAGCCAGGCTGTCACGCATCTCCACTTCCACCGTCGCATATCTTCGTACTTAAAAAAAAAAAAGTGTGTGGGTGTCCGGGTCGTACGCGTAGTGTCTCTAGCAGCTGTCCGTCTCCGGTGAGCTAGCCACACATGCTAGTCATCAGTGAGCTAGGCAAGGGGTCAGGAGCTTCTTGAAGTTCTCTCGTGTTTCCCAGGAGACCACTTCATCCCTGGCGGTGATCTCACCCGCGGACCCCAGCCCTGCTTGTTATATTTTTACTTGCGGTGTCACCGAGAGGCAATTATCCATAGCTGCACATGCTACTAGTTACTTCCACGCGGACAAATGGGAGCGGGAGTGGGGGAGCCGAAGGAGAAAAACAACAACTCGACAACTGTGGGGGGAATAGAATAAACATGAAGGATGACGTTTCTACTGCGCAGTGAATCAAACGCAGGCAGGCTTCATCACTGGGGGCCTGGTCGTCTTGTCGCTTTCACTTGGGGTTCCTGCCCTCACACTTCCTCTCACCAGAGCACAGATCTAAAGTCTCAGTGACCCTCCGGCCATTGCCTCAGCCTGCGCCTCGGCCACAAGGGAGAGAGTCCTGGTCGCCATTATCTACAACCACCCACCCACCCAACCACCCACGCCATCGTCGTCATCTTGCGGTAGCACACACAGTGTTGGTGGTGGCGTCTTCGGTCAGGGCTCCGGTGACCTCATGGGGAAGAGGAAGTGATTAATGGGGGTCAAGAAGCCTCCCCCCCAAACCCCCCACCCCCCTGACTGGTCCACACTGGTCTCCACAGGCCACAAGAAGAGAGAGAAAAACTGTGCTTGGTTACCCACGACCTCCCCTGAATCATTTACCATGTGCGACCCCTGCCCTTCCTCCTGGGGCTCCTCAGCTCCCCTCTCTCAGCCGCCCGCGATTGGTCCTTTCCTCGCCGCTCTGCGCAAGTTAAAACGGAACTTCATTCTATCCTCATCGGTGTAATAACAAGATAGGGGAAAGGGGAGTGCGAAGATGACTCCGTGTCAGTGACAAGAGGCTTCATACACACACACACACACACACACACACACACACACACAGACACACACCTGTCTGTGAACATGACTTCGTCATCTTTTGTCTATGACATGCTAAGCCAGAGAAGGGTGGCCCTAATTTTGACCAGATGAGGCTGTTGCAGCTGTAAGATCCAGCCTGTGTGCAGAGTGTGCTTATTTATCCTTGAAAAGATGTGAGCGCAATTTCAAATCAGGGGGGGGGGAGGGGGGTTGACTGAGGCTAATTTCATTGAATTTTCACCTCCTCCTACCGCAATCCTGTGCAGTGCAGCAGCACGTGTCCTTCCTCATAGCTCAGGATCAGATGCGACGCAGAGGGCACAGTCACTCAGGCAATAATTATGTAATTGTGTGCAGCTGTGCAGTCCGGGGTCCTTCCTGATGATGGAGCGGGATCTGGGGCTAAAGGGCCAAGAGGAGCCAACCTGGTCCACTTTCCACCATTCGTCTCCCAGTCTCCTTTGGACCACAGCAGATTCATCATCACCAACGCTAACTTCAAACTCTGTGTGTGTGTCTCTCTCTCTCTCTCTCTCTCTCTCTCTCTCTCTCTCTCTCTCTCTCTCTCTCTCTCTCTCTCTCTCTCTCTCTCTCTCTCTCTCCTCTCTCTCTCTCTCTCTCTCTCTCTCTCTCTCTCGGCCTCGCTCTCTTTCAAAGTCCACTGGAAGTAAAAATCGGAAGAAAATAAAATCGTTTTTGCCTTTGTTCCATCCGTCCAAATAATTTATTACATCGTATAATGCGATGTGAAATGCGTGGAACTTTTTTTACTTCTCCTATTCAGGGCCAATTTTCTATTACATTTTCAAATTCGTGCTGCATGCAATTGCACTAAATAGGCGGAGGCCTTTAATAACAGTGACACATTCACTGCTGCCTACAGTGGCCACAAAAATTGAAGAAATTGGAAGCGTGTAATCTCTAATAACGACCAATGAGCGGTAAGCAGATCTGTCTGGAGAGGCCTGGCTGGAAAGAGAGTGTAAACGAACACTGCGGCCCCAAATGTCCTGCCTTCTATCTCTTTGCAGTGATTTCATCAGGGCCGTGGAATAAAATGTCACAACTCATATGGTCCATTTGGAGCATTGAAAGAAAGAGAGAGGGAGCAAGGACAGATGACTTCAGGGACTGAGGAGGAGGAGGAGGAGAAGGAGGAGGAGAGGGAGAAGTGGGAGATGGTGGGGAGCTGGGGTGTGTGGGGGGACGGCAGCAGACGTTTCAAGCTTTTTGTCATTATGGCGCTTCTCTCCTCCTGCGCTGTGCATACAGTCACCCAGCCAGCCGCTTGCTGTAATCCATTAAAACTACACTCATCCAAGGAGTCTCCCTTACCAGACTCAACCCCCCTCCCCAACCACCACCACTACTTTCCCCAAACCTCCCTTTTTCTCCACTCTGCAGTGCCAAAGTATATGAACGTATATGAGATACATATGCATGCCTTTCATGTGTCGGGCTTTCTAGAGCTCCAAACGAACGTCCATTTTATGAGAAGCTTAACAGCCACATCCATCCCAACGTTTATTTTGAACGGGGCACACCACCAGCGTTATGTCATCGGGGGGGGGGGGGGGGGGGGGGTGCGACGTTTCAAAATGCCAGACCAGCGTCTAGACCGGCGAGGGGTCCAAATTCCATATTGAAGGAATGGATACGCTGCTCTCTCAGCGTGCCATGTGGAACGGCCTCGCTAACCCACTATTTGAGGGCAGACTGATGCGGGCGGGATGGCTCTGCCACTGATAGCGTAGCAGCAGCTACCCGCTAAACGTCTCCCCATAAATCAGCGGCTTCACTGGTCGTCACCTCAGCTCAGACCCTTGCAAATTATGTCCGTTTAGTGCCGTTTTTCATTCCACGCTGGTAACGCGTTTGTAATTAGTGGTGGGGCTGATACAGGGCCCGGGGAAACCCTGCGGACGCAGAACCATGCAGCCTAATGGCTGGCGTGAAGACCCCTCAGGGCAAAGAATAACAACCCTGGCTCAACCTTTAACAGCACAGCGGGGCGCCCAGGAACCTTTCAAATATCAAACAAGAAGTGGCAACACGTTTAATGAGCAACAAATTAGCGGCTAGAGTATAGGGAAGTGTGTACATAGGAGCGTTTTCTGCTCCTTTTTTTTTTTTCTTGAGACTTATTACACAGCCAGAAACCTCCCCGACCAGACAAGCCACACATGTGCAGGGAGACGCAGTGCCCAGGTTTTTGCTCAAGGTCTTTCATGTTGCCGTGGTGGTGAAAACACATACAGGGAGTTTGCATCCACACCGCATGAAGTTTCTTCCGTGGAAGGTTTTTTTTTCTTTGGGGGGGGGGGGGGGGGGAGGATCTGAAGTCACGCACATGCTAATGGAGATGGCGGGCCACATCCTGCAAGATTTTGCACCATGTCTGTTGCTGCTTTAGAGCTAATGAGAGGGAGCGAGAGGCTGAGAGAGACTGAGAAAGTGAGAGATTGAGGGCGAAAGCGAGAGAGAGAGAAAGAGAGATGGAGGGAGAAAGAGATGGAGAGAGAGAGATACAGACATTTACGGACCTATAAGGGTCAACAATGTACAGTGTCATATACTGTCAATAATTTGACCGTTTTCAGACAAGTCATTCTACGGCCTAATCCTGTGAAATAGTTTGATTAACTCAGCCATATTCCAAACATTACCACATCATCTAATATTATAGTGTTTTCACTGTATGTACACATTTCAATTTGTATCATATAGTATTTTAGACGATTACCTGTAATTCAATTTTTTAGTTTTCACAATTTATTTTGTACCTTATGTTGTATCTTACTTTACTTTTGTGCTTTGGCAATGTATATATATATGTTTTCCATGCCAATAAAGGACAGAGAGACTGGGAGACTGGGAGACTGGGAGACCGAAAACGAGACTGAGAGAGGCTGTTTCCTGTCAGTACAAGGTCCTACCTCAGTCATCGTTTGGATACACTATAACAGTGGTTAAAAAAGTAAACAGCATTTACTTTTCTTTTACATACTTCTTTGTTTTCATGTTCAGTTGTGCGATGTAAAAATCAAGTATAATTCCGATCTGTCTGGGATCATCTCCCTGGTCAGTGGTCTGTATATAAAAATAACATAATTATAATTTCATCTGTTATGGTCTGTTGCCATCAGGTCCTTTTGTGTTAAATAAAACAACAACCTCAGATTGATCACCGTCCGGGCGGCCGTGTGCGTGTGTGTGTGTGTGTGTGTGTGTGTGTGTGCGACGAGGTGGGCCCAGGTTGTGGTTTTTTCCTGAGCGTGGGTTTGAAATGTACTCCGTGGAAATGTCGGCATGGCTGTGGCGACGGCGAGAGAGAAGGGGGGAGTCTCCGCCATGTTGTGATCCAAACCCATCCATACACACCTCCCCCTCCCAACCGTTTGACTGATGTTGTGGTCTGCTGGACTACATAGAGTGGAAAAGCAGGCCCTTGGCGTTGTGGCGTGGATCGCCTGTAGCAGCGGATGTGAGGAGGAAAGCGAGAAGGTATGCTTGGGCTCGACACAGAGAAACACGATGGGAGTTCTGGGCGGCCCGGAGACGCCAAAGGAGCGCTCCATGAGGGGAGGCTGCAGCGGGGATGGTAATGAGGTGGGCAACCCACAGCCCTGGAGCTTTCCATCCATACAGATTGTGGCTGGAATCTCTTATCCC
>JACYXH010000400.1:637500-670000 GCA_026745465.1 Lota lota | reverse complement strand
TAAGCAAGTAAATATATACATGGACTTCATTGTCTCTCATTAGGCAGTTCAAAAGCAGTATTGTTTAATAAGAGTGGCATGTCCAATCATCTTTTAGGTCAACCTGCACCATGAAACTGTTTAGATGCAGCCAACAGAGAATTATGTCAAAATAATAAAAAACATCCACGGGCTCATTCATCACAGGGATGTATCTCTCTATTAATCAATTTGGTCCTTAGAGAAATAGGCAGGGAAATCACATTTGGCAAAAAAAGGAATGGCTTCAGTTAAATAAATATAGTGCAGGATCAGTACTTTACGGAGTACAGTACAATTGTACAAACTACGAACAGCTAGGTTAGTTACACCAACCTGAGGTAAGGCTTGGGCTTGGACCAGGAGTAGGAATGCTTCGGCACGTCCAGGAAACCCCCGCAGTAGTTCTCCTTCTTGAAGGCCATGCGGGAGGCGTAGTCCTCGTGGCAGAACTCATGGTCAGGACCCAGGTCCTCTCCCCGTGGCTCCACCTTCATGCTCACGTTGGGGCTGTGGTCCAGCATGGTCTTGCGGGCCTTGATGGGGATGCCCTCCCCCATGTCCACCACTCCGTCCGTTGTCAGGGCGTTGATGGCGGCCACGATGGCAGAGTTGGTGTACTGGTTGGTGTTGGCCAGCCAGCTTTCATCCGTGACGTTGAGCCTTGGGGAGCCATGCGGGGAAGGTATGGGGGACTGGTTGGGCGAGCAGGATGTTTGGCAGAAGGGGGCACCATTGAAACTGTACTTCCTCTTGCCCATACCGCCACCCCCACCACCACCACCACCACCACCACCACCACCACCACCTCCGTGGCCACTTCCACCACTGCCGCTTCCGCCGCCGCCGCAGGAAGGGGAATTGGGCCTTGATCCGCGATGATGACCAGCCCAGCTTTCTTCGGCTACTGCCCCTATCTGGGGGGAGGAGGAAGGAGAATGGTGCGGGGAGATCGCAGGCCCGCCGGCATGCGGGCAAGACAGGAGTGCCGATGAGCCCTTGGGGGAGACACAGGGGGACTGCCAGGGAGAGTTCTGTGGAGAGTGGTCGTAGTTGTAGAAGCCGGACTCGTAGGAGGAGGCCTCCGAGTTGCAGCTGCGCGACGAGATGCTGCTGGCGGGGCTCAGGCAGCTGGGGTCGCGGTAGCCGTCGGCGTTGGGGAGGGTCAGCGTCACCACGGAGTTGACCCCGCGCTTGGTGATGAGGTCCAAGTGGCTGCTCTCCTCCACCTCCTCCTCGGGGAAGGGGCTGTAGGCGGTGATCTCGATGCGGGGGCTTTCTAGAGCCGGCGCCCCGTTGGGTCGATATCCCTGGGGCTGGTAGTATCCCCCCGCCACCTGGTTGTTGTTCTGGAGGCCGTAGCCTCCCTGGTGGCAGGAGGAGACGGAGATAACCGGACTGGGCTGCAGAGTGTGGTATTGGGTGGCCAGACAGGGGTTCCCCATGCCCAGTGGGACAGACAGGCTGACATTTGGGGTATAGCTGTATGCATCTGAAAAAGACATTGGAAAGATGTATTATTGTTATGGCGGTACTATCCGAGTAGCACACATATCAATGCATATTCAGAAGTGGCACGAAAGTCCCATGTGTGTGCTTTGCTAATCTAATCCTACATTCTGCCTTCATGTATGCTCTGCAGGAGTTGCTGCTAGAGAGGTGATGAATGATCTATTTGATTGATCGCATCAGTCGCTGGGTGAATTAGTCCCCTCCCCTGAGTCAAACTGACAGCACTCTCTTGTGTCACGCTGGGCCTCAGATGAAGTAGTAGAGAGCGTTTATAGCTGACGTGTCACTAACAGGTGTACACAGAAATAATTGGCGCACATGTGTCTCCTGTAGGCTCACACAGCCACCTACACAAACACCAATGTTAAAATGTTATGGACTACAATTTGGCAATGCAAACACTGTCAATCATATGAAGCGATACTAGTGTTCATGACAGGTAGCCTACATCTTTACCATCTTGATAGCTACAGTTATGAAAACAGTAACGGATGACAACAATGAAAACACTTGACTATTAAGTGTCTATAACGTGTCACAATTCCTCACCTGGCTAACATCAAACATCAAATTTCTAAACAGCTATATCTACATCCGTACCAAGGCATTCTGAATACTAGAACAGGGCTTCCCCCTCTGGTCCCTGTGCTATATTGGTGAACCACAACGCTCTGAGTCACATATGATCGTGAAATTGTCATTCATGGTTAGACTTGCTTGAATTAGACTTTTGGAGTCTATTTCTAGAGAGATTGGCATAAAGCATACGGCAAGTCGTACGCCCTACTTTAAACGCCCATGTTGAAATGTGGCGGAGTTTATACATGCATGCCACCAAACATATGCGATCTACACACAACTCCTTATCAACAGCATATCTAACCATTTTAAATCACATATTTTCTATCTGACAAGAGCACAGACAAATGTAAATCATGAAAAACATAATGGTACAAATAGTACTATGATCGTATTGTGATTGGAACCCTAGTACTGCATTTATTATCCTTTCAGAACTACCTATTGGCCCGTCAACCTACCTTTTTCTTTCCTGTGCTCTACCACATGACCGTACTCAAAGAGATAGTTGAAATCAAGCTCTGCTTCGCCGTGCTGAGAACTCATCACTGCTCTAGCGATAACAGTGGCCTTCCACACCAAAAACGACTACAAAAGAAGCGTAAAGAGGCAAAAGACAACAAACACTCAACGAGAACCTAAGTTAAACCGCGCATTCAGATAGTTCCGTTTCCATCTGCTTTAATTTGTGTAATGCAGCTCTTCTGCACATCACCCTGTTCTTGTGGAGAGGATGGGTCTCTGCCCACACAGCCCCCCTACAGCTAACTCCTCACAACAAGCCTGACTGACTATGCGGTAGTCTAACTGTGGTAGATGGGGTTTTTTCCTCTCATTTCGCTCCTTGCCAACATTGCCTTGCAGTGTGTGTATGTGTATGCGCCACACGCACAACAAAACACAAACTGAAACTGAAATTTGGTTTGCCGCCCACCTTACACCTTTCTCACTCAAATGTGTTAAATATTAATTAAACAACATTTAAGAAAATGTTTAAATTGAAAAGAAATGTAAGTTGCCTGACAGACACTTTTATATATATTTATATATGTAATGTTATTAGGGTGTAAAAAGATTATATGATTATTATACTATATAACAATCCTCAGCCTGTGAACTGTCCATGCGGGACCAGCCCAATGTGAATGCAGATGGCATGTGTTCCTCCATGTGGACTGTGGTCCAGACTGAGGCCAGACATGCAGGGACCTCAGGGAGAGGTCAGCTATAGTATAGGTGGTCAGCCATGGAAGTTATCTACAGCATCTTAAGACTCTCCAGGCCACTTACAGCTGACACTTAGCGATGTCAAAACCACACCAAATAGAATACGTTTAGCCTGCGTGTGTGTTTCTGGACTGGGCTTGTAGGATTGCAAGTTGGCAGCAGGCTGCTCAAGATACATCTCAAAACCCACCGTTCAGAGTGTCGTCGTCGTCGTCGTCCCCCCCCCCCCCCCCACACACACACACACCCATCCCAAGCTTACAGCCGATTATTCTTATGCAGTTTATAAGTGAGGGTCTGCAAACTAAAATAAAACAATCAATTACAATTCCAAATCCACAAAAAAAGCATGATGACGTCAGCAATTAAATAATTCATGAATTAACTGACGATAGGCAAACATTTGCTACAACGGGCTGATTTGGTTGTATCCCCCCCCCCCCCCCCCCCACCCCCCTCAATTTTCTTTTTTTACAATAAATACAAAATAAGACATTTTAACCTTTCGTTGTCAATACGCTTACGTAGAGATAATTGCATTTATATAAATGATGCATTACTTATATTGGCTATATTATTATGTGTTATAGATAATTGTATTATTATGGGTAGGGGGGAGTCAACCTGACCTGTCACCGACTACCGAAGCAGGCAGGTGAGGGACTCGCTTTGCACCCCCCTCACCCCCCACCCCGCCAAGTCCGTCTGCGCCTTGCGTTGGTGGGGCAACTGCTTTAAAGCTGATAACGACAACTTAGAAAGTGTACAGGCGAGTTTCAGACTCCACAGAAACTAGCACGCTAAACAGTTTGCGGCGTGGATCACAGAGCGTACCCAAAATGACAATAGCTGTGCACTGAACGCCACCGATTATTGGTCAATGCCATATCTTCATTATCACATCATGTTACGCAAAAGCGGCTATCCTCGTAGCGCAACAGATGCGATACGCACAAAGTTTGGGAAATGCACAACCTCGACTCACCTTCTTCTGCAGACTTCATATTGGAGGCCAGCGAAGTAATGAACTGGAGTCCTCTGTCCTTCCTCGGTGATCCAAAGCCGAATTTGGAGCTGACGCGCACGTAGCCTGTATCCTGCATCCAATAAGCTTACACGCGACTCGCTCTCATAAGGCCAGATGAATGTAAAAACGACCGTTTTGCAAGCGCGAGTTTATTCAATCGAATGTCAAATAAAAAACCATAATTTGCAGTCCACAGTTTAGACCAAATTTGTACTAATTCGCACACCAAATGAATTACGAAAGTTAAGGCTGCTGAATGAAGAAAATCGAGGATGTGAACGCGCGGTCTCAGCCTCGGAGTAAACAGGCTACCTGCCTCGCAGCACTTGGGGAAGGAAGGTGTTGTGGCTGTAGGTGAGTTTGGCTGCGTGAGGTCGCGATGTGTTGTCTAATTAGGATTTCTAGAAACTCCCGGTGCGTGACGCAGCGCGGTTTGTGAAAGGGGCTGGCTTCGCTGTTTTTAAAGCTGGAAAACACCCTCTCCTCCGCGTGCGCCGCCCATGCGAGGATGACGTGATTGGTCCTTGCCGGCTCCTTGCTGGAGAGCTGTCAAAATCCTGGCTCCTCCCGCCAAGGGATTCCATCTGGGAATGTGGAGCGTGGGCGGGGAGGGGTTCGTTTGTGTGCGTGTATGTGCGTGTATGTGCGTGTATGTGCGCGTGTGCGTGCGTGTGTGTGCGTGCGTGTGTGTGCGTGTGTGTGCGTGTGCGTGTGTGTGTGTGTGTGTGTGTGTGTGTGTGTGTGTGTGTGTGTGTGTGTTACTTAAGTCTCTGGGAGGTTTATCTACACTTGTATTTTCCATATTTATGGGTAGGTATAATAGGCTACACAATGAATGTTGCAAATTCGATTTTGTTCTTCTACTGGCTACTTCCGCGATATTATGACCATATTATAGGCATTGGAATAGTTGGAATTGTTCCCCTAAAACCGAAACTAACTTAATAGTAGTTATAATAGCCTAATAGTAATAGTTAAAATAATACAATAAAATCATATACACACCTGTATTTGTTAAGCACCTCTCAACACACACGTCATAGCAGAGCTCAGAATATTTGATCACATAAAATTAATATTGGACGAAATATAATAATGTCTAAAAGTTGTTTTGTTATACTTTGAATTGCAGCTCATTGGTTTTTGTAGGTCAGTCGTATTTTAAATGATTTGTGAATAAATATGTGCTGTAAATGTATTGTATAACATTAACCTTATATATATATATATATATATATATATATATATATATATATATATATATATTTAGATCCTACGATCAAGGGGACTTTGAATGGTCTGAAGTTGTTCAAGGTTATTCAAGAATACAAAAAGAAGAATACAAAAAGCAATTTATTTGGTCGACTTTTTTGAGGCGGATACTGATGTTTTAGAGTGAATGATGTATCAGTTGATATTTGCTCAGGTTTTTTTTTAAACAAGGAACCCTCAAACCTGGTGATAAAAACACATGTACACTTCATAAAATCTCAACCATCCACCTTGAAAACCCAGAATTCTCGACATACGCACCGACTATAAATAAAGAAATAACCCTTTTAAGCCAAACACCGATCAATATCATTCATTTTTCATGAATACATTTCAAATGTATGCACTTGCAGCTGCAGAGAGTACAATTAGTACCAACTTCTCTTCTGATCTCAGGATCTCTTCTGAACAAGAGCCAGGTCCCAACAAATGAATGTAATAAATAAATAAATAAGATCATAAAATCATGCAAATAAAGGGTTGATAGAGTAGCTGCCCCTGATGTTGAAACAGAGACGGCAGGTTTAAGCAAGGAAGGGGGGGGGGGGGGGGCATCATCACACATAATCAGAAGCAGAAGTTCCTTCTGGAGGAGGGTGCATGTGGGGGGAGGGGGGGGGGGAGTGTGTGTGTGTGTGTTTGTTTGGGGGGGGCTAGGTTCCACAAGGAGAGGGTAACTGTACGCCATGTTTTCTTTGCCTACGGTAGCTTGCTGGAGTCTGCTGTGGCTTGGATGATGTGAGCCTGAGATGATGGTTCTTAAGAGAGGTGGTGGTGGTGGTGGTGTGTGTGTGTGTGGGTGTATGAGATACCTCATACTTGAGCAGAAACGGGCGGCAGGAAAAGAGGTGGGGGGGGGGGGGGGATGTAGCCAAAAAACAAGTGTTGATGGACTAACTGTTGGGGAAGACTTTCTGAATGTCTTGGGCTTGTTTACAAGCCTAACCTGTGGTTATCCAATGGCAGTTTGAATAGTTATTTTGATGGATTCGGTGCCATTGAATTAATGGAGGCTGTTAGAGCGTTTAGCCTGTGTGTCACATGGAAATGCCCTAATTACTTGTTTAAGTATTAATACTGTTTATAGTGCTCACGTGCCATGAAGGAAGACTTCCATGGCAACAACGGTATTTCTCTTGCGGGCCATTCGTTCTTTCTCCATACACCAATATGTATGCCAATTATTTATTCTGTGTCTTTCGGGCTTACTTGGTCTCTGTGATTAGATCGATATAGCTGTCTGTTGAGGGACACACAGGACTGCTTCACTTTGACAGAGAAGGTACATTTTGTGGAGGAGAAGTAATTGTTCAATATTTACCTTGGCGGTGTGGTCCGTGGAGGTCAATTACGTCCACACAAAGTGCGAACCAGCACACGCCGACCACCTTCTTCAACGCACTGCCAGAACAATGGCACGAGGCTGTTCTTAAGCTCTTTGCGTTTTAACTTAACTATTAACACAATTGTGGGATTTCTTCCATGTCGTTTCAGAATGTCTTTCACCAAATTGCTTCGCTGCAATCTTTGTCGCCGCCGAGGGACTTAAAGGCCGTGCCAGCGGTGCTGACGGCATGATAAATGTAAAGAGTGGTTACTGCTGTTTGAGCCCGAGTAGTTAATGCCACAGATCTCTCATGTGTACCACTAGTGGTTTGGCGCAGGACTCTGCATGCTTCTGGCATGGCCACAGAGCCTTTCTTAGAACTCTCCATTATAAAATAGGAATGACACGTACAACACAGATAAAACCGCACGGAGATATGTAAATCAAGAACCCGGGAGGGCTTACTGCTGTCATATGTGTTTGTCTAGACATCAGGATTGCTACCAGTAGGTAAAAGAAAAGGACTAGTGGTAGCTGCTTAAAATGGACAGTGATTCTAACAAGGATTCGTGCTGGCTTGTTACAAACTCTTTAGTCAGAACAACCCTAAGCAATAAAACTAGCTGTCCCTTTAAAGCTCTACAGTTAATCCTCTACTTTTACACATGTAATTCATGTTTGACATATACAGGGCAATATATACAGTGGGGCATTTCGCCCGCAACTTATATTATACATTTGAGTAGATTTAAACTATGCTGCTATGGGCTGTAACTTGAACCAGGCTGCATGTTTAATGCTAACTGTAAACATTCATTAATGGACCGGTGGCACAAGTATGTGTTCATTATTCAACCTTACAGTACAATTAACCCCTGCCGGCACGGCTGCAGGATATTTTCCAGTTCCTAATGCACGTTGAATGGAATGGAATGCATCCTCACAAGAACACAGCATAAGCAGAAGTAAAAAAAAAAAAAACAGAAGGCAGTCATTGCCTGTAATTAATTTGTAAACTGAGATAATCTAGGTAGTGAGCCACAAGCCGGGTGGAGGGGCTGTTCACATTCATCGTACTTCTCCATTTGTTGCTTGTGTTCGGGTCTCAGGAGTGGTGTACGTCCGCTCATAATGGAGAACTAGTTGGAGCTATCTTGGGCATGTCTGGACACCGCTGTATGTTTAGCTGCTGGCTCTCAGATTCCTCTTATGAATGGGAAGTACAGGATGTATCTGGCCCGTACACTATAGAACGGCGCTTTGTCATCGCGCCACATGCACGTTGACTAAGATTGGCTGTTTGGTGAAATGGGGAAGGAGTGCAGGTACGACCTGATGCATGCACTTGATACGATCGCAGCAACTGCAAGTATTTGTTTGGGCTCATGACAGTAGGGCATTGGTCCGTTGGAACATTGGGAGTCATAAGATTGAAAAAGTTAACACAGAACAGTCCCCACTTGCACAGTTCCTTTGAGTAAGGCACTTGCATCAATATACCATCGCAGGAGTTGACGGTAGAATGGGGTCTGTGTCAACACACTACAAACACACGTCAAGTGGAAGCTTTTAAATAACCTGTCTTGATTGACCCATCAAATAGCCTACGGCTGCCTCCTTGTATCTGTGGTTTGTTAAAGTTGTGCTTTATTCAAGAGCCCAAAAAAGGGTTGCTTCTACAGGTGTATCTAATCCATCGATTGTGTACCCCATGTTCAACAACAGTTTTTGAATCCATATGATGTTTATGTTTTTTTCAAACATCATGTAAAACACAGTCATATGTGAAATGCTGTCGAAGACCACAATGTCAGTTTCAGACAAGCAGGAATTTATTTTAATTTGATGACATTATTTTGAGTGTATTCATTTGGTTGTGCTACAAACCCCTGCTAATGTAATATGATGAGGGCACTTGATGGTTTTGTGTTTATAGTGTATGACTGTCACATGAAGATCCGGTGTGCTGATTTAAAGACAGGCATATATGTCAGGGCAGTTTTAATGACAGGGTGCTTTGGCATGGCTGCAGCACTATAAAAGTACTTTATAAAGTCCAGCACAGTAAGTCCCTGCTTATGTGCGCGTAAAAGGGGTCAGCCACATTTTGAAGTTAAAGGTGACTGTATACCCTTAAGCACACAGCCTGTGTGTATTGAAAGGTGATTCTCCTCTTTTATCCCATTGATGGATTGGCGCAGGATAGTGTAGGGCTGGTGTTGGACTCCCAGCTGAAAGGTTCTGCGTTCAAACTCCATGTCCGCAGCGGGCTACCTGTAGGCTTGGGCAAGATGCCTCACCCCCTACCTGCTATTACACCTATCTCAATTAATTAAATCGAAGTAACTTAGCATAAAAGTGTCTATATGCCATCAAATATGACTAAACAGTAAATACTGTAGTACTTGAGGACATGAAGAAATAGTGCTCCTGTAAGCGTTGGTTTCAGGGGGATACAGTCGTCACTTCGTCGAACGGCACAGAAAGTGGTACATGTTGAGGCAGGATGTTACCTGTCAGCTGATGCTATTTTGCCACATTCTTGAGAGCTGTAGAACGAGATTAACAGGACGACATGGCAATACGGACAGCTTTTTCAAAGGATCCAGAGATTGGTCAAATGTTTGCTATTTTTGCACATGCTCAAGTGCTGTCCACATGGCAGTATAAGCGCTTGATTCACAGACTCCAGAACATAATGACACATGACATCCAGGAAGGTATGAAGATGTCTCTTCAACAAACCCTCTTCTCTAGTGCTATGGTGGACACTCAAAGAGGACCTTTGGGAAGAGCGACTTCAGCGTTTTGCTACGGTGACTCTGTGGTCAGTCTTGACCTGTCATAAACACATCTCAAAAAGGAGATTCATAACAGCTTAGCGCTTGCTGTATAGATCAGCCCCGTCAATGCTATAGGCATAATCTGTCTTCATAATGAATTACTGGCAAACTGCCTAATATTGATGAAGAGTAGCTATGGAGGGAGAGGTTGGAGGCAGAGATGGGAGGGAAGAGGAGGGGAGGGAATCGGAGAGCCGGACAGGACAGTCTGTTGGGGTTTCTCTCTCGTGTTTCTGTCTGTTCTCAATACCTTCCTTCTTCACAACTCCTGTGACGGAACCCCCTTGTATGTTTCCTGCTGTTTGTGTGAGTTACTTGGCAACCACGGCGGCAGCTGTGCAGTTAAAATGTTTTTTTGACACTGTCGGGAAGTGTTGAAGGGTCAACATGTGGGTCGAATACTTTACGCTTTCGCTAGGTTTACATCGCAATTCAAGAAAAAAGTGTTAAATGTGCATGCAGGCGGGGGGGGGGGGGGGGGGGTCGAGCTGATTTCAGATTAACCCAGCGAGAGATTATATAAGGGGGTTATATATATAAGGGGTTATATAATGTTTATATGATGGTTAGATGAAGGTGATGAGCGCTGATGATAATGAGTGACGAAATAAATTAGATCTTCAGACTTGGCAGCAGCTCCACTATGTAACACATGCGAACACGTTCCAGGAAGAATTTGGAAAGAAAAGAGTGATTCTCACCATCGTATTAGTCAGCTCATCATCTGAATTCTTCGAACATCTGGCACTGATATGACTCAAGCAAAGAATGGTGTGATCTTCTGAGGAGCTTCTGGTTTCATTGGTGGTGTTCATCTTGACCTTTGACCTCATCGCCGGTGGTGTTATAGCGCACACCGACACCTGGGGGCCGATAGAATGAACTGACCAATGCCACCGCAGATTGGGTTCTGCCTTCGTCAGAGCCTTACGTACTTTAAGACCCCTGACATGTTTAAAGTATGTGTAAGGGTGTAAGTATAGCAGACACATACACCCACACACACACACATACACACACACACACACAACACACACACACACACACACCTTAAACGTCTATGGGTGTATGTGCAGTCATGCCTACTCAGTCGGGTTTAGGATGTCTGCGTCCGGATGAACTTCTCATCAGGTCAGTTTGACTCACAGGTCGCTGAATTCCATTAACTCACACTCAACACATGTGCGTAACATATTTAGGTGTATGTGTGTCTAAGCACATACACACATCAAGACACTGACACACACACTGATAAACACACACACACACACACACACACTCTCTTAAACACTCAATGCTGTTGGATATGATTTGTGTTCCCTCATTCTTAGTCAAACACATGTGATTCCTACACTTTTAGATCCAGGCAGACATAACAGAGTGCTGCCGAAAGAAATGTGTCCATTGGGAGAGAGCGTTCCGTGCTACCGAGAATTCATCCAAAGCCATTCCCTTTACACCCCGAAGCAAGAAGCTCATACGGAATCTCTGGAAATCTGATCTTGTGGTGTATATGTGTTTTTCGTGAAAACTTGAATGTTAAAGTGGTGTGTTCCCAACCTCAGACACTGATCCCAATCAAGGCGAATACCCTGATGCTGCAGTTTGAAGCAGCCGTGCTGAAACCAAATAGTTTAATGGTGTAATGAGGGAGCGCTCTCAAGGAAAACAGGAGCCCCGTCAGATCAGTTAGCATTACTCTCAAGTCAACTAACCTGATCAGTTAGCATGACACACAAGTCAACAGACCTGATCCATTAGCATGACTCTCAAGTCAGCAGACCTGATCCGTTAGCATGACGGTCAAGTCAACAGACCTGATCAGTTAGCATGCCACTCAAGTCAACAAACCTGAGCTTTATTCACAAACAAAAAGAAACAAGGCTTTAGCAATTCATCCTGAGACGAGAAAGTGAATCTTCAGGAATTCTCCATGACTGTTGACTGTTCTCCTCCTGGTTAAAAAAATATTTCCAATATTAGTCATTTGTGCTGCCCGCAGAACAAACCAGCACAGCCAGTAAAACATGGTCAAAATTTTTGTTCCATATTGACTGAAAATGATCACTGAAGTGATTCACAGGTCTTCCATTCTTAACCAATAAGCAAACACAGACCAATGACTGACTCCCAGAACTTGGATGTGAAGTGCAAATGTGTTTTCTAATGAACAGAAGTACAGCATTGGTAGAACACAACAGTACAGAGAGAGCAAACAGGATGCTGCTCTCCTATGCAAGCGAAAGAGTATATCTACGATAAGCCCTTTGCCACAGAGACTTTAAATGCAGTGGAGTGGAAGTGGATAGGGCCTGTAGTCTTGGTATTGGGTGTATCTATTGACAGTGCAATAGGTAGTCACTGTGTGTTTTAGCGATGACAAAGCTTCTGAGACAAATCCCTCATTCCTCATCATCATCATTATCATCATCATCCTCTCTATAGGGGGGGTGGCTGACTTAAAAGCCATTCATGCTTATGTCTATTCGTATAGCTTTAGTGTCTTCATTTCATTGTCAAAGTGCTTCTCTGGCCTATGGTTTAAATATTATTATTTTTACAACAACACCTCGAAAAGGTAAACATAGGAGGACCCCCCCCCCCCCCCCCCCACACCCCCCACACACACACTCCCCCACCCCTCCTCATCACCCCAGACCAGAAGAGCAAAAAGGGGGTGGGCTGGCTGACATTTAAACAGAAAACATATACTCAAGAAGAAAAATTACAAAAATGCAGAAACATGGCCTGCATTAGAATATGCATAACACAGTGCTAAGATGCACTCAAACACAAAGTTATGAAGCATCTGTGATTAACGTTGAGGTGCTTTGGATTCAAATATAGACGTATAGTAGAGAGGAGCCGGAAGATACAGGAAGCTTGAAGCCAGATCAGTTCCAGGCAGGAGGCAGAGCCTGATCACAGGGCAAGGTGTGCCAGCCCCCAGACAGGCAGTCGTCTGGAAGCCTCCGATCCTGCATAACTAATGTTATGACAATTCGTCAAATGCCATACATCTCCATGACCATAAACCAAGTCTGATTGATGTATTTATTTATTTAATTTGTGTCTGCTGCTCCCGAGTGTATTACCCAGTGTGATGCAGCATGTTTCCTGTCCTCGGGGACGGTGGATGCTATAGCAACAGTCTGTATTTGGAGACCCGGAGAGCGTGCATTTAGTGAGCGTTGTGACACATGTGCTCCGGAAGGGCCAGCAGCAGGTCGGGGGGGGGGGGGGGGGGGGGATTGTGAAATGAGCTTCATGTCTTCGTGGCTGTGCAGTTTGTCAGAGGATCTGGCAGACTGTGGTAGGTGGTGTAACTCAGCAGATCCCCTGTGTGTCAGAGCCTGGCCGCGGCGGCTAGCGCTACTTCCAGAAGGGGTTCGGGGAAACCGCCTGGGTCTCCCTCATTGTCAGCCTCCAGTAAGAGAGGGGGATAAGGGGGTGCAACTGGGCCAGAGGTTGCTTTCTTAGTTCTGGGATGGTGGAGATGTGCGTGGTTGTCAGGAAAACCATGCTTGTATAATATGTGTTCCCACATTTTCACCTCCACGTGCGTGTGTTTGCACTCACACACGCACGCACACACGCACACCCTACTATACAGATACACACATACACATGCACACACACTGGCATGTAGACATATACATGCACACACACTGGCATGTAGACATACACACACACACACTCACACACACTTCCATGCAGCCAAAAACCCATCACATGCACGTCCACACACAATGCTCAGGTCTTGTCACAGGGAATCCCTTGTAGTCAGCCTGAGAATCCACACACCCAGACGCTCAATAATGGTCCTGACGTTCTTCAACAGTCTCAAACTATTTTGACCCAGCACCTCGGGTGACTCACTGCTTCAGATTTCCACACTTCTCGGCAAGGAGCTCCAGTGTAAGCGTGAGGAGAAGACCTCCAGACGTAAGGCAGTTTCACATTCACTGGGCGCTAGATCAGCTCTCTGTCAACAACTGGCCTATGTATCTGTATCTCTGTGTGTCTCTGTCTGTGGTGTGTGTCTGTGGTGTGTGTGTGTGTGTGTGTGTGTGTGTGTGTGTGTGTATGTGTGTGTGTGCGTGAGAGAGAGAGAGAAAGAGAGAGAAAGATAGACTGTGTGTGGTCGTCATTGCAATCCTGCATCTGGTTTTATGTGTATGTTTGGAATGTGTGTGTGTTTGGTTGTATCTACGTGTGTCTATTTGTGTATGGGTGTGTTTGTTTGTGTATGTGTTTGTGTAATGTCCCTGTGTGTGTGTGTGTGTGTGTATGCGCGCATGCGTGTGTGTATATCTGTCTGTGTGCTTGTGTGTGTGTGTGTGTGTGTGTGTGTGCTTGTGTATGTGTGTGTGTGTCTTCTTATTGTGTCTTGGTATGGACACATGTGTGTAGCTACTTCTATCTTTCTGTCTCTTTGCTTCTCTTTCAGAAGCCAGATTGTCAGGGTGGATCCCAGCCTTAACAGCTGTGCCAGATCTTCTCATACCCAGGTCTCCTGTCCGCATTAAACACCCAGGGTAGACGGACTACCATGACAACCATTACACAACGTCCCGGCGATCATGCACCCTCACAATATATTATGGCAGAGATGATGGTGTTTTTTTTTCCTGGCCCGACATTACAATCGTAGAGCTATTTTTGGGCAATGATTTACAATAATATTGTGTTTTTCTGTAATGTTTGGATACTGTGATGGTAAATGCACATATACTGTAATTTATAATAAACAAACAAACACTAGGGCATGAGGAAGGGAAGACTGTTACATAGAACAGAATATAACAACCATATTGGTTCATTAAAGGATACAAGGATGTTTGTGACTAGTTTTCCAAGTATTCCTAAGTCTCAGGAATAGGCAGTATATAAAATATACTGCCCATCATACAGATGTGACCCATCCCTTCACCACCCCTTCCCCATATCCCACTATACAGCGTCCTAGCGGGGATGTTAGCTGAGGCGTTCCATATGATAGGAAACTGAGAAGAAATGAGGGGTAGAATATGGGCCTTTACACACGTCTCATCTTGATGTGAACTTGATCAACTCTTGAAATAACAGCTGATAGCACTCAGACGTGTGACACAATGTCTATGCTGTATAATCAAATGTCTCTTTTGATCTGCTCATGAAAATATCAACTTGATAGCGGTGATATCCATTGGCTAGCACTGCTGGTATCAATGTGTGAAGTAGGAGTCCCTTAAGTATAAGGTAGAAGGTATTTTGTAAAATTATAGGGTACTTTGTGCTTTTCTTGAGTGTGCTGTTGACTGGGCTGATTAGATTGGAAATTGGGGTCTGCTTGACCACCTCATGAGACATATTGGATAGATCCATGACCCTAAACACGCTTATAGAACAATACAATAAACAAAAATAACAGATTAATGAACAATGTTCTTTGTTCGTTTTTCTTTCATCTTATTTTTGTTTGTTTTCTAATTGTTTTTCAACACTGTTTTACGAATAAAGCTTAGGGTATGATTTGTATTAATTTGAAACGGTTGGAAAGCTATATTTCTGTTTCACGTATGACTACTACCACCTATTGGTACAATCATGTACTGCAATTAGATGGACCGTAGAGTAAAATAAAGGCATTTGTAAACGTCTCAATAGCCTACTGATTAAATAAAGTTGCTATCCTCTGAAACGAATATCCTGTACATGTTAACATATTGCCATAAAACATTGTGGTAAAAAAGTACAAATATTTGATTGTATTTAAATATATATAAAAAAACATTATTTGGAGAACAGAGAAGCAGAGTAGATTAGTCTTAAAAAATGTTTATGTGAATAGAATACCGAAGAAAATAATGTCACTGTATGTGCGGACTTTGCGTAGTATCCCATTGCCTGCCCGTAGGTGTCATTGGAAGTCTACATTATCTGTTAACGTGTCACGGTGTCTCGGATTTCAACGTGGGGCATAGCGACATCTAGCGGACAGGATTGGTATTACCTCTAACACTTTTAATACAAATATAGGTAGGGCTATAGATCTATATATATATATATAGTGAAGAAATGAATATATATATATATATATATATTCATATCTTCACTTAAAACTTATTTGAAGATAGGGACAATATAATGTTTGAGGCTATTTGTTGACGTCAAAAGATATAGGCCTATTTAATAGTCTTCTATAAACTCAATGAGTAAAACTTTGTCAACTAGGAACTTCGGAGGCATATGCTGCTTTGTGTGACCCCAGACTTACCTCTGCAGGCCCGTCTTGTCCGCTCTAGTCGGGTTGTAATGTTCAGCGACAGTTCCCTCTGTTTGATACGCAAGAGTAACGTGCATACCTCTGATGCAGTCTGTGTAAAGTAAGGGAAACATGATAGTGATTGAAATCCAAATACTTTGCCCCAATTTCCATTTTTATGTTTTTATATTAGTATTAAAAACAGATATGGATGATGTCATGCTTGGGAGGCACGTTTGCTCACTGAGGTCTGTGTGTGAAGTGTGAAGTGTGGCAAAACCGCCAGAAAATATCAGATAACCAGGTTCAAGATCCATGTTGAAGATCCATGTTGCGTATGCATATCAGGGTAACCTGATGCATTGAGAAACTATCTGGAGAGGGGGTTCACAAATGGGACAGAGACACCATTGTACAACCAACAGCTCTTAGCTGATTGTTCGTAACAGCTCGCCTCATTATTGCAATAACGCTTTGTTTTGCGTTGTTTCAAGTCTGTTTCTGAACATATACGCTTGCACGTTAGGCCTCGACTATTTCTTGCTCTGCTCCGAGATTAGACTCTCGCTGCTTATGTGTGTATTTATTTATTTATTTATTTATTTATTTATTTATTTCCGAGAAGACAGGCGTGTGCGCCCGTGAGTGACAACTCTCACAGGGAGCAGATTGGTCTCCTCTGAAGCAACACTAACGTCTAATGAGCATCCGTGTCCATCAGGCCGTGGCTCTGATACATGACTAATAAACATTCGCACCCGGGCTACGTCGAGCTATTTCAAGGCCGATGAATGGAGGCGTTTTTGTAGGAAAAATAGGGTCTTTTTCTTGTCCTTCCACCTCTGTGCTCATGTCATTCTCATTAGCGGAACGGTAACGTTTCCTCCCGACGACACGAGCTCATCGGTGTTTAGTCAGATCAACGCTGTCACGTGTTGTCGTTCCCCGCGCGGGAGTTCATGTACTCCCACGGGCACACGCGCATCAAAATGTGTGTGTGTGTGTGTGTGTGTTTATGTGCGTGTGTGTGTGTGTGTGTGTGTGTGTATGCCTGCGAGCGTGTGCGTGCGTGCTGTGTGTGTGTGTGTGTGTGTGTGTGTGTATGTGTGTGTGTGTGTGTGTGTGTGTGTGTGTGTGTGTGTGTGTGTGTGTGTGTGTGTGTGTGTGTGTGTGTGTGTGTGTGCTTGTATTTTGCTTCATTGCTGCCACCACCTGGAAAACGAATGACATGATAGAGCAAGTAGTAGAATTAGAATCTGGACAACTTCATGCTTTATTGGTAACTTTGTCATCATCATTTTTCAATTGTTTTCCCCAGTTTATTTTAAATAACATTGGGACAGTGTTATTTAAAATATGTTCTAACATTTTTCTGATATTTTAAATATGCACTGACAAATTGGCTACAGAGGGAATATGTATGTAGATTTGCATTGAAGCAAAGTGTTGTAAAGAATGTACTCAGCCAAAAAAGGTCAAGAAGGAATTGTTCTTAAATATAATCTGTACTTTTAAACATTTTAATTATAATTTGTTGTCTTGAGGGTGTCATTTATCACCCTGTATTATTAATTTATTTGAACCAAAACACATTTATATGTAAATTATATCTAAACAATTTGCCTTAATTAATTAGCATATTTTGTAATAAATGCTAGGTTTGCAGGCCGTCATTTAAAAGAACAACTATGAAAAGATCCTTAACCCTTTATTATGGTTGGAATGGGCCGTGAGGGCAGACTAAATGTCAACGTTAATTTAATTGTGTTCTTCATTAAATCCGTGGACATGACAATGCTTCTGGTATGCTTTTTGAAGATATGGAATACCTGAGCTTCAGGCCACTGTTAAGTCAAGTCTGTATTGGCTTGGTCTGACTGACACAAAATCATCTCCCAAAATGTATTTCCTCTTTGAGTGTAAATTAACAAAAAATGCTATATGTTGTTACTCCTTCTGTGAGTTCATTTTAAGTGTGTTTACTGATTACAGCACACACACTCTCTCACACACATGCACGCATGCACAGACACACACATGGACATGCGCACACACACACACACGCACATGCACTCACACACACACACACCCGTACACACACACAAATGCACACACGCACACGCATACAGCCAGAACATCACAGCAATGGATATTAAGGCGATAGGTTTAGCGCCACTGAAATAATTATGAAATCCATACCAATATTTTTCTTTGCCAAAGCAGCAAAGTCAGCCCGCTACTGTAATTACATAAAGTGGCCCCCGGCTCTTATTGATATACAAATATGGCCGAAACGTTTGTCTACTTTGCTGCGTCTGGGCTCTCTAATATATCTATACATCAATATATATATATACATATATATATATATGATATAACATATAATATACATCTATACATGTTAGCTTTTCAATAATTGCATGAGTTATAGGAGGCCATCATGTACAGAACAGCTTGATAATGATGTGCAGGGAGATTGCTTATTAACATGGCAGGGAAGACAGTTAGACGTGCTCTCTCACACACACACATGCAAACACATACACCTGCACCCAGATACGCACACACACACACACACACACACACACACACACACACACACACACACACACACACACACACACACACACACACACACACACACACACACACACATATAGGATACACAGCTTGTATAAGTTACAAGAGAGAAGCCTCTTTAAGCTTGCTGATTATACGTGTGTCCCCCCCCCCCCACACACACACACACACACATAACACACACACGCAAGCACACACACACAAAGACACACAGACACACACACACAAATATTCACACATGCATGTGCCCACAAAGATACATGCACATATACATATATACACACACACACACACACACACACACATACACTGTTTATTTATTTATTTTATATGGCAAACAGCACATTTATACATCCTGTTTGCATGTCTATGCTTATGTGTGTTTGTGTAGGCCCATCTTAAACTCTGAGAAACAGGATGATTTAATGAGAAAATAACAAACAATAGCACAAAATTACAACAAAAGATTTCAATGAGTTTGAAAGCAAACTGGTTCATATTCATTCATTCATATTCTGCACTCGCTCATGTCTTTAATACTAATCCACTAATGGCTTAGTCTCCAATATGCTTAACCATGGAGCAATTTAGAAATACTGTCTTAGCATTCAGCAATAACAACGCAAGCTTAATCACCACGACAAAGCCATGACGTAGCACAGAGAGCTGTCCAGTGTTGCCGTGACGATGCACTATTCTTATTAATTGTGTGTGTGCGGATTTATATTGAGGCAACATAGCAGATAGCAGCCCCCCTGACCTCTAGCCGACAGGAAAACTGAAAGGGCATGACAGGGGTCAAATGTCAAACTGCAATTGATGTCACTGTGTTCACATGGCTTTTGCTGTTGCATGATTAGTGAGCTATGTACATTTAGATAATGTGTTTGTCCCACTAATCTATCAGGTATGGGTGCCCTTTGCCCCCCGGACCCCTAATGCACTCCAATGTATTTATGGTGAATAATTAAAATGGAAAAGCATGCATTAAAACCGATCTCTACTTAACAGATCTTAACTAATGAGATTAGGATAATGAATAGGCCACTTTAGCAGCTTGGCCCCTGTGCAATGGCTGTTTTGCTGACGACCGCTGAATATGACAAGGTTAGCATTATAAACCTTACTGGCCGGGCTGGGTGACGGGGTTTAGAGGGCGATGGATTATAATAGATTATAATGGTTTTTCTATGAATGCATTCATTACAGGCGTGAAATACAGTGGACCTTGCCTCACGTCTGTCTGCGAGGTGGGGATGAATCATAACTCTGGTAAATCATGAGCAGTGTTTTGGTTTCGGCATTTATTTTCAATCCGCTCCGTGGTTACACACTCACAGCCTGCCAATCAGAATTTGACGTGAAGTCTATGTTTGGTTCCACACAGGTAGCAGGGTTGATACGTAGATGTATAGGGCTGGGGGGTGGTAGTGTAAAATGGGCAGCAAGGGGTGGGAGTCAAGGGGGTGATTTTAGGAAACGAGCTCTAGAACACAGACTTCTCCAGCGGTGCCCCCCCACCTCTCTGTCTTTTCATCTTTGACTCACCCAACTCACCCCTTCTCCCCCCTCCCCTCACTCAGTTTCTTCATTTAAAAAAAGGAAAGGAAAACGTCTGCCGTGCGTAAACGACATCAGCTGTGAAACATCCAATACCCCTAAAAGGTTAATTTTCAATTTGCCCAGTGAAAGGTTACCATTACATTTTGACCTGCAAATTGTATCTGCCCGTTTAATACCCTATCATTTCATGTTGGGATCTCTTTGTAGCAGGGCTATATTTGGTGCTAACCATCTGTTTATTATTTAGACACCGTCTGGAATATGCAGGAGGAGGGTGTGATCCATACCTTTGGCCCTGCACGGGAGCCCCTGCCTCTGTCTCTCAGGACCAATTAAAACCCTGTTCGCTTTAGTAAATCCCTGACAAGAACCTGGCCCATCTTAGATCACTGGGAGAGAGAGAGAGAGAGAGAGAGAGAGAGAGAGAGACACACAAAGAGACAGATACAGAGTAAGAGAAAGTGAGTGTGTAAAGGAAGTGTAGGAGGCTACTGAGGGTTTAATAAGGGCCTGCAACATAATCGCGTGTGTTATGCTGGCGGTGAAGGTGTTACAGACCTGAGGTTTCTGGAAAAAGGGCTCGGCAATAACGGATAGGTGTTAAACAATGAAAGAAAGAGAAGGTGTCCATTGTTGTCCTTTTTATTTTCTCTGTGGTTAATATGTTTCTCCCTACTAAGACAACTGTACGCCACAATGAACACTCTCTGAGGAAAATACTGGGATGTAAAGAGCGGTGAAAGTGGTATGGACTAAGCAGTTACATCTTACTTTTTATGGGTATAAAAAAATACATATATGTTTTAACACCAACACATTTTATGGGTGCATCTTTACAGACCCTTATCTTAAAAAAACGAAAACAAAAATCCAAAGCAGGTCGCAAAGACCAGACTGTCTCTGTGGGGGCCATGTTACAGTCTGGCCTTAACAGGTGCTCTGGGGCTCCCAGCATTAACACCAACACCTGGCCCTCAGGCCCCAATGACCAGATGCCAGACAGCACCATTACTCAGCTATGTAGATAAAAGATAGAAGGAGCCAAATGAGGCTCCTGCACACATCAACAAAACAAAGCCAGCCTGGTTCTCTTTCACCCCCTTTTTATTTTCTCTTACATCCTTCAGATAACAGGTCTTTTTTCCACTGTGGTTTTCAAAGCATCTAAAAAACGATAGGATATTTCAAAGCGAGCCAGACATTCTGAGATGGGGAACATCAACTGGAGCAATTTCTCCGTTCACTACGTATGGAAGTTACATTCCTCAATCCTCTAAGGGGAAGCAGAAGGGTTTTTAACGAGCCAGAAATGGCCAGCGATTCGACCCCTCCACCTCGCTGTTTTAGCGGTGGTGGGGTGGAAGTGGTTTTACTGTATTATGGGAACTGTGGTCGTAGAAATTACCCACTTGATCCAAGTGAACCTGGATGGCCTCCTGACTTCTGTTTGGAAGATTATCAGCAGCCCTTTCATGACAATCTCCTTCTGTGCTCTTGATATAGAAAAAGGAAAAAATGGCATCCTTCTCTTTTTCCTAAGTGCTAAGACGCTAGATCAGTGAAGAGCATGTTAACATCTCTGCAACATCTCAAAGGAAACACACATATTAAGTCATAATTCCCCCTCTATTCTCAGACCATGGGTTTCACTGCCGTGCCATTACGGTTTATCTTGGGATTTCAAATGTGATGTTATCAAAACATTGAAATACTTCTAAAACAACAGGAGGTGTGTGTGGTTAGACGCTTCTGTATGAACAGCACTGAGCAAACAGAGAAAGAAAAACCGAGTGGGGAATTTGACGTATAAATGGCTGTCAGTTTTAAATGAAATCTATGGGTTATTTATCCTGGCCAGTGCTCCAGGGTCAGGACAGTAATGGCTTATGTCATTGACAACGATTGGTGCGTCGCAAATACATTGACAAAGAGACATGATTAGTTGGACCTGACTAAGCAGTTGTCTCAGGGCTTTATCGGCGAGAACACAGCACACCTTGCTCATTTTCATCCAAGGCAATGCAGTATTTCTGCTGCGCATCTCACCCATCCTTTATTTTGACCGATAGAGCTTCGACTTTAGGGTTATGCAGAGTGGTTTTAGCACTCCAAGGTGTCAGCACCTTTAAGACCACCTGCTGATGGACACAGTGAAATTCCGACGCACGTTCATGCACACACACAGACTTACACACACACACAAACAATCATGCGCATGCACACACACACACACACACACACACACACACACACACATACACATTTATGCAAACACACATAGGCATGACTACAATTTTAATGCAGTCCTCTCCTAATTATTCACACTTATGCACATACGCTGTCGGCTCCATACAATGAGTGCAACATTCACAGGCACGCACAGACACACACACACAGACACACACACACACACCCTGATCAGCTGATAGAAACACAGCTTTTTGTCATTGTTCCCACGTTCTTTTTGATCCCTCTTTTATTGGAACTTGTTATTTACTGTGCCTCTCCTCTTCTCTCTCTCTCTTTCTCTCTCTCTTGTTCTCTCTCTCTCACACTGTGAGCAAAGAAGAGTCTAGACCATCATGTCTCCCGGGGTGAAAAATGACCCATTCATGAGACTCCTCAGTATCTTACGCCCCCATCCAGACACAGGGAGGGCAGTGACCGTCCGGGGTCAAAGGTCACCAGGGGCTCCTTGTTCACATGGCGATAGCTGCTAGCACCGCGACTCCCTTCATGACCCTTCATCACATTAGAATTGAGCCTCAGACCTGGCGTGTGTTTAGGGAGGACCTGGATACTAGAAGGATAATACTGGGACAACATATAGAGAGAGAGGGAGAGAGAGACATAGACAGAGAGGGAGACATTGAGTGAGAAAGAGCGAGAGGGAGAGCGGGAGGGAGGGAGAGAGATGGAGTGATGGAGAGATGGAGGGAGAGGGAGGGAGAGGGGGGGGAGAGAGAGAGGCAGGGAGGGAGATAGAGATGGAGAGAGAGAGAGAGAGAGAGAAAGAGAGAGAGAGAGAGAGAGAGAGAGAGAGAGAGAGGGAGGGAAAGAGAGAGATAGTGTGAGGAAAGGCATGGAGTGGTAGAAAGGATGAATGCCAGTGCATATAGAGAAAGATAGAGAATGTGTGTGTGTGCGTGTGTGAGAGGGCTCCAGTGCTGTGACAACAAGGCTGTGATTCCTCCCTGCTGCCCATTCCAGAAAATTAAATATTGATCAATCTCCCTCGGCCTGCTAACAATGAGGGAGATAAAGAAGAGTATTAAAGGTAATAAATAAATACACACTTATTCCTCCTGTCAAAGCCAAGGGATGGTTGCGTAAGGGTTGGGACTGTGGTGGTGGGGGGAGGGGGGGGGCGATGAAAAACCCCACCCTCAGCGTTAAAAATACCAAACTATAATTCAGTGACCACAGAACACAGGATGAGAACATCATTGGACAGAAGGTCTCTCTGAACCCCCCCCCGGCTATAGCTAACAGCAACTGCCCGCATCTCCTCCACCGATCCATTTTATCGGCTGGGGCTCCTGCGCACGCGTGGGCTTTTTAAATAATTAAGCAGGCCTATGTTACTATAGCTCTCTGCTGCGGGCAGATATGCATCTTCTGCACCACCGGGGCTGCGGCACCTTCCACAGCGCCAGCAACAGGAGCCGGCGTCCGCGCTGACACGCCACTCACTGCGCTTCATTCCGTCTAGAAACATCATCAACGTCATCTGGCTGGTAAAAGGTCACGGGAACGACACGGATGTCACGTGTTTGATGTAACACTCTGAAATCTATCGAAACTATCCAAATGTTGAATAAATTTATTAAAAGGGAAAGAAAATCAGTTTGTATATTTCATGTGCAATTGATGTGTGGTTGATTAAGATAAATAATATTTTTATATTATTTGATTATAAATGTTTGAAGGCAATGCACTCTTGCACTGATATATATATATATATATATATATATACTGTATATATATATATATATGTATGTATGTATGTATGTATGTATGTATGTATGTATAAAAGGCAGATGCAGGGAGCTATCAATACACATGTGCCAGCACAGAGCTGTGACATAGTATTGCCGGCGCTTCCTGTTTTACCCTGCAGGTTTTCGCAACATACACTCTGATTACAGGAATCAGCTTCTTCTTATAAAACACAGGCATGGAGGGATCCTTCGCGTCCCATCGACGTGTTCCTGTGAAGGAGGTGAACATGATGAACTGTTTTACCGCCAACATCCACAGATTTAAAGCACCGCGATCATCGTGAAGCCATGATGAAATACAGAGCACACAGAACTCATTCACCGTGATCCTTGTTATCGCAGTGCATTAAAAACAAAAAACAAAACAATCGTAAAAACCAATTGAGTAGTGGAGTACTGTGTGGTTATACTGGTTGATCATCGCTGACCAGGGCTGTCTCCCTAAATGAAAGCTCACTCCACTCCACTTTACTGAATAATAAACCGTTGTGTGCTACTGGCTTCCTCCCAGTGTTATTGATGGTCCCCAAACCGCTATTGGCTGAAGCCCATTAAACAAATTATGACAGGGATCTTCCTGGCCCGTTGACCTTTCCCAACCCCTTATACTGCTAGATATTTATTACCCGCACGCGCACACACACGCGCACACGCGCACACACACACGCACACACACACACGCACACAAACACACAGACAAGTGCGTGTGCACACACACACATGCCTGAACACATTCTCGACCACACACACACACACACACACACGTACACACAAACACACACATGCTTGAACAAACACTCATGCACACACAAACCCATACACACGTGCGCGCACACTCCTCTCTGGCGCTCTCTTCTGATAACGCCAGCGCTTTCGTTATGAGCGGCCGCAGCAGTAAATCGTGCTGAGCAGTAGTCAGGGGAGCGAGGGTCATAAATGCCAGTGTTATAAGGATTTCCACATAAACAAAAAAAACTGTATTCAATCCCATGCACTCCATACCCTTCACTTACTGCTCACGCTTCAAATTCCCTCCCTTACTACACCCCCCCCCCCCCCCCCCCCCCCCCCCATACACACCACACAAACACAACACACACGCACACACACACACACACATTCACACACAACACACTCACACACCACGCACACACATGCTGTTTCCCGCATTCGGTCCCCCCTTAGAGATGTTATCTCATTTGTGTAAAATAAAAACAAAAGGAAAAACAAGATAATACTGTAAATTATTCTCGATTACAGCTACAAATCTGGAGGGGTGTAGTAACGTGTGTGTGTGTGTGGGGGGGGGGGGGGGGGGGGCAGGGGTTCGGGTGTTGAGGGTTTGGGGGGGGGGGGGGGTGGATGACAAAGTAAACTAGGATACTTTCTTCTCTTCTCAATCCATCCCTCGTTTATCTGTCACCCGGGCGGATTTATGAGAGAGCTGCTCAGACACTATATCTTTCAAAAAGAAAAAAAAAGAGGGTCAAACCATTCCCGCTGTAGATGGGGGGTGGGGGGGATGACAATGACATATGTTCCCAACAGCTCGCTCTTCTCCTCTGCGTCTTATTTCCCGTGTGTGCGCTCGTGACACTTGAGTTGCGGTGTGCCGCGCGTTACACAGAATCCAGACTGTGAAAGGAAACGAAAGAAAAAAAGAAAAAAGAAAACACCACAACACTACTTAAATTTGACTGACGGGAGGGGAGTCAATTGAAAGAAATAAAAATAAAAAAATAAAAAAAGTCAACCTTTCAAATGAGTGAATGGAAAGCGCCGAGCTGTCTGTCCCACTGAAGGCTCTTTCACTTCAGACATCTGCGGGGGTTATTTTTCCTCTCTCTCAATGCTTTCAACCCGACACGCTGCGGTGCCCCGCTCTGAGCTCTGACTGCAGCCCGTCACCGAACCTACGGAGCAGAAGGCAGAAGGGGAAGACAAAAGAAAAAAGAAATATATAAAGCGTTGACACCTAAAAGTCTATTCGTGTTATACAGTAGAGTGGGGAGTCGTGTGTGTGTGTGACTGTGTACGTGTGCTTGTGTGTGGGTGTGTGTGTGGGTGTGTGTGAGATAGTGTGAGTGTGTGTGTGTGCTTGTGTGTGGGTGGGTGCGTGGGTGTGTGTGTGTGTGTGTGTGTGTGTGTGTTAGTGGAGGAGGTGGGTGGGGTAGCAGCGACGAGGTCTCTGTACCCCCATCTCCTCTCCTCCGCTGTACAACCATCAATTTATCTCTGCGGTGGCCGGTCAGCCCTCTCCGTCCCAGCTGTGTTTGACACTATTTATCTGCTCTAGTGAAGCACATCATCTTTGATTATTACCCCTCGCGCCCCCCCACATCGCAGAAGAAGAAAATCTGTGAGAGAGAGACAGAGATAGAAAAAATAGAAAGATAAATAAAAAAAAGGTTAAGGCGCAAAATGACAACCTCTCCGCGGCTCTCTACCCAGCAATCAAACAATTGACTGTTACAGCTGCCGGGACAACTCCATCACCTCCCGACAGAGCTCCTCTACAGGCAACCCCCCCCCCCCCCCCCCCAGCCCATCCCACTCACCCAGCCCACCCCATTCACCCCCACAACCCAGTCTCCCCAAACTTACCCTGTTCCCCACAGGGTGTTCCCCACCCTCTTCCGTCCACTCTCCACCATCCACCACCCCCCTTCTCCATTCCCTCACTATGTCCCCCATCGCAACGGATTCTCTTCATCGCACCGGTCCCTTATATTTTCATCCATCCGTCATCATCTCTCTCTGTCTCTGTCTCTGTCTCTCTCTTTCTCTCTATTCTGTCTATCTTTATCTCACTCTCTGACTTCTTTCACTGTCTGTCTGTGTCTTGCTTAGATCTTTTCAGCCCATGTGCGCATCCTGCCCATTAAATTACAGTCTTCTCTAATAAAAGGTTGAACTTTCGTTACCCGCTCATGTGGATGAAGAGTCTGCCAGTCTCCTGCTGTTCCAAATTCCTGCCTCGGAATATTGAACACATATCACATACACAAACACGCACGCGCGCACGCGCGCACGCACACACGTACATACACACACACACACACACACACACACACGCATGTTCACGCACGGGCAAACAGGAGCATGCACAAACACAGGCTTGTGCACGGTGACATGCTCAGTGGTACACGCACAGACAGACACACACACCCACAGAGACACATACACACAAACAGACTTACACCTATGAATGCACACATAGATACATATGTTCTACTACAGACACATACACTATCACACTCTATGTTTTATGCAAATATATCCATCTTTTACTCACTTATATATATTGTTTAACCGCTGTCTAACATTCTGACACACACACACACACACACATAGACACACACAAACACACAAACATACACACACACACACACAGACAAAACTTGTTGACAATGTACCTGCCACCCATTGCCTGGCTGTTCCAAACCTGTCTCGCCTGACATCTTTATTCCAACACAGCGATGCCATTACGCCTGCCAATCCAATAAATGAAGCCCATTTACTCTTCTGAATTATGTTATGTTTATTGATGCTCGTATAATTTAATTTCACACAAATTCCATTTAAGATTATGCTCCCTGTCACAGAGCGCTGCTTCCAGTAGCAGGAGGCTCTAATCGTGTTATAATGGATCTGAGACATACATTACAGATGGGAGATGACCCGCACATATTCTCACACACAGGCACATTCACACACACATATGTGCACACAAACACACACACATGCACACCTGTGCAAACATACACACACACACACACACATGCAAACACATACACACACATACATACATGCAAACACACACACACACACACAAACACACATGCACAGACACACATAAAAAAATGCACACATACACACACACTCAAACGCACACACACACATGCAACCACGTACACAAACACACGCACACACACACACACACACACCATTGTCATCTTAATAATGCAGAGGCAAGCAAACAGATCAATGGTCGCCGTGACGATGCCGTCAACTGGCACTAAGTGACAGGAAGCTTTCATAGCCTCGCTATCAAAAGGAAGTTGTCTCCTGGGTGTGATACTGTAGGCTTGTCACAGGAAAACCAAATATACAACCTCTCTATAGCACAGCTGTGTTAAACACAGCAACAGAAATTAAGCCCAAAATGCTATCAGATATCAACACTGTTGTTCTCTCCATACAACTAAATGTTAAAAACTATATAGCGTCAGATTTGACATGGCACCTCTTGATTTTCTACTTTCCAAGGTTCTGGTTCTGTTTTGCTTTAGAACAATTCAAATGAATCAAATGAAAAATATTTTTCATGCACATTTTTCATCATGAATGGGGGTGACTGAGGACCAGGAAGTTTTTAAAATCCTTTGCTATTCCTTTTGGTGGTGACGTCATCATCACAGTCAGTGCATGTGTCTTTTATTAGAACCCCCCGCTGACCACAACAGATCAGTGATGTCCCCATCACGCTGTACAGTCGAAACAAAATAATAACGGGAATTAGAGCGTCACTGACGTTTGTGACGTGTGAGTCACGCTAAACGGCTCAGCTCTTTCTGAGTAATTTGTCTGAACTCTAATCTTCAGCAACACGACGGGGATGAGTCATATAGTTTTAGTCACAAGAGCAGGAAGATGTAATATATACTTTTTGTTATGACTCCTAACCCTAACCCAAAATGATCATGATCCATTTATTTTTGGCAACACAACTGCCACCGTGGCAAAAAAAGACAAAGCCAAAATTTGTTTATAATTATTCAGTTCTTCAAGACAAATGCAATAATTTTCACCCACACAGTTTGTTCACCCACATGAGTGATGTTTATTTTCCGCAACCAACATGTGTCATATAAATCATTGAAAAAAAAAAGATAGATCCTTGTCATATAACAAATTAAATAGTCTTGAATTTGGCATCAAATGCAATAAACCCACATAAGAGATGTACAACTGTTGCAGAGGAAAGTATTTATATGTATCTTATAAAACATTAAACCACCTAAACATAGATCTATGTCATATTAAAACACTGCAATTTGTCCAGCTGGAAGACAAATGCCTGTGCGCAAACAGAGTTCCTCATTGTATTTGTCAGCAAACCATTTTTGTTTCTTGTTCTCCTTGCTTTTACTTGCACACTGGTTAAAGTGACAGTCTTATTAGGAAAAAGTTTCTCCCAACACCTCCCAACAAGCCATTTGTTGGCTGGGGGTGAGCTTTATCAGTGAGCTGGCAATAAACGACATGTAGCCCCCGTTCCACGGTGACTTTATCTTCATTTACCTGCCTATGCATGTGTTGTATTCAAGACTAATTTGCTGCCTTGATGTATTAAAAAGAGCCTGAGGTTTTCCAGTGCCATGCTCCCCAAGGTGCAGGAGGCCTTTTAAAAGCAGCTTTTTCTTCATCCCAGCACTTACGTTTATTAAAGATCCCTGGACTCCCCCAAGTTTACAAGAAATATGCCTCCAGAATGAGAGGGTAATTGTTTATACCTTTTTTCGGGCTACGCCTACACACACGAGAGAAGAAGAAATATCACAAATTGCAACATACCCGTAGAGGACGTTGAATAAAGCACTCTCCCCCCCCCCCAAAGAGAACCTCACGATCAAAGGAAAGAATTACATTTTGCCACGGCTATACTGTACCTTTAGTTAATAATATAGGCATGCTTGTATATAGGTGTATTCAACAGGCCTGTCAAACTCAACTGTGCCCAACCTAACCCAACCCAAACTCCATAGGGTAAATGAGCCGTAGAGAGATAGAGGGCAGATAGATAGAGAGACCAAGGTAAAGAAAGAGAAGGGACGTTTAATAACTCATGGATACAATAAACCAGTCAAAGCTGCACGTCTCACAAAAAATGGCCGTCTCCCCACTCATGATACCGTGATAATATTTTTGCTCTTATTGTTTGTCATCGTAGCTGCAATAACAGATGCTAGGATGACTAAACAAGCAGCAATCCAAACACTGGCTTATCTGTGTACTTCTCTCTCAATGGTTTACACAATTCCAAAACAAAAACAAGGGTAAAATGGCCATAAAGCGAATGTGATGACACATCACCAAACAGAGTCTCTGTCAAGCACATCCTGTTGCTTTTATGTCATCTTCCTTGTTTATTGGGAACAGACAAAGAGACCCGTGGCGAGTCACATTGCAGACAATGCGTGAGAGTGACCGCCTTTTCAAAACCCCAAAGAGAAAATGACAGAAAGAGAAGGAAAGAGAGATAAGAAGAATAAGAGAATAAGACTGAATAGGAGACCATGAGTGTTTATTTACAAGGCGAGTCTCCTTCACAAATTCTTTAGGATTTTTTCTTAGGTGACCTTAAGTGACAAACCCATCAAGGAAAAGTCCATCTGTCCGAGTGCCCACCTCATCTTCATAGTAGCCCCGATGGCAGCTAAAGCTGTTGCTCCTTTGTGGGTAACAAAGTGGAACCAATCCAGACCCCTGATGCAGTCCCAGGCTCACTACCCCCAACCCCACCCCCACCCCCAGGCCCCACTCCCACCTATCTGGTCTGGAAAAACACATGGGACACTTTTACCAGACCATACAGTTGACCTTTGACCTGTGTCTGCATCATCTCCTTAACAGCCCTCAAGGATCCTAGGTTGTGTTTATGTGCCTCAGTGACCAATGCGTCAAAGGGATTAAACCCAACAAGTATAACCAGATTTCTTTACTTGATATTATTCCCTATGCCTGTCAACTCCAGTGATTTTCAACAGCAGCAACATGTACAAAGTCCACATGTAGACTAAGCCCGTCCTGCAGATCATGAATAGATAAGCCTGAATGTTTTTCTGCATTTCTGCATTTCTGCTCCATCAGTGTCAGCCCACCTGACAACCCCCCACCCCCTCCACGCCCTTACGCTCTCCGGCTGTCCGACGCCCACCGGCTTTATGGGTCACGCGCTGATGGACACGGATGCACGTCGCTATGGTAACTTTATTCCTCTACCACCAGGTTTCATCCGAGACGAGAACCACCCTCCCCCCTCCCCCGCCACCTCCCACTCCCCCACCACCACCACCACCACCACCATCATCATCACCTCCACCACCACCATACCTCCACCAGCCCAATCAAACCTAATTATACCATATTGCTTTTCTTGTCCAACAATAAAGGAGGGTTACTGGGGAGGGGGGGGGGGGGGGGGGTATGGGAGGTAGGGTTGCCGGGTGGGGGTGGTGGATGAGAAGAGAAGCGGAGATTTAATGTAATTATTGGAACGCTTTCTTTCTGCTGGTCGACGCGCGGAGCCAGATGCGCTTTGATGGACGCCGCTTGTCAAAATGCCTATTGATGAAGCGCAAAAAAACCCAATTTGCAGTCATAAGGCAACTACCTTCCAATTATGTTAGTGCCAGAGCATTCCTCAAGCCCAGCAACTCCAATCCTTCTCTCTTCTTTGAGTGGCTAGACCATTGCCCTTGGCAGACAGGTACCAAATGGGTTGCTCTCTGCATGCTGCCTTTAATGTTTTATTGATTTGCTTAGCATACGCCCCGATTCCACTCCCACACTATTGCCCTTTGTACTCGCGCTCTGACCTGCCCCACATGAAAATTACGTTATTGAAATATGTTAAATGTGCCCTCCTTCACCGGGACCTACCCAACCTCAGCAGCACCACCACCACCACCGCCACCCCACAACCAAGGAGAGAAATATCTGCGGTATTGATGGGTCTTTCAGGGGCCACGCGGATTGGTAATATTAGATTCCACCGGCTTAATGACTTCTATTACTACCGTTCCTTCAAGCTCGTCGGCCAATCAATCATGCGAAGCAGGTGGCATATCCAAGCCATGAATACAATCAGAGAAGGGGATTTGATGATCTGTTCTCCCAGTACTCGTGTCGCACACTCAACGAGGGGCATGAAAAATGGAGCGGAAAATAAACAAGTACATTTTAATAATGTTGTTGGAATAAACAATCAATGCATGTATGCCAATCTAACCGATCTTACAGTGGTCATGGCAACAACATCAACAACAACAAAAAAGAACAATCGGCGTTGGCAGAACGAATTCTTTTACAACTGTCGGTTGATAACGTGATCCAATTACCTCCATCTGAAGATGCTATCGCCATGTAACCAGATAGCAGATATTTCATGATTCTAAATCCCTTTATAAGGGAACAGAGCTATTTAATCAAACATGTTTCTAACGCTCAATTCAATTATTCACTTGATATATGAGATACAAATTGTACATGTATAAACATGCACACACAAACACAAAGCCT
>JACYXH010000400.1:550000-632500 GCA_026745465.1 Lota lota | reverse complement strand
AAAATAAATAATATATATTGTGTGCCATTTTATTGGGTAAATAAAAATATTTGTACAACAAACAACATAAAAAGAAATGTTGCCTATGGTTTTTGAGCATGAATATTTCATGTCGAAATCGATGACGGGAGGAACAGCGTGGCGGATTAGGGATGAGGTGATACTGTGACTCTGGGATTAGGTGTCTCATTAAACTGCGTTCTAAACAAGCCCTGTTCCATTTGTTCATTTCTCCTCTTGCTTAATTAACATCCAGTGCCTGACCTTTCCAAACGATAGGTTGCAACTTTATCTCAGCAGTCGAGGTTAGGAAACTATGTATGCGGACCTGATTGATTGCTGATTACTGGTCAGAATGGAGGAAAGAGTTTGGTTTCGACCGTCGCTTCAGCTCTAGTGCATCCAGCCTTTTGGAGAAGAGGAGGGAGGAGGGGAGGGAGGGGAGAGGAGAGGAGAGAGCGAAGAGCAAAGACAAAAGAAGAGATCATGAGAGGAAACGAGAAGAGAAGAAGCAAAACCCCATGAGAAAAGGGGACAACATAAAGCAAAGGTATCTTTCACGGTAATACTTCAATGTGTATTTCTCCTCTCTCTCGATGAACATCACACAGCAGACACAGACAAAGACTCTTTTGAACACCCCAGAGAACTCACCTCTCTTTGTGTCTGTCTCTCTATGTTCCCTGATATAGCTCTTCTTCCTACTTGGCCACCTACAAACACCCTTCACCCACCATAGCACCATTGGGGAAATGAGGAGAAACAGCCCAAAGCCTCTCTCCTCCTCCTCCTCCTCCTCCTCCTCCTCCTCCTCCTCCTCCTCCTCCTCCTCCTCCTCCTCCTCCTCCTCCTCCTCCTCCTCCTCGTCCACAAAGAGCCGCCCCCCTCAGCGCTGCTTTGCCCGGGCCACTCGCAGCCAGGTTAACCGATCCTCATCCATTACGTCAAAAGCATGGCAGGGCCCGTTTCTATTATTGCGCCAGATGTCTAAATCAGCCGTGTTATTACAGCGCTTACTGCAGCCACCGCCCCCCCCCCTCTCCACTGCTCCCTCCCCCCCCCTCCTTGCCTACTGCTTATTTACGTAGGGGAGAGCCAGCCGACCGTGGGGGGAGTCCCTGCTAATTGTGAGCAGCTGTAATATCACAGGGCCGTCATTAAGAGGGCAACGGCTTTGCGGCGTGCATTCATAATCCGGCCCCCCCAAATGGAATCAGCGGCCGCCCCCGTGGGCCGCTACTGAATTACCAGACTGTTAGTGTGGCCTAATTTTTACACTTTGTTTATGAAAGACTAAACCGCTCAACATGATTAGCACCCGCAACTGAGTGACATTCCTAGGAGTGGCTCTCGGGGGAGGGAGGGGAGAGAGATGGAGGGAGAGAGAGAGAAAGAGAGAGAGAGAGAGAGAGAGAGAGAGAGAGAGAGAGAGAGAGAGAGAGAGAGAGAGAGAGAGAGAGGGGCTCCCCAAACAGGAACGCTAAAGGGATGCTAAAGCAAAAACAGAGTGATGGAATGTAGTGTCTGCCGTAGCCGCCAGAGCGCTAGCATTTCCATATGTCGAGCTCACAGGCAGCGCGCAACAGGTGTTCACATAGCAATTCTATACACCATAATATTAGCTAGCATATGTGTTATATATGTATAGCAGACTATGTTTGTACATGGAAATACATGTAATTACATGTAATTACGTGGAATGACACAAAATTACATTAAATTACATTATTTGGATAATTGATTTAGCGCCACGACATTTAGACCATGAATGTGTATAACTGGTTGTTTTGTGAGGACGGGTAATACCGCAGATATTACACTGAGGTACAACAAAAATAACCTGGGGGGGGGGGGGGAAACCCTAGCCACCATGCTTCACTCCTTGAATCCTCCGATGTTTACGAGAAGAAACCTGAGAGATGAAGTACAGACAAACAGTGTCACAATGACTCTGAATTCATTTCACGGCGTCTGTTTATGTTGAACACTGGCAGGACGGCCGGTGCCCCGTTGTGTCATATCTCTGTGTTGATGTTGGAATTTGTCATTGCATGTCGGGACTCACATTTGTTTTCATAATCTGGCTTTATTATAAGCAACACGGGCGAATGTTGAAATATGGAGTCAAAGAGGCAACAGCGCGGCCACCGTGCGACCATCTCATCGGACGGCCGGACAGAAGTGGACCACACACAGTGTTTCTGTTTCTGTAAAGCCCCGCACAAAGACGATATTACAATACAAGCAAATCTGCAAACATGGCCGTCCTTTGCCTCTGCCGCATGGTACGCCTCCTGTGTACGCTTGTCCTTTTTGTAAACACAGCAATAACTTACCCACTCCCTCCAATGGGGCCTCAGTATGCCATGTAGACACACACACACACATACACACACACATACACACACACAAAAAAAAAGAAGATATAACTTGAGATTTGCTGAATATCAACACATCCATATCCTGTATAGTAATTTTGTGATTACAAACAGTATGTGTGTACGTGTGTTTATAAACGTGTGTGTGTGTGAGAGAGAGAGAGAGAGAGAGAGAGAGAGAGAGAGAGAGAGAGAGAGCGAGAGCGAGAGAGAGACAGAGAGAGAGAGAGAGGGAAACAAACAGAGAGAAAAACAACTATTTAGAAATATATATATTTTTCCAGGGACAAACACTGTAAATAACAGACGGGTAAACAGTCATCCATCCATTCGTTTTCCTCAGACGTTTATTCCTGGTTCAGGGTCTGCGAGGGCTAAGTGACTCCGTGCCTCAAGTGAGGTATCTTTTGGAGAGTATCGCAAATGTAATTTCCCTCCAGTCGTTACCATTGTGTTGTTACTGGGCTACTGCCGTGGCCACACTCGCAAGTAAGCCCTCACTTGCTCTCAGGCCGCTCATTTTCGTGTACGTTTCGCGTGGATACCGAATGCTTATGCAGGCAGACGGACGGGATTAATTCTGAGATGGGCCTTCTCGTTTTTCATATGACAAGTAATGCAGATGATCGCTGTTATCCGTTGACCTGATCTCAAAACAGACCCCTTATTACCAAAGGCTTAGCTTAGAAGGCCCGGCATTAATATTAAATGACATGCTGGGAAGAGGTGGAGAGGCACTCTTAAGAAGAAGCAGAAAAACAACAGCTAAACAATAGTCCTGACCTACCTTTCACATGGATCGGCCATCTGAAAGGTAGGTCAAGATGACATGAGAATACATCGCTAAATAACAAATGAGGACTTTTGAAACAACAGCAAAGACACCGCAGAAGAAAAATCACATGTAGCTTTGTCCCAACGCAGATGCCGTGTGGATGAAATACACCAGTTTGTGTATCCGGTGGAGTAATCGACCAGAATGACCATGTTTAATTAATCCACCTGATGGATCATGTTTAAGGGTCTAACCTGTACATTCTCTGTTCTGTTAGTGTATAAGTCCCCTCCTTCCTTCATTCCCGCCCCGACGGCATGGTAGATCATCAGCCAATCCGTACATATTTAGCTGTCCCTGTGTTAGCCCAAGTGCCACACTAATACCTTTTTAATTTCATGACTTTGGGCTAAGTGATGTAGCCTGACGCTTTGATCCCACTCTTTATCTGAGTGGATATACCTTACTGAGATCACGTAAGACAACAACACTGCCCAAACTCTGGGGTTCTCCCAAGGCAGTTCAAGGTCACGCCAGAAGTTGCAGAGACAAGTGGAGAAGAGATATATATACGAGTGTGTGTGATTGTGTGTGTGTGTGTGTGTGTGTGTGTGTAGTGTGTGTGTGCATAGCATGTGCGTATGTGTGTGTAGTTTGTGTGCATTCGACGTGTGTAGTGTGTGTGCATGTGTGTGTGTGAAGTGTGTGAGCATGTGTGTATTATGCATGTGTGCGTATGTGTGTGTATTGTGTGTATGTATTGTGTGTGTGTGTGTGTGTGTGTGTGTGTGTGTGTGCATGTGTGTGTGTGTGGCTTAGGTAAACAGTGAGAGGGACACCTCCTCAAGACCCCCATCGGCTTGGGTTGCCTGGCCCACGACCGCTGGGGTGGAGGAGCCTAGCCACAGATCGATGCTTCCCAGGGCAAGCTCCCTGCAGTGGTATGGGGAGCTGGGGGAAGGTAGGGGAGGAGGTGGGGGTGAGAAGAGGAGAGTGCGAGTGGTCACAGGCGTGCTGGGACTGAAATGACATAAGCCCAAAAGACGGATGAATGTCCCATTAGCAAGACAGCCGTCCATGTTTTTTTTTTTCTTTCCCTTCCCCCAATATAAGCATCATATGGAAGCTCAGGTGTTTCTTTCTCAGCTTCTATTAAAAGAACATTGACCTCAGTCAGCACACTCACATATTCTGATCTTCCATTTGGACCCAAAGCTTATTGTATGATCGTGGAAAAAGTGTGAAGTAGCAAGAAAAGTACTTCATACAGTGTGTGTGTACTGCATGGGGTTTGTCTGAGCATAAGTGTCTGTGTGGGTGCTGATGTGTGTGCGTGTGTATGAAACGTGTGTCTGTGTGTGTATGAAGGTCCGTGTGTTTGTGTGTGCGTGTGTGTGTGTGTGTGTATGTTTACATAGCAGCAGAACTGTATATGTCAGCACACAGGCATACATTTTGCAGCTAAACAAAAAAAAAAAAGACCAAGAAAACGCTAGGACACCCTTGGCTGCTTGTGCTCTCTTGGTGTTGAACTCGCCAGACGACACGTTTGCGGTCAGAATGTTGCAGACGGTTCCTAAACACGCCGGATGGAGATGACAAAACACGAGGCCACACACAGAGAGAGGTGTGCGGGGACACTCAGGCCTGAAATAAAAAGGAGGCGAGGCCCCGTGCGCGTGCACAGGGCCCCCGAGTGACTGATGGTGGTGGCTCTAAGGGCTCTCTTCCACTTACTCTCTCCCTTCACAAGTGAACATAGATCAGGATTCCTTTGACACAGGGTTGGGGTCCTAATAATCTTCCCCTCGCAGGAACACAGTGGAGCCCTTGTTCTTTCTCGCTGTACTGTTAACGGACAACTCAGCGATGTTAAAAAAAAAAACAGAGAGAGGATGTCAGTGTGTCGTGAGCGATGTCTCCAAAACATTTGCGAATATTTCGCAACATATCAGATGAAACGAGGGAAAATAAATGGAAGTCAGTTGTTTTCTAATTGTGCCTATTTTATGTTATTGCAACACGACGGTAGCTTTATAGTTAATCACATGACGCGCTAGTGAGCGTGCAATGCAAGAAGGTCAATGGAATAGAAGCACACATGTAGGTAAATGCAGCCCCTTGTCAATTTTGCTTCCCCCTTTTTGCCGGCAGCGGCGCAAGTTACACAGATGATGGAAGGGGGGAGGGGGGATCAGGGATGTTGGGGGGGGTAGGGGTCGGGGGGGATGAATCAGTACAGGAAATGCTCTCTTGCTAAGGCCTGTATGTGTGTGTGTGTGTGTGTGTGTGTGTGTGTGTGGCTGTGCGCAGAGGCCGTAAACAAAGCTCCTCTTTGTGGCTCCACACACACACATACACACACACTGGCTCTCGACTTCTCTTTCTTTAAATCTCTTTATTACCTTAGATTCTTTCACTCCCTGTCTCTCTCCACCGCTCTCTCAATCATTCTCTCTCCAACCCCCACTCTCTCTCTCCCCTGCTTTCTCTCTCTCTCTCCCCCACCCTCTCGCGATATCTCTCTCTCCCCACTCTCTCTACTTCTCTCCCCCACTCTCTTTCTCTCTCTCTCTCTCTCTCTCTCTCCCAACTCTGTCTCTCTGTCTCTCTCTTTCTTTCTATCTCTTTCTCTCTATATCTCTCTCTGTCTACCTCTCACTCGCACTCTCTCTCCCTCTCTCTTTCTTTCTTTCTCACTTGTACTCTCTCTCCCTCTCTCTTTCTTACTCGCTTGCTCTTTCTCTCCTCTCTCATGATGATCTGCTGCACTGACTGCTCATAAGTCATTGCTGACGTGGACCACTTTGATGTCGGATGAGAAATCTCGACCTCAATACACATCCGATAGAGCCTTCTCTGCAGAAACATATTGAACACATATGCAGACAATTTGTCTCATGAATATCTATTTGCGCTTTTCTGGGGTGGACTTTAGTAGAACTTTCTGTTCCGAATAAAACCAATGAAAAAGAATGTAAAAGAAAACAAAACAAAGTCAAACTGCTGCTTTCCCAGTTTGGACCATGTTGATCCAAGACTTCAGGAAAAAAAATGCCAATACTTGTCTCTCGTGGTTGTGGGTCACAAATGAGATGACCATATTGGCAGCAAAGCATTGTAGGGTTGCAATGTGGTATGCTAGCTGTATATGAGTCTCACGATTAAGGGTAGAACATATTGATATTTTTACTATGCTGTCCAATCCATCTCTAGCAGCAGTAAGCAACCAAAGAGCAGCACCAGGTGAGAAACCCCACTTCTCACCCACACGCTCTCCCACTGGTACAAACCCTGGAACCATTATGCTGTCTCACAGCACTATGGTTCCAGGACCACCACTCTCACCTACAGAGACTTTGTGGAGCACTTTTCATGATGGATTCCTTAACATTCAGGACAATGGCAAGACAGAGACAGAAGAAGAGAAGTAATTCTACTTGTTTTAGTGCATCGCACACTTTGCTGGGCTGACACGGTTGTCCTCTCACTCTCTGTAATTGCTATGCAATGATGTCAGCATGCCAGGTGAGACTCTGAACGCGAGACAGCGTTGAATAAGCGGTGGTATCAAGAGCACAAAAACGCATCTGAGACACTCTATGGGGTGTCAATTTAATCATGCTTAAACCAGGTATCACATTGCTTAATGATTCTGCCATTGACAAAGAATCCTGTATTGCGCAAAGCAAAGCAAGCGGCTGCAGGACGATAAGGTATCTGTAACTGACACACTACAACACACAAGAAACGACACTCACACAAAGTACACATGCTGCGCACATACCCGGCTCCGGGGCCTATTGAGATTGACCTCAAAACACCTTTACAGCGATATCTATCCTGGGACACTTTTTGTTTTTTCATGAACATGTTATCACCGATGTCGTCGATAAAATGACCCGAAAGAAATACGGAATTTTTATAATCTCCAAGTTTCTCCACTAGATTCTCCGCCGACCAATCCCCTGCCTCCCCACACACCTCCCCTTATGTCTCATGGACAGTTGGCGGGCACACAAGAAATAATTCATATGGCTTCCCACACAGGAGTGGGTGTCTTGTGTCCGCCTCTCCGCTTCATTGCCTGTCTGTTATCACCTGCAATTGAGATAATCCACGGCGCTATTATACCGCGGCGTATTGTACTGGCACGTAGGGTGGCCTCTTGTCATTGTCGAATCATACCGCTAGCAAGCTGACACCCCCTGCGCCATAATATAGTCTCCGACAAGAAGTAAGATGCGACATGGGCTACAGATACATTTCCGTACACTTAAAGACGTGCCAAGAAGGGGAGAGAGGCTGGGGAGGGGCAGAAGATCATAATTCAGCTGAAATGATCATAACACAGCAGCCACGCCGCGTTCCACCAGCTTGTATTGCGTTGCCACAGCGCCAGAGACCGGTGTGTGGTGCAGGGAATTGACAACATTTCTATGCTCAGGCTGCAGGCCCGTGGTAAAGTGGGTGTGTGTGCATGTGTGTGTGTGTGTGTATTTGTAGGTGCATGTGTGTGTGCCTGTATGCGTGTGTGTGTGTCTTTATGTGTGAGTGTGCACATGTGTGTGTGTGTGTGTGTGTGTGTGTGTGTGTGTGTGTCAATGTGTGTATGACTGTCAATGTGTTTATCTGTGTGTGTGTGTGTGTGTGTGTGTGTATATGTGTGTGTACGACTGTGTGTGTGAGTGGGTTTCGGGAAAGGGGGCGGGGGCGGGGGGACTCAGTGGTATAAAATTGATTGTAAACGCTGAATTATTCAGCCGGGCCTCTGTTTGAGGAGGTTCCTTGGGTTACGTTCAGAAGAGCTTTCATTGCAAAACAGGAGAAGAGCGTCTGCCTCGGAGGCCTCCTGCACAGGCCGCAACTCCTATCATTAACGAGACAAAATGTCTTACGGTCAGACACACAGATACAGACACACGGACCGGTGTAACACACACATGGAGACATGGGCATTCAGTGTTTGCACATGCATGTGTGTGTGTGTGTGTGTGTGTGTTATGGGCAGTGCTCACACAATATAATAAACACACAGGAGCTGCTGGTGATGATCTCGAGGATGCGTCTTCGTTCGCCGGCCATCTTATTTAATATATCCTGGTAATTCATATCTTAATTGAAACGAGCTGAAGTGAATGAGTGAACATTAGCACATGTAAATTAGCCTTGAGTCGCTTTCTCAGTGGTCTTTAAGAGGCAGCAGCAAGCCTTTTCGAAAAGATTAATCCCTTGAAACACATTTTTTTTAAATACTTTGCTAGGCTCCATTCATTCGGCTGAAAGGAAGACGCCGCATGCACACTTGAACAGCAGATACATATTCAAAGAGCAAAAAGAGACAGCGAAAGAGAGACGGAGAGAGAGGACGAGCAACGCCGACTAATCCTTGGCCTTAAGCTGTTAAGACATCCTTGAGAAACACCCTGGTAATATCTTCATGCAGTGACAAGTCTTCCCTCGCCTCTTTATTAATAAACAGCATGAAAACAGCAACGGTGATATCATGAGCTCTCGTCTGTCAGTACGAGGGGAACATTTGTTTATCTTATTCAAGCGGTCTTTAAAATATGCCCTTAATTATACCGTGTATCTGCTTTGTTACAAGTAAAATAAGCAGGCGTTCAATAAAACAAATTAAATGTAAAGGCTGTGCTTTACTGTGCTGCGGACCTGTTAATACATTTCAGCCTGCCTGTAATTACGGAAAATCTCAATGACCTCATGGCCCATAATAAATCTAGCTGATGGCATTAAAACACAGGAGGAGGAGGAAGAAGAGGAGGAGGAGGAGGAGGAGCAGCAGCAATGGCAGCATCAGCACCGGCCAGGAGAAATAGGAAGGGGAGGAGGAGGAGGATGAGGAGGAAGGGGAAGAGGAGGAGGAGGAGGGGAAGGGCGTGAAACGTAGCGATCATGAAACTAAATAATAGGGACCGGAATGCCAGAGATATGACTTGCAAAGCCACAGGAAATTCTAGCCTGGCGTGGCCAGGCCCTTCGGCCCCCAGGGCTATCATTAAATGACTCGCTGAAATTTTAATTCTCTGATCACATTAAGTGCTTTGGGAAGACAACAAAATCTGGAGCGGAGATCTGGCCGGTGTCATCTCCACTTAAGCAGAGATGTGAAAGCTCCTTCAGAGGCTGCAGTGTGGATAAGGATGCGCTCTCCTTGGCCGCCGTCTCACACGGGTTAGAGTTACACCTTTTGCATAACGCGGTGGCCGTGGAGGCGCACATGCACGTTTGTGCGGATGTGTGTGTGCATCAGAATGTTAGAATGTGTGTGCATGTGTGTGTTTGTGCATGTGTGTCTGTGTCTGTCTGCATGTGTGTGCATCTACATCAGAGTTTGTGTGTGTCTATCTGTGTCAGAGTGTGTTTGTGCATATTTATGTGTGTGTGTGTGTGTGTGTGTGTGTGTTTGTGTATGCATGTATGTGTGTGCAGGTGTGTATTTGGTGTACAGGGCCTCTTGTCTTCTCATCCCCCACCACCACTTACCATATCGCTGAACAGCGGGGGGAGATCAAGCAAGTGAGAGGTCACCAGGTACCAAGAGAGGGTGAGAGTCAGAGAGAGAGAGAGAGAGAGAGAGAGAGAGAGAGAGAGAGAGAGAGAGAGAGAGAGAGAGAGAGAGAGAGAGAGAGAGAGAGAGAGAGAGAGAAAGAGAGAGAGAGAGAGAGAGAGAGAGAGAGAGGCCATAAGGCAAGCACTTAGAAAAGAGAAAATATCTTCTTTCCACTACTCCACTTCAAGTTGATGTTGCAGGTGGTCATTTAGACTGTGGGGGATGGAGAGAAAGGAGCGTGAGTTGAATGATCTTTGGTTAGTTGTGGTGAGTAAGGGCAAATTCATAGACATAGTCCTCACTTTCACAAAAAAGATAATATTGGAAGCAAAATCTAATTAATGAACTACAAGACTTGAGGTATTACACCCTGAGTAATATAAAAAAAAGGATGTAATCTACAATACAAAATGGATATATGTTAAACATTCAAAGTGAAAAATGGGACAACATATGTATGTTTATGTACTGAGACCATTATAGTACAAAGTACCCCGCATGCTAAACCAAAAAGTATTTGACAAACTTTTGAACCATATATGGGCCTCATGCTTAGTCATAGGGTCATACAGATACATGGCCCTTCCACGATCCATGCTGGCCTTTTCTGTAATTACAAGCCATGCATTATGGGAACTGATTTTGTGATGGAGAGGGTCAATGTCCTGTCAATAAATTTGACATGTTATCACTTAAAGGTCAAACTGCTTTTCCTATACCTTTCACTTTCCTTCCCATCTTCATTATCCACGACCATCCACGGCTGAGCTTGCTCATGCAATCCCTGTTTTATTTTCTTGTGCAAACATGAAAATCGGATATTCTCGCCGTTGTTGTCTATAAATTCCACTGTGATATCTGCTAATGACAGCCAAACCAAACATAAACAGACCAGAGACCTCTTTGGCCTCTGGCTGCACGATGAAAGAGCTCTGTTCAGTTTTAGATAGCTATTGTGGTTCCTCATTTTTTTCTTCTTCTTCTCTTTTTTGATACTAGTTTTATCCTGTTGGAGCCCTCCGGGGAGGTTAAAGGTGATGTTTTCCTAAGAGGATCATGTAAATAAGGCTGAATGAGGGGAGGGGCCTGCAGCAGGGGACCCTATGAGAAGAAGCTATCGCGGGGGCCACACAAGACGTGTAACAGCTCCGCTAGTTGTTCTAAGAGTACAGCGCAGTCGCTATATCTCATCCTCTGTAAAAAGATGGATTATAAATGTAAGCGGTGAGGCCGTACATTAGCTGTTTGAGTTAATGAGTGAGTTAGCAAGTACTGTAGGTAATTAAGTTAGTAAGTCATTGAGTAAGTAACTAATAAAATACAAAATTAATAAAGCCACAAAAATATAGAACAATAAATGTGATTTGATATATATATATATATTTATGTATGTAAATATACATAAATATAAATACATATAACTAAATGTGTTATTATTTAACATCTTTATTTAATAAAATAAATACATGATGTATTATTCAATAAATAAAAGCCAATGGTGAGAACTTATTGTACGGTGTTGTGACATTGTCATGTGGTTTTACACCATCTAATGTATTTAGTGGTGAATAGAACCACTGCTGCCTATGTTTTTAGTTGTAGAACATTCTATGAGCATGAATATGTGCTGCTCTGCATGTGCCTAGACACATTGAATGCCCTTTTTTGGAGTATTGTATTTTTGTAAAATGTGAGAGAAACATGAAGCTAAACCTGTGGGTGCTTTCAGTGCTCACCCTCTCAGTGGTATTATCTGGTTACACTGCTGGCAGTGAAACAATACTCTAGCACAGAGGAGCTGGTACACATGCATCCACCATGCTTTAGCTGCTAACTGCATTCCCTTACCCTGCGTTTCCGAATCACTGATATTAAAACAAACAAGAGTGTGCCTTTGTTGATGGAGATTACAATTGTAATTGATGTGAAATATATATAGGAATGTGAGCTACTGCCATCAGGGAGGCAGATTAGGCTGCCCAGAACTGACAACAGTACAAAAGCTATTTTATCCAGAATGCCATTAGGGCTGTGAACCATAGGTTAAAATGTGTGGACCAGAAATGTTTTTATTTTGCCTAATGTTAACGGTTATCATAAATGCCATTGTTTATCTCACTGGTTTGGCTAATCCTCTGTTGTTTTGAATGCATGTTGTTTTATATGTTCTGTGAAGCCAAAGACAAGTTTGTATCCCACTCCTATTTTTCATTGTGTCCTTCTATAGTTATGTGTGTGCACTTGATTCAGCAAATCGTCAGTTGAACAGAGTCAGGTTGTGGGAGAACTTTAATCTGACCAGCGTGACATGTTTGATTGGTCGAAGCTGGGTGTGCGCAGATCCTCTCTGGTGGCAGTGGTGAGCCAACATAAATCTTCTTCAACAATCTGTTTTCTATCATAGTTATTCACGGGGGACGTCTCAAAGTGGTCTTTACCCTTTCTGTCAATGGCTGCCCTCATCCATCAATTTCATAGAGAATTATACCCCGGATCAATGCAGTTCATGACCGCTGCGCATTTGTCGAGGGGCCCTGTGTACAGCTGCCTGTTGGAGCGGCCCCGGCGGAGCGGGTCGTGTTCACCACCCACTCATTTTCACATCATTCACACCAGCAACACGCACACACTTCAGAAACACCGTCACACCAGCAACACGCACACACTTCAGAAACACCGTCACACCAGCAACACGCACATACTTCAGAAACACGTCACACCAGCAACACGCACACACTTCAGAAACACCGTCACACCAGCAACACGCACACACTTCAGAAACACCGTCACACCAGCAACACGCACACACTTCAGAAACACCGTCACACCAGCAACACGCACACACTTCAGAAACACCGTCACACCAGCAACACGCACACACTTCAGAAACACCGTCACACCAGCAACACGCACACACTTCAGAAACACCGTCACACCAGCAACACGCACACACTTCAGAAACACCGTCACACCAGCAACACGCACACACTTCAGAAACACCGTCACACCAGCAACACGCACACACTTCAGAAACACCGTCACACCAGCAACACGCACACACTTCAGAAACACCGTCACACCAGCAACACGCACACACTTCAGAAACACCGTCACACCAGCAACACCGTCACACCAGCAACACGCACACACTTCAGAAACACCGTCACACCAGCAACACGCACATACTTCAGAAACACCGTCACACCAGCAACACGCACATACTTCAGAAACACCGTCACACCAGCAACACCGTCACACCAGCAACGCGCACACACTTCAGAAACACCGTCACACCAGCAACACGCACACACTTCAGAAACACCGTCACACCAGCAACGCGCACACACTTCAGAAACACAGTCACACCAGCAACACGCACACACTTCAGAAACACCGTCACACCAGCAACACGCACACACTTCAGAAACACCGTCACACCAGCAACACGCACACACTTCAGAAACACCGTCACACCAGCAACACGCACACACTTCAGAAACACCGTCACACCAGCAACACGCACACACTTCAGAAACACCGTCACACCAGCAACACGCACACACTTCAGAAACACCGTCACACCAGCAACACCGTCACACCAGCAACACGCACACACTTCAGAAACACCGTCACACCAGCAACACGCACACACTTCAGAAACACCGTCACACCAGCAACACGCACACACTTCAGAAACACCGTCACACCAGCAACACGCACACACTTCAGAAACACCGTCACACCAGCAACACGCACACACTTCAGAAACACCGTCACACCAGCAACACCGTCACACCAGCAACACGCACACACTTCAGAAACACCGTCACACCAGCAACACGCACACACTTCAGAAACACCGTCACACCAGCAACACGCACACACTTCAGAAACACCGTCACACCAGCAACACGCACACACTTCAGAAACACCGTCACACCAGCAACACGCACACACTTCAGAAACACCGTCACACCAGCAACACGCACACACTTCAGAAACACCGTCACACCAGCAACACGCACACACTTCAGAAACACCGTCACACCAGCAACACGCACACACTTCAGAAACACCGTCACACCAGCAACACCGTCACACCAGCAACACGCACACACTTCAGAAACACCGTCACACCAGCAACACGCACACACTTCAGAAACACCGTCACACCAGCAACACGCACACACTTCAGAAACACCGTCACACCAGCAACACGCACACACTTCAGAAACACCGTCACACCAGCAAAAAGCACACACTTCAGAAACACCGTCACACCAGCAACACGCACACACTTCAGAAACACCGTCACACCAGCAACACGCACACACTTCAGAAACACCGTCACACCAGCAACACGCACACACTTCAGAAACACCGTCACACCAGCAAAAAGCACACACTTCAGAAACACCGTCACACCAGCAACACGCACACACTTCAGAAACACCGTCACACCAGCAACACGCACACACTTCAGAAACACCGTCACACCAGCAACACCGTCACACCAGCAACACGCACACACTTCAGAAACACCGTCACACCAGCAACACGCACACACTTCAGAAACACCGTCACACCAGCAACGCGCACACACTTCAGAAACACAGTCACACCAGCAACACGCACACACTTCAGAAACACCGTCACACCAGCAACACGCACACACTTCAGAAACACCGTCACACCAGCAACACGCACACACTTCAGAAACAATGTGTGTCAATCCTTTTAAGCAGTTTTTTTGGTGTTTGTTTTCTATAACTTATAATGACAAACAACGAATCAGGAGACATCCTGTTCTTTAAATGACTTTGGAATGACTTACTTATAAATTATGCAAAGTATGCAAATGCACATTTATATATATACATACTTATGAATATCACAAAAATATATAGATAATATCTCATATCTAAATATGACATATACAATCAATAAGCAACAACACGTGTTACAGTCCAGGTAAATACGTATTTGGTAAGTAAATAGAGCCCATTAACAAAAACGCCTTCTTGCACTTTGCTTGTGTCCTTGTCATCCACCCCTGTCAAAAGATACTATTCAATAAAGAACTTAGCAGCGAAGGACAAACTAATCATGAGAGAGGCAAGGCCCTGGTTTAGACATTATAGAATATTTAGCAATGCTATTACACAGCCCTGACAAAGATATTAAGGCTGGATAATAGAGCTATGAAGAGCTTCAGCACAATGCATAATTGCTACTTCTGAAAGATTGATGAATTAAATTAGGGGGTGGGTGGGATCAAATTCATAAATCAAATTACAGTACCTTTGCTTGTGTATGCTTAAATGGCCAAGGACTCTTTAGGAAGGAGTGTTTAGAAGGCAGGGGGTCCAGAGTAAATGAAGTAGGCATAATTATGTGTATCTTCTCACTCTGGCATTGTTTCCAATGAATTTTTTACAAAGGCAACCATTACCTACAAACTAACGCCAGTTAAGCTTCAGCAAAGCTGAATTATTCAATCTGTCAGCCTATATCCCATTACACCTTACTTATGAATAGTTGATTATTTTGTATAATTGACAAGGCTTATCGTACAGCACGGGCTAGGGTTTTGAGATGTTTCGATACGTATGGACAGCCATTACAAAAGGCGAGGTCTTGTAAAGTTAATGTAATGGACCTCCTAGCCGGGTAGTTCGTACAGAACAGCTATGTGAGCTGTCATATCCATGCCACATCAGCACTGGAGCGCTACGGTTTGGACCTCATGAAATTCCAGAGGGGAAACAGAAGAATATAAAATTAGAATTGAAGTCTTATGGAGCCCAGCACAGTCTATGCACGACAAAAGAGTGACACAGAGGTCAGTGGCTACAAAGGAAACAAACGCCACTGTGTTTATGTGAGAAAACATGCTCTCTGTCAAAGAGAGCTGTGGTATAAACTAAACTATAATAAACTTAAAATAAACAATTGGAGCAATTGTCCAATATAGTCAGTATATGTTTAAAAAAATAAAGAAATCACTCAACAAAAATCCATTGCTATTCATAAACATGCCAATCCTCCCCCCCCACACACACACACACACACACACACACACACACACACACATGCGCGAAGACATGCATACACATTTACACACACACACGAACACACACACTTGCGCACATACACTTAAGACATTAAGTCCTCAACCTGCGAGGGCCCGTGAGCGGTATTGGCATGTACACGAGATTGATGAAAATTACTTTCAAAGCATTTATTTCTCCTAATACCACTGAAAGAAGAGTGTGCACTCAGGAGATATTTGATCTGAATTAGGGAAACTGATGAAGCAATTGATTAATTGGAATTTAAGCCATCAGTCACCAGAGCCATCAGCAGCATCATTTACATTCCAAACAATCAGCTGATGGCCCAATAGGACGCGTAGAATTAATACAAGGGAGTCAATGTGATACCGTCACGTCACCAGCGGCCCCCTATTGACAAGCACAATGACACTCCTAAACCCCTGGCTTGATCAAATTGCATACATTTTGCGGGGGTTTTCACACAGATTCAAAATGTCTTATGACATTTTTATTGGGTGGGTCGGGCAGCTGGTGATTTGGAGATTCACTCTGTTTCTCTGTTTTGTTATGTTGCGTCCTACCGCGTTAGCACTACTGGGGACAAACAAGAACCACAGCAGGATTAGTACCTTCCACGTTTAGGGTTCTCCCAAAACGTTCTCCCTTGTTCCACGTTCGCAGGTTCTCAATGTGATGGGGTCGACTACTTTAAATCATGCAGTGATACACTGCTGGTGGTGATTCATATGTTCTACCTTGTGAAGAATACCAGCCAAAGCAGGTCTGAACATGACACATATTTTTACCACTTGAGATTGCTGGAACCAAGTATTAATAAGCATGCATTCATGTCAACCAATCCACTTCAGGTCTTCCTGGGGTCCTGACGGTGGCTGTGATGTCATTACTTGATTGACTTTAGTCAATAATCAAATGCTGTACAAATTGTATTTTGTGACTGTTGTTATAGCATGTGGAGGAAGTCACTGTTCTGCATAGAGAGAACTCAAGTAATGTGGTGCCCGACATGTCTCTCAGTTATTTTTGCATGCTACAAATATATTTCCCATCCTTTTTGGGAATTTTACAGACACACACACACACACACACACACACACACACACACATAAATTACATGCCGGACTCATGATTCACAGAAGGCACTGATTGCTCTTGCAAAGTGCTCATTACAGAGACCTATCATTGTGACATCAAACCCAAGCACTCCCTACCATCCACGGTGCTGACGTTCTCTCCCAGGCCCAACCCCCGTACTGACAGCCATGCCAGCAGTAACCCCCCCCCCCCCCCCCCCCCCCCCACCACCACCACCACCTCCCCCAGCCCCACCTCCCCCTCCCCTGTTCCTTCTGCTGTTCTTACAATGCTAGGTTTTGCAGAAGAACTTACTCATTAGTCGGAACAGCGGTGGTGTAATGAACTCGGCCTGCTCCACATCAATAGTGTTTACTGTTGCCAGTTCGCTCTGTGCGCCAACAACCAAAAAAAAAAAATGAATAGTTAAGTGGGCAAAAGAACTGGGACAGCTGTACTGAAGCATGCTTTCCCAGAAGATGGAGGGGAGAGATGCAAGCGGCGAGTCCAGCGCCATGCAGATTATATTCCTGTGACATTTAATAAGCTAGCTATCATGTGGCCCGCAAGTCAATCATTCATCCACACCTCATCAGAACACAACACGTGCATATCTCTCAACGCCTTCCTGTACCTGGGGTGGATGCAAAACTTGAGGCAGTGTTTGACTCTGTACTCCAAACCCTGCCCGGAAACATTCACCCCTGTCCAAAAAAAACCCACGAAAAAGCTAAAAACTCAATCAGGTGGCTGATACTGAATACTGAGTTATGTAGAAGGAGCAGCCGGAACACGGGTAGATTGGCAACTACAGCACTACCTGTTAGTGGTGTTGGTGCTGGTGGTGGTGGTGGTGGTGGAGGTGGTGCTGGTGCTGGTGGCGCCGCTGGTGCTGGTGGTGGTGGCAGTGGTGGAGCGTTGGTGCTGATCGCTGCCTCACATGAGACGTCACAACACTAGCAGCCTGCCTCCCATCAAGTCCCCCACACAGCAATGGGAGGTGAGGCTGAGAAGGGGAAGATTAAAGTCCTCTGGAAGCACTGCTGGCAGCCGCACATGCCCTGAAGATAAACTTTGTCCGACCGCATGTGTGAAACTTTGCAGGAGTCATTTGTCATCTTCTAAAGTAATATGTTTCCAAGTGGCTTGCTGGGCTGGACTGGAAACAGCGGGCCGACCACCCCAATGCTGCCACTACCGCTATTTAACAGTCGTTAAACACTACAAAACAATGTTGCTAACGTGACAAAAAAAAACATTTCAATCGTTTATTTGTCATCAATGTCGTAATGGAACAGAATTCTTGTCAGTCATCATATTGCGTAGTTTGTCTGATAATCTTGATATATCTGTATGCTTTGAAGCGTGTCAAATATTTACTCAAACTTTATTGTTATTGTTAATGGTGTCACCTGTCCTATTGTTTAATTGTGTTCAGCTGCTTTCTGTGTGTGCTTGCAGTTGTCAACCTGCTTCCATATCTCTATTGTGATGTAGTATTTAGTAGTATTTAAGTATTTAATACTGTTTATTAAATACTCATTGTCTGATCCCATGATTTCCAATACTTGTCCATGACACATAATAAACATGTAATATTACGTTTACACATACTAGCATAAGCACACTCACACAAACACACACACGTACACACACACACACACACACACACACACACACACAAACACATGCACACACACACACACACACACACACACACACACACACAAATATCCCACTCCAAATGCAGTGTTTCTGCCAGCCAGCCATCTGGTCAGAACATGATCATCATATGCAATCTGCCCACCCAGGCTGGCAGTGATTCACCACACCAACACTCCAATTACCCTCATCATGCCAGCTTCACAACAGTAAAGCAAACAACACACAGTACAATGGAACCCACCTGGGCAGGGGTGACATAACTGCAAAATAGGGTGCTTTAAAGGACAGTGTATGACACAGAATTATATGCAACAATATGTGATTGGGTACATTTGCACAAACAAACAAGACTTTAGATTAGCCCCCACTTTAGAAAGTGGAAAACTGAATAGCAGTAGGCTAATGCCATTAAACTTCCAATCATCATTCACTCTTATGGGGATGATCAGGGTACTGTATGTTTAGACATAGTCATAGACATAGACATACAGACAGACAGACAGACAGACAAACAGAGAGACAGACAGATAGACATGGACACAGACAGACATGGACACATACAGACAGGAAGGCATAAAGACATGCAGGCAGACCGACATACACAGACAGACAGATAGACACAGACAGGCAGGCAGAAAGACAAGCAGGCAGACATACAGACACACAGACAGACAGGCAGACTCTAAAGGGCAGACACTTGGGGGCAGCGGGTGGCGCTACCAGCGTGGCGGCTGACCATGTGACATCTCTGGCCCCTATCAGATCATAAGCCCACCGGCTCAGCGTGGATCCCGTATCTCTTTTCCCGCAATTTCAATGTTCCCACTCTTAACGTATGTTAATTCATTCCCTCTCCTGTATGATCTATGGACCAGAGGCCCCAGCCGCACAGAGTGCCAGGAAGGGTCACTGTCAATTATATCCATTTAATACCCACTTATGTCTGCAACGACATCTCCCCGCCGGGGTCACACAGACTTCGCCCTGCACTTTATCCAATAATCTCACAGAATATAGGCTTGGATATTCCAAAAGATCAATGCCATTAACAAGAAGACACAGAACGCATTTGATTATGGATGTAATTAGCACCGACTGGCTGGGGGGCCTCACTTCTATGCACAAAGAGGCGAAAAATCCATTTAGTATTAAAATTACTTTGAAAATGGACCTCTGGTTTTGGTCATTTCTGCAACTGATCGGTACCATAACACAATCAGTTCCACTAATCACAGTGAATTATGTCCGATATACATAATTTTTAAATTGTGTAGTGGCAGATAAAGATTAATATTTATCCCTTAGTGCATGACTGGCTTCAGCCAATTATTGTTCAGCTCGATAGATTTGGTTCCATTTGCAAACTGTTTGCATTGTTTCTCTGTTGTGTTGTACTCGTACATAGGAGCAAGTTATATCCCATTAGGCAAGTGTTTATGAGGGCCCGTGAAATGGGACACTGCGGATGCTTCCTTTAGACGATGAGATTTGAATAATTCTGTCCCAGGGCTGGGAAATATCAGGTCTGAATCACTTAGCCATGATGACCAGACTCTTCTGAGTTTACCTCCGCTTCATAAGGTCAACCACACCTTGCCTTCCTGTGTAGTATTCTCGTTCAGTATTGGTCCGTTTTGATCTTGGCTTATCTGACACCGACTGCTGTGTTCTTCCGTGGAGTAAAGCGTAAATAATCCTTTCAATAAGGACACTACAATGCCAACATTTAAAGTGTAAAAGTGAAAATAATCCCCTTAATCTAAAGATTAGCTTTAGACAAACACACCGTAGAGGTTCCTGCTGATAGGGTCGATATAAAGAATCTAAGTAAAAAACGTATATTGTATTTTCTGTTCAATTAGGTCACACATGCATACCTCTTCACTGAGAACATTCTTGGCCTCACTTGGAGACCTGTTGCAAGGGATGTGAAAGGGAACGGACAGGAGTGTTTCTGTGGCTTGTATTGGATTGCATTTCCCCGAAACTCAAGCCTCCTAGGTAACAGTGTGCAGCCACTTAAGATGGAGAGATAGCCACGATCATGAACAGTTACATTTTTGTATATAATATAATCCATAGGTCATACGTTACATAATGATATGGGTTTGAAAAGTTTAACGGTGTATATACAGCCAGTGGTTGTATGTACACTTATGGAAAAATAAGACAAAAAAGGACAACGTAAACACAATAATGTAATGGTTGGACTTGGTACACAAGGCCGGAGTATGAAATTATCTCTTAACACAAACTACAAGGATTTAAACAGTTTTCTGTTTGCACAAGAGCAACCAAACTACTTGTAAAGAGGTGCATCAATGAATGCAGATAACTGAAATTGGATGTACAGCCATACCCTATATTTAATCAAACTTCCAGTGATTCTCTTTTAACAGGCCTGTATACTTTGTACAGATTACAGGACCAAAGGCATAAAAGGCCTGCATAATGCTGCAAGATGTCTAGCCAATCTTACTTTACAGTACACTCCTAAGCCAACCATAAGCGCACACATGCTGAAACCCTTCCCTGCTTTCCATCATGCTGCTGTGTAGTGGCTATGTTAAATGTAGGTGGTAAGCTCATATATCTAATTATACAATAGCCAAAAAAAAATTTGTTAATGAAACGGAGGGAGGGTAATTGAAAACTTCAACATAATTATTGCTTGGCACGTGGTTGGCTTTGGAAAATTGCACGTGCAGGAAGAAGGTCTCAGTGGAGGGTGGGGGAGTTTACGTATGAATAAATCCTGGGTAGAAATCCTACCACGGGGCACGCACACACAAACACACTTATACACACATTAGCATTATCCTTGTTATCACTTTAGGGACAATCAAGTGTATACATTTAAATGCAAACTGACGGACGATCCCGCTGTTGTTTTTTTAAACTTAATTACACAGGAAACTGTGGTCATTTTAGCTCACTAACCATATATGGTAATTTACTCTTATCTTGTTTCAAGTTCCTTCAAAATAAGTCGTTTGTTAGAATATGCACTGCAGTATGGAAGGAGTTGAAGGGGGTATGATTAGGTTAGAGGCATCAGACGAGAAGGAGGGGGAGGTGGATGAGGTGGAGAAGGTGGAGGAGGAGTAGAGGGAGGTAGAGGGGAGCCGCCAAGGCACATAAAGCCCGGCTGAGACGTCTCGCTAACAATGTTTGTCACAGCTCTGCTCTTTCTATCCCTAGCCCAAATGAGACAAGTCAGAGAAATATGGGATTACCATGAGTTATTTATGATGGCGAAACCCGAGAGCCCCTCTTTATGAAATCATCTCTGCTGATTGGCTGCGCCCTCTCCTTTTGTCGCAGCATCTGATATGATTTCAAATAGTTTTACGATCAAAGTCACTTGTGTGAAGTATGAGTAGTTTTGCACACATTCAATCAAAATACAGATTTTTATCGGCTTCATGTCGATTGACACAAGAGTGTTGCTATGAAATAGATACCGTGGTTGTCATAGTAATAGTGGCATTTTTAAGAAATACATTTTTCAAGTGTGTGAGTGTATGTGTGTGTCTGTGTTTGTTGGATGGGTGGTGGCACGTTATATTTCTAACAAAAATATGATTCAGGATCTGGTTAAAAAAAATGGAAACACTCTAAGATATTACTTTTTTATTTTCAGGATAAAACCCCTTGAGACGGGGTCCTTACTTAATATACTTTAAGATGTCGCCTGTTTGTGCATTGTGCAGAAGGGAGTTGAGCCACAGCATAATCTATGCCTATTGCAGGAGATTCTGCTGTAACTGTATATTTACGGTATATCTGATGACATTTTCATTACAAGGAGTGGCAGGCACCGAGTCTAATGGATTCTTGCTTTCATTACTGTAGTATTGCAAGGGCTGAGACCTTTAAATGCTATGTCCCTAATAGTAGAATATAGAAGCGAAAACCTACACCAAGCTTACATATGGATACAATCAATGGCAGTCCATACTTAATGAACTTTCTGACCTTAAGGAAAATGTACACTACTTAACCAGATTCTGTGCATTTAATTATTTAGTTGGACAGACAGTTGGATAATAGAGGGCACAAAATAGCTAAGAATATCTTTGTTACCCAGAGATAATGGTGGGTATTTCACTTGTCTGAACCAAAACAAAAAGCAAAACAAATGATGGTTGAATGGACACATTCATCTAAAGGTTTTTGTTATTAAAAGAGGGGGGAAAGGACTAAATTGAATGTGGACACTTGGTTTGCAGACTAATGGGAAAATCCATGTAGAAAATTAAAACCCACAATAAGGGGCCATTGTGATCCATTCACACGGGGCCCGTAGTTTATACAGCAGAGTAGATGTGCAAAAGGTCTTAACATTTACTGAAAGCACGAAAAAGACTGGAGAAGAAAAAAAGACAACATTTTCAAGGTAAAATAATGGCCGAGACCAGAAAGTAAGATCTGCCATTGAAATTTTAAAGTGTGGTGGATCATAGTTCCATTATTGATGAGGGTTGAGTTTAGGTTTCAGGTCCAGAGGAAATGATAAGGTGTAATGCAATGGTCTGCTGTGATCACAGACAGCTGCTCTGCATATTCCAGGTTCTTGTGGATCAAAGTGTGGCCACACTGTGCCTCTAAACTAAGATGTTGTATGTCCCAAGCAATCCCTTATTTACGTGTATTTTGAGCTTGTTCGTGACTAAATAAATGAAGAGGATCGCATGAGTCAAGCAGCAATGTTATATCAAATAAAACATTGAGCAACACAATGAAGAATTTCAAGAAGGGGGGAAAACACCAGTCTCTTTGCTTGATTGTTATTGCTCAGTGCTTACCATGTTTTCTGGGCTTGCACGTGTAATCAATACATCCAGGCAATTTGAAGCGTGATCAGTTTGGATGGATTATTGCCTGGCAGCAAGGCTTCTGCATTGATTCTCTCATCATGTCAATCATTGACAGTGACATCTTCCAACTCTCCCAAATTCCATACATCAGCAAGAGTAAGGTTTGCCATTCATCCCATTTTCTCTGGAGTGAAAGACGCCCAAGAACTGGTTGTTTTGTTTGACAGGGGAAAAAAAGAATACGTCTTTTTTTGCAATAATCTTTTTATTTTATTCGATTTTCTGAATTGAGGCCTTCTGACGTGTCTTTGTCCACAGTCCCAACAAAAGTGAACAAAAAAAGTGAGTAACAGACGATGGTAACCAAAATCAACAGGGGACCTTGTACTGCAATTTACAAAATGATGAAGGCCAAGTTGTAGTCTGTCCCATTGTAACATGCTGTGGCTCTTTTTGGTCTTGTAGTTTAAATGTCACATTCTTAATGGTTTGAATACCATATACACAGGGCAGGAGCTGTGATACAGTGTTGGAACTATGAGAGGTTTAACATGGAGTGCAATGTAATATCCTCAATTTCTTAGAGATGGGGTGATCTGGAAACAAGTAATAGATAGTGTCCATGCATATTTTACGTTTGGTTCCTGCTCTCATGTTTCATTACTTGTGAGAAACTCAACAGATTTGACAAAGTTAGATGGTGCAATGTTAAGTATGTGTTGCATGGTTAGCTTTGGGGTTCGTGTAGTGCATTATGTCCTATTGAAATATATAACCCCAAAGTTTATATTTCACAACAGTTGTGTGTGGGAATAGTAAATGTTAGATTTTTTTTGTCCAAATAATCATCATATCATATCGACTTTACAAACCTTATTTACAGAAAAACTCATGTTAGTTTTTATATGAATATGTTTCATTCCTGGTACATAACAGCGTTGTTGTGCTTCAGACATAGGTAAATGCATTCATTCAAGTATTATCATTATTGTGGTTCATGATAGTCATAAAGACATTGCTGTTACTGGCAACTCTATAGGCCCGCATACAATAACACAGTTAAACCAGACGATTTAAGCTAAAACAAGTCAATATTCGTCATTCCGTAACTCAATTGCAAAACTCCATTTAGTCATAATGGCCTCTGATAATGAGGAAGCTCTCTGTGGTCATGTGACACAAGTGGGCCCTAATCATTGGACTGTTACAGTAAGTCATGGCAGTTTATTGGCATAGAATTCCATAATGGCACAGATCAATACCCACCCAGGAGGCTTTCCTCTCAGCCGGATTTGACACGTTTGAAGAACTACTGGCGATGGGGAAACAGGCTTGCGAGATCAACCCATACCTCGACAGCCACCCAGATTGGCCTCCACAACGTACATCGACAAACTCCCCCAGTGAGCACATGATCGAGACGGACCTTCCCTGTAGACTGGGGTCGTCTTCAAAAGTCCCAGGGACGACCTCAGGCCGAATGAATGTCTGCATGTTGGAGGGGGACAACGAGTACAAGCAGACTCTTGGCCCCTTGTCACCTTCTCCTGCTCCTCCTCCTCTCCCCCTGCCTTCTCCTCCTCCTCCACCTGCTACTCCTCCACCTGCTTTGATATCTCTTTGTTAGGAATAATATAAGGCTTTGGGGAGCAGGGCTGCGAGATAAAAGGCCACATCAGAATGATGATCTCTATCGATCGGCAACCTTGGTCACACAGAAGAGGGCCGCCATTTGTCACGTCCAAACCGAACACAATGGCTGATCCACGGCCACTCTGACGAATTAGGCCTGTTCCTGTGAGTTTGCTAAATTGATGACTTCCTCCGTTTGAGGTGTACAGCCATTCTGTGATCTCCACAATCATTGATTAGTTGGTTTTTTGTGGGTTTCTTTTTGTGAAAAAAACATGCTTGTTGAAAACTGTGCAAGATATCCCATCCTCACCTTGACTATGAAAGTGCTGTTGACCTTGCATAATCAAAACAATGATGATGCTCAGAACTCTACATTCGTAAGACTTGAAAAAAGGTCTACATTGGTTTATTATTGAACTTGCGCAATGTATGACCTTTGTCATATTCCCCTGAATATATATATTTAAAGAGATGCAGTCATAGACGTAATGTGTAAGACTGGTATTCAGTATGCATACAGATACACGCACACACACACACACACACACACACACACACACACACACACACACAGGGTATGTCTCGCACTGATATTGCACAGAGTAAACGTATTGATATTATACCTTATTATACCACATGCTTCATCAACCATCCTACCAACCAATCCATACAGGAAAGAATTTGAATATGCAAGCCACCCATTCGTATCGCTAGAGATCTGGAGAGCATAACTTTGTCATCTTTATGGGCCTGTTTGAAAACCTACTCCTTGCAAAGCAGCCAAGAAAGCAGCCAAGCAGTAGGTGGGCAGCTCCTTGGCCTTTAAAGGTGAACCCTCGCCAAAAGGGGATTCAAGACTTTCCTGTACAGTCCTTCATTTAAGAGAATGGCAACTATCCCAGGAGGGGTGTACATTCATTTGACAGGTTTTTCTTGGATGCACAATACCATATTTAAATCAGCCACAGTAAAATTAACAGTTAATTAAATTGGAGGGTTAGAGTATGTTTATTGTAAGAGCAAACCCCAGAACGTGAACTCATTATTGCTTGTAATATTTTGAGACAGGTAAAGCACAGCCAGTGAAGGAAGGAAATGTGTATTGATTTCAGGCTCAGAGAGAGAGAAAGCAGGGGGGGAGGGAGGACAAGAGGAGCATGAACAACGAAAAGAAAAAAGAAGTTGTGCAAAAAGGAGCACTTTTGGATTTAAAGCACCTATCTAAGATCCCAGGGCCTTGAGATTGGGATTGGATTACTGTCCGGTAGATTTACTCTGGTGGCTCTTCGCCACTACATCATCGCAGGGCCCCCTGCCTCTGGATCAATGGGGATATTTACTGCAGCTGTTTCTGGGAGACTTTCACAGTAGGCAGGGCATTAAACAAACAGCCCACAGCAACGTCCCCATGACTGTCTCTGGCAGTTCACTGCGTGCCATTCTCCGAGGACAGGTAGCGTGCTGGTGCAATTGAGTTGGATGTCATAAAAAGCACTTTCCTACATTGTCAAGAAAGGGGCTAAAGGGAGATCCTATGGATAAATGAATTCCAAATGTGTGTACATTGTGTTGTCCATAATGTCTATGAAAGCATGAAACTCTGGGGAAAATATGTAGATTTTATCAATAACAATGTTATTATGTTATTAATAATTAAGTTCATAATTACTAAATCAATTATTATAATTAATATAATTACTATTATTTTATAGGTTATAAAGTAGTATTATGAGAAATATGTTATTCAGAGTGTGTGTGGTTGTGTGTGTGTGTGTGTGTGTGTGTGTGTGTGTGTGTGTGTGTGTGTGTGTGTGTGTGTGTGTGTGTGTGTGTGTGTGTGTGTGTGTGTGTGTGTGTGTGTGTGTGTGTGTGTGCTATGAGACCACGAGTGCACCCAGACACAATAGTGTCACATAGTTACACACTGCCACAGAATTACTGGAATGCAACTTAGATATGATGTGAAAATAACCAATTACCCAAAATTATCATTGCAGACATATTGGCAGAGTACGTCCTAAGACTTATTGTTGTCGGGACAATCACAGTCACTATCTCATACGTATTATGATGGTGCCACATGTTCTCAATTATGCTACTCAAACAAAGCAATCACTTTTAAAAGTCATAGGGTCCACATTGTCAAATTGTTTGCTGGGTGTAGTTACAGTGGTTATGTGTCCAAAATGTAATTTGCTCATGCATTACATAGCATTAGACCATTGCGGAATGGGGGTTGTCTATATGGCGACTTATGTGGCCACATTCACGAGGCCAATATTAATTTATTTCTAAAGAACTGGATTTACCATTATCACCATCTTTGTAGTACAGTCCTGCATACACACATACACTTCTACAGGCTCACACATGCAGTCTTGTTTTTCTGGAATGTGAAGCCCAACTTTGGAATAGGTCAACGACGGACATTTGTCCCCAAAGTTCTTACAATTGTATGATTCACATTTTCTTCTAGAATAACGTATTTCAATTATATATTAGCTTTTATAAACAATGTTTTGTAAATTCGAACCACCATTAAACATTGTACGTAGCAGCATCTTTTAAATGATACAATTTTAATTTAATTTTAATTATAAATTATAAAATTGATTTATAAGAACTCTCTGTGGCTGACTTAAAGCTAACAAAGAAAGCTATTTAACAAATTACCTATATATTGTTCACTAGACCAAATTAACAATACAACAGATATTACATAATGTAGATGTAATTAAAAAATATATATGGAATATTTATTTTAGTAAATAAAATGTATTTTTAATATTATTCACTAGAAAATTATTTTTGATGGTGCTGTAATTAAAATATGTAATACAAATAGAACAAGAACAATGCACAGAAGGACACAACTAAACATGGGTGACCTGTTGTCTTTTTTTTTATTTAAGAACGCTTTGATTGTTGGGTTTGCACTCTGGGTGGTACAGATGCAACAACAGACAACCGATTTTGCAAACTGTAGGAGTGGTATGCTGGAAACATTTTTTTAACAGCACGTGATAGATAGCTCAGTCAAAAGGTTAACGGTAACTCACAGACAAAACGTCTCGTTTTAAAAAGTGCATTCACAAACATGACAAATACTCTCAACTTATGATGTCTATTTTTATGTGATACAAAATATGCATACCTGTTCTTAGATTTGTCTGTATTTCTATACATAGATATTTCTCCAAAGGATATTTTTTCTTCTCTTTTTACAAAGGTTAAAAGCAGGGTTGTGTTCATAGCAGCTTTAGATATCTCTCCCCTTTTACCGTGTACCATGTCACACATAGTCTCTCTAAAGATATCACAAAAAAAATAATCAACCTTTTTATCTGTTGAATGACAGGTCATCTTTATTGAAGGAGAAATTCATAAGCGAAGCCTGCATTTTAGAAAAAAATGGATCAATAAAATGCCTGGGCCATTAAATATATTTTGTATACCCGCTTTTTTGTCAATATTATAAATACTAAAGACACAGGACAATATTATAAGACAATGCTGGGAGACTAAATGTAAAGATTAAAATAGTTCAAACCTTTTTTTGTTCAAGTTTTCTAGTTTGTGAGAAAAAATTACCAGGCGAACACAGAAACAGTTCAATTCAGTCCTTTCTTCAATTTATCCCTAGCCCTTTTTTTAAAAAAGGACCAATCGTGTAGCGTTTTCCAAACAGGACTTTAGCATGTAGTCCTTATGCCAAGCTCCGATCCCGCCTGCTTTAGTCCTGTTCAAATATGATGCTTTCTGATCACAAATGAGACAGTATACTGTTTTTTTTCTTCCTAAAAGCAGTCCAACATACTGATAGAAACCAATGAGTACCATGCAAATCTTGCAAGACGACAGACTCTCAAACAAGAGACAAAGTATTTTTCATATTGGCGAAATATCAAGGAGGTGAATGAGTGAAAGGCAAAGACCTCTAATGAATACTAAATACTATATTTCCAAAATCAAACAAAGAAATTACTTCAGCTGTACATAATATAGTACGTATGAGTTCAAACTGTATTAGCAGTTTCTTTTTTCTTTTGACTTTCAGACTTTTTCAAAGCCTACCTTGCAATAACACTGGCAAGTCTTTAATTGATTCCGATCTCTTTGTTCTCCTCCATGAACCTGGAGAAAGGTCGGGTGGATCCCACCTCATGTCCAGCCTTCTCCATGCCTGTCATTGGGGGGCTGCCACCAGCATGCACCCGGTCCATCCCTCCAGACATGGACCCGAGTGAAGGCATTCCAGTTCCCCCTAGGCTAATGGGCAGCTGGGTGATGCCCCCATTCTGGATCACTGAGATCTCATTGTTTTTCATGGCCAGGCCATTGGTGATGGCGGCCGCATATTGGTTCCAGAAGCCTGGGTCCACGTTCATGGCACGAGCAGCCAGGTCCTTCTGAAACATCTCGCTGAACTTCATGGCATCGCCACCCAGCAGTGCCATGGGATTCTCCACGGACAGGCGTCGACCTCTACGGGCGGGGGCATTGTTCCACATGTGTGTCCCCATGTGAACCTGAAGGAAACACCATCAAATATTAAGAAAATATGTAAATATGTAAAAACAATGTTTTGTTAAGCTGGTTTGTCTGTAAATGTACATATATACTATACTGTGGATGAAGTCAGATAGAAAATATGTATGGTGAAAGTGAGAAATTATAATTTCCCATTTCTGCAAAATTTTTAAAGGTTAGTGATATACATTTCACTGTAGCTCCACCTACCTTTAGATTGCCTTTTGTGGTGAAAGCCCTTCCACATATTGAACAGCCAAACGGCTTCTCGCCCGTGTGCGTGCGCTCGTGGATCTGCAGGGCACTGGCTGAAGAGAAGTTCTTCCCGCATGAGTGGCAGTTGTGCTGCTTAGGTGTGCGCCGCGGAGGTGGTGGGGCGAGCATTGGGGTGATGCTGGTACTCATGGTTGTTTGGGGTGCCACGGCTGGAACTTGGATGCCCAGGGGCAGATGGGAGCTGTCCATCAGGGACATCGTCTTACCATGTCCGTTCATTTCCATTTTGATCATGTTAGACGCTGTGCTCGCCAAATTTGGAGGATTGAGGCCTGAGGAAAAGATGAGAGTTCAAAATTATTCATTTGTTTTACATGTAATATAGTTTGAATGATAATCTATTTTATTGAATGATGAAGTAAACAAATATGGTAACATTTGCATTCATTTAAAAAATGTATGATTTAAGGGACGTACTATATTCCCCAGAGGTTAACTGTTTTGTCCATACCTCTGTCTCTACTGAGGAACAGCATGTTGAAGTGGCTCTCATCCTTGATGAAGTGCCTGCCAGGTTGAGTGGCAGTCAGGTCCAGAGCCCCTGTGCCTTCGGAGGCAGGGAGCGGAGAGGGAGTCTCTGATTTCTCAGACTTAACTGTTGCCACTGGGATATTGCTCTCATGCCCTTCTTCGGCTGTTGAGGCACCACCTTCATTGTTAATGTTAAGTGTCATGGGGGGCTTTGGATGGAGACTCTCTGAATGGCTGTGAGCTGGCGACAGGTGCTGCATGGAGTCAGAGGACTCTGATAGGGCCGGACTCCCCAAGCTCTGACCGTCGATAGCTCCTACTCTAGAAAAGTTGTCATGAGTGAAGTAATCCCCCTCCCCTGCAAAACCATTGCCATTCTGTGAAAGCTTGTGACTGAAAGAGTGACTCATGTTGGCGGTGGAATCAATCATCTTCATCTGGTTCTCCAAAGCTGCAATGCTGGAGATGACCGAGGTGGGTGGTGAGCAGCCAGGGGAATATGGTTTAGAACTGTCTATGTCTCCTTCCCTCAGGTCATCTTCATCATCCATTGCCTGCTCCATCTCATCCAGAAGGTCATCATCATAACTGCTCATTGCGTCCAAGCTCCTCTCGTCGAAGGAAAGATCTGTGTCCATCTCCTGTAGGCTTTCAGGCAGCGGATTGTTGGGAATCTGCCCCCCCATATGCATACGGATGTGCTGCTGAAGCACAACAGCATTGGTGAACTTCTTCTGGCAGATTGGGCAGGAGTGCTGAACACGAAGTGGAGGTTTGGACCTGTGGACACCAAAGTGTGTTTTCAGGTTTCCTTTTGTGGTGAACGCCCTCCCGCATATCTTGCACTTGAAGGGTCTCTCCCCGGTGTGGATTCGGTAATGCATCTTCAGTGCACTCTGACAGCTCAGGACACGATGGCAGATAACACACTGATTTGGGTCCGTCATTTTCTTGTCAATGTTTTCAACTAATTGCTGCAATTTTGAGGTCTCTGATGTTTGCATAGAGTCTAGGAGGCCCCCAAAGGGAAACTTGGCCTTGAACTGATCTGAGAGCATGGGAAGGACTGGGTGGGACACAGGATTATGATTTGAGATTGTTTCAGGTACCTGGCCACTGCTAGACAATGTGGTAGAGCTGACATGTGTGGAAAAATTTACTTGAGTCATTGTGGTAGTCGTGTATGTGTTCTCCCCAGGTCTTGTAGAGCAAGTTGGGGGAAGGTGAATACCCTCAGGCTTCAGGAGAGGAGGAGGATCACTCCCTAGGCTTGGTTTTGGGGATGGTGACGTAGTGGTCATGCCAGAGTCAGTGAGGATATTCGGTGAGAGAGATGCACACTCACTTGAGGGTGGAGAAGGTCTTTGAGGTGATCTATTGAGTGGGGTGAGGCTTGGAGACTCACCAAATCCTCCCATCATGCTTGGCAAAGTGGGAGGAAGCTGAAGCCCAACTGAGGTAGGAATGGTGGGCAGGACTGGTTTGCTATCTAGCCATGTTGTTACAGGCTTCTCTGGTGGCAGAGACATGCCATAAGGAATGCCTGAGCTAGTGGGCACATTGTCCAGGTACTCCGGCACAGGGTATGGGTTCATCTGAATGTGGGGATATTTCTCTTTGTGCCTCTGAAAGTGGACTTTGAGGTTGCCCTTGGTGGAAAAGCGGTTGCCACATATGTTACACTTGAAGGGCCTCTCACCAGTATGCGAGCGCAAGTGGATCTGCAGGGCACTGTCACTACCAAACACCTTGGCACAGAATCTACACTTATGCTTGAAGAATGGGTCCTCGGAGCTTGGTTTTGTGTCAAACACAGACACGTTGGGGGGTTTTCCCTTGCGATGCTTCATCAGAGCAGAGAGGGGGTCCAGAGCATTAGCCGTGGCTGCTATGCTGGCTAGCGGGTTGGGGAAGATCACACTGCTGGAAGAGGTGTGAGATATCAGTGGTAGGTTGGAGGCTGAGCTTAGCAGACTGCTGTGGCTTAGTGATGGAGGTGTGGTGGTGTTTCTGGGGAGAGCTGAGCTGCTACTACTGATTCCGCTGCCACTTGCGGTCATACTACTATTACTATTGTTGATGTTATTCGAGCCAGAGGACGAGCAGGATGGCAGCAGAGATGAAAGAACGTTGCCATTGGTTGGGGGGAAGACCGAATTGTTTGAGGAAGTGCTAGGTACTGAAGAGTTGAGAGAGTTGAGAGAGTTGAGAGACGGCTGGCTGCAACTCTGCGGTGTATGTGATAGTGGCCCATCCATTGCTGAGGTCAGAGAGGATGGGCCTTGACCACCGAGAGAGGCTGACAATCTCATTGGTAGCTGATGGACCGGAGGAGTGATGAAGCTGTGAAGCTGAAGCTGGCTTGGTATAGGAGGACCACAGACAGAGGGAGTGGTTTGGGGCCCAGTATTGGTACTGTGGTGGGTATGATGGTTGAGAGCAGGCTGGGAGGATGACTGTCTGTTCATCAGCACCACCTGATTATGTATTTGCTCTATCAGTTGCAGCTGATGGATCTGCTGCTGCTGGAGGGCCATCAGCTGGTCCAGAATCATGGGAATGGCCATGGTGGAGACCCCACTGCCCACTGCAGCCTTCACGCTCTGCGAGAACTGAGCCACGGCCACCCGAGTGCCATGCAGCGTCTCCAGGGTGACGTTGGTGCTAGGCATTGCATAGCCGGTAGCAGTGGAGGGGGATGCGTCACTTAGCTGAGGTAGGCAGCCTTCAGGCTCGGGGGACATGTCTCGCTCTTCGGGATCCAAGATCTTTTCTGGGGACAGCTCCACCTCCATAGCGTCGTCCTCCTTCTCCAGGGCACCGACCCCTTCAAACCCCGTCAACTCTGGGACCTCATCGATGTCCCCGGCCGGGCTGTGGTTGCCCTCTCCGGGCTCGTCGCTGTCCGCTTGTTCGCTGGGGCAGCTGGATACAGGGGAAGGCTCCACAGGGTACTCCTGGGGAGAGTTGGGCGTGCCCTCATTCTCATTTACAATGAGCACCAGCGGGTTCTTGGTGCAGCTTTTCAAGTGTTCACAGAAGTCTGACCACTTGAAGAACTCAGCGCAGCACTTCTCACACACATGGGTCTCCTCGCTTCCACTGCGGCTCTCGTTTCCACTGTCAGCGTCGTCCAGCACTTCTCCATGGGCTGCGGAGTGACAGAGGTCAGGGAGGAGGGGGATGGGGTGGGGTTCAGGGGGGAGGGAGGAGAAGGAGGAGGAGAAAAAGAATTCATGAATAATCAACTGTGTGCACACACATATTTTGCAGTGCAGTCTAACAAAGGTTTAACCTCTGTTTTTTCTTTCTTTTAACATAATCAAAATCAATATTTTTTTATTTTTTTCCACGCTGAACAAATTGCCCTAGTTCACCAATTCTCAAGACCCAGTTTTGCGCATTCCCTCCTTCTCCATAGAGCCAGCTAATAATTTTCTTTGTGCAATCCATCAAATTATGAGGGCCTATCAATTGTGGATACAGGGCTTAATGAAATTCCATAGAAGCTATTGATTTCCAATATTTCATACAATTCACAGCCGCCTCATCTGTTGAGTACAAATCAGGTCTTTGATGGCCCCATTAGGATTCTCCTCTGCTATCAAGCCCAGTCATTTCCACCTGAATTTGAAATGTGTTAGTCTCCACACTTAGTATTAGTAACGTTACATTTAAGCCCAGTATCCAAGAAAGAGAAAAACATATATTCCCTTCCGACCCACTACGACCGTACACACACATAATCTTTTTCTTTTACAGGTTCTAAAACCTTAGTTTTATGATGTCATAATATACTTCAACGTCGATCTCACAGCTGACATCAATGTGGTGAGTAAAAGGCATACATCTATATATACATCGAGTTGTAGAGCAAAACTTTATTTTCACAAAGATTGTATTGTTATATTTAACAATACACCACCCTCCCCACATATCCTGTCTGGCTGTCTCATGCTCTCTGAAATAAGACTTAACAAATTACATGCTATGCTACAGCAGCTATGTTTCTGATTAGTTACACATGTTTAATCATGGCTGTAGGAAGCCACTTCCTCTTCCAGAGACTACCATCGAGGTCAAAAGAAAAGCCAGAGTGTGCCCCAAACATGGACCTTGTTTGCACCTGATCAAAACCATGAAAGAAATGCCCTATTTTGTATGTTTATTTGGATGTGTGCACAGCCTTTGCGTGGCGTAGTGTGTGTGTGTGTGTCTGGATGTGCTGTGTGTGTGGCTGTGTTTGTGTGTGTGTGTGTGTGTGACTGCACTTATGTGTGTGTGTTTTGTGTGTGTGCGTAAGCATGTGTATGTGTGTGTATGTGTGTTGAGATGTCAGGTTAAACAAAAGCTAATGAAATAAGGTTATGTCATAATATGTCACATTAAACCATTAAAGTTAAAGTTGGTATCTCTTGGTTGACTGTAATATGCTTGGTGCAAGCTTAAATTCAAGTTATTAATGTTATGAAGACTAAAGTCCCCTACAAGAAATACCAAACTGTGCCACCAGTCTAAATTCCCTTTCCAGTATTTAACACGTGCAACTGTCTGCTTGAGAAATGTGAAGTTATTACAAAATATTAATCTTAAATATACAGATTTAAATAAATTACGTAATTTAGTGTATAATCTCAAAGACCAATTGCACCGCTGTGAATAATTGTATGCAACTTGAACCATTTTACAAAGATTAAACACAAACAGAGCGATGGATGCCTTGAGATCTTTACGCGGAGTATTTCCAAGGCAATTGCATCCAGTCCTATAACGAAGGAGTCCGTCAGTGGGCCCGTATTTGGGGTTATACAACCAGGGTCCTGTGTCTCAATCAATTAATAATTAACAGCATGGCAAAAGGCAGACGAAGGGGCAGCTGCACGTCATCAGTCCTAACATCTGCAGGGACGCAGAGAGAGGGGGCAGGGAGGACCTGAGCATGTTATCTGATTGCATTTGTTGAATTATAGAGATCGAAAAATGTGTTTGATTTGTATTTGTGTTGAGGAATTTCATTACTTTTTATCCAGCTATTTCTTTTCATTCTTTGTTGCTGTCCCCTTCTTGTATCTTCTGAGGTAATAGGAATTTAATCAACATAGTAAAAATTGACATAATTTAATTCTACTTTTCAAAAATATTAGTTAAAAAAAAGAAATGTAGACATGCGGAAAATAATCCAACTCATACATCCTTAAACAAAACCCACTAAATAAACTGCCTAGTAATGGGACCATGACGGCAGGCCGGAAAATGTCCTTTAACCGGGCAGTGGACAGCCGAGCTCATTTCCATAATTGAGGGTTGAAAGGTCAACGCAAATGAGTAGGCATTGAGTTGAGCTGATTAGTTATTAGAATGGTATTACTGTCAATCTCTTTTATTCAGTTGCACAATTACAAGTGGGGTCCTTTGTATGCCTATGACCTCACGGACGCATACTCTATTGAATGCGCACATGTTACGCAAAACACAATCAAACATGCCTGCTCGCCTAAATACATATGTGTTTGTGCTTGACACACTGGGTTTTATACAATCATGAATGTTATATAATATTGATATATATTCTAAATGTATTTTGTAAACCTACTGTCGATTTAGATTTTACTGTTTGAGATTTCGTTTTTTTATTTAGTTATTGAATATGCATCCCTGTTTGCTCAATTAATTTTAAAACTGGAAAAAAAAATCGGAATTATAATATTGATATAATCGTACACACAAATATTATAAAATTATTCTGAAAATATTTTGGGAAATACTAATTACAATACATCAAAGTGATTCTTCATTTGTTTATAAGAGCACTAATTAATGTTATAACTTCAGTATTACAATCTATTAAATTACTTTAAAATAATACACATATATACATTTATAAATATTGTGGGTCAAGTCCTTAAAATGGACCACGAATGTTCCACTATATGGAGTCGACATTTTGTGGCTGTGTTTCTGTGCGAGAAAACAAGCCAAAGATAGGGATGAGGTGTGTATGTGTGTGTTTGTGTGTGTGTGTGTGTGTGTCTGTGTGTGTGTCTGTGTCTGTGTGTATAAGGGTATTGATTCTCCAAAGGCACAGGAAAGGAAGGCATGTGAAAATCCAATCCGTTTTTCATTTCTTTAAGTCTCTTTTTTTACTCAGATGCAAATTCGCTCAACATTGTCAATAGGGCGATTGTGGACTTTGAATGTGCGTATCAGCTATCTTGCTTAACAATCTCTGGCATGCTAACTGAAACCGTTAATCTTACATATTATATCACACAAGGCATTCATGCTTTCCACTGTGAAAGGCACAGAACCATGCATTGAAGAGAAGAAAAAAAAAGAGTAATTATGAACGCACAACTCGAAAACAATTTCCAGATACACTTAAGAGGATAAACACACACAATCACATGCATACACACACACCCACCCACACACCCATACAATCACATGCATACACACAAACGCACACACACACGTAATCACATGTATACAAATGCAAAAGCACATGGGTACACACAAATACACACATATGCATGCATGCATCCATACAGAAACACACACACAAACAGACACACAGACACTCACCCACACACATGCGTACACACAAACACACACACACACACAATCACACACACATGCATGATCAAACACAAACACAAACACACTGCATGTGCAAACAAACAAACAAACAAACAAACACACACACACACACACACTAAGGTAGAGCAGTGTTGGAAGTCAGGTACTAGGGTTACTAATGACTATGTTAACAACGCTGATAACGAGAGATGTAAATCATACAGCAAATGTTTCTCATCAAACAGCAGGTATGTAAATTAAGTGAAGTGTGCAAAGTATTTGTTTTCTCCAAAGCTGTTGCACAGAGATAGTGTGAATTGCATTTACACCAATCCTGGCATACTCAAAATTGCCATAAGAAAGCAGACGGAGTGTCAGAAACTTAAATTGTTCTCGGCCCAGTCAACTCTATGGGTTCTGTTAGACATGCAAGCTTGACGTCAGGACCCTAAACCAGGACTGAATCACTATAGGCCTGTACAAGAGGAGGGGTAGGGAGGAGGGCAAATAAGAAACCCTGCTTGGTTCAACAAAGTAAAATTTCCTCGTCTAATTACATTTTTCCGCTGTATTCTTTATTTCACAAAGCCCCAGTGTCTTCCTTCGTGACTGAGATTTTGCATTATTTACCAGCTATTTGTCAGGCTAACATGCCAATATCTTGATGAGTATATCTGTGATTCTGCTTTTATTTTGTTTTTCTCTCAGAAGCGTCCCTTGGCTTCTATGCTAAGCTCTGTAGCACCCGCTAGAAAGCTTAGAGCTGGGTGTCAGCCTCTTCCTCCTTCTTGTCCTCCTCTCCTCCAGCGATCTGACCACAGAGCCATGCGCACTCATCACACCTGCAGGCCGAAGAGACGGATCCTCCCGTGCTACGCAGAGCCCCCCCTCCCCATCCCATCGTCCAAGCTGCCACTCAGCCCCAATGCAGAGCATGGTACAGTCATATCTCTGCGCTAACAGAGGGGGTCTTTGTCGCGGGTTCCTCGCAGATGTGGTGCAGCCAAAACATTAATGATTTGTTTTGTGTACGCAGCACCACAGCGATACAGTATTCAGTGACGCCACCCTGTCCTGGAGAATCGTGGAAATGCTCTCTTTGTCTCTAGTGATCCCCGTTGCTGTACGTTTTACTTTTGAAATAAAATGAAAAGCACAGAAAGAAGCAGAACAAGTTGTTTTTGTGATATAGTTTAAATCTAAATACAGCAAAAGAAAATCATGATTTTGAGGCAAGCAAGTTAGCCAGAAAACTGTTTATCCTCTATAGGATTTTTCACGTTGAAAGAAAAATGTGTTTTAGGGATTGCTTCTCTTGCGAATTGTTAATAGCTTTTTTTCTGTATTTTTTGTATTTGATCTCTCACGTTATCTCGTCTGTATGTGTGTTGTGAATACTGGGTAGCAATTAAGAGCCATATTTGAATGTTTGGGGATATCTTGGGTATGCCTGTGTGGGTGGTCCAGAGACCTCCACTATTGGTGGCTCTGGGGGGATTAAAATAAAAGGCAAACAAAGCCTCACTGGAAGAGGAGTAGGGAACAACCGTGTTGTCCCTGTTAGCTACAACCTGCTTACAATATGTCTCCCCGCTGCTCCTCAACAGTCGATACATGTCCGCCTCAGAGTGTGTTTCTAAATGTGCCTCTACAAACTGTTTAGAAAATGGTCTTTAATATGGAGATGTTGGAGAAAATATTGAATGACTGTTGTTCATTTAACTAAATCCCCCTTTTATTGTATTTTTAATGACATACAAACGTCTCGGTGTGTGTGTGTGTGTGTGTGTGTGTGTGTGTGTGTGTGTATAGTGTGTGTGTGTGCATAGTGAGTGTGTGCATGTGCATGTGTATGTGATAGAGAAAGGGTGTGTGTGTGTGTGTGGAACCTATGTGTGGAACTGGATGTCAAGTGTTCCGCAGGACAGCTTGCAAATCCTCTGCATGCAAAATCTGCGTCCATCATCCCACCAGCAGTGTCCCCCCACCGCCGCCACCCCCAGTCCCCCAATCCTCCACCGTTACCCCCACACTTCCCCTCCCTGAGGGCCAGGGAGCTCAGAGTGACTAAAGGGAGAGAGAGAGAAAGAGAGAGAGAGAGAGAGAGAGAGAGAGAGAGAGAGAGAGAGAGAGAGAGAGAGAGAGAGAGAGAGAGAGAGAGAGAGAGAGAGAGAGAGAGAGAGAGAGAGAGAAGAAGCAAGCGCCAAAAAGATGAAAAGCCTGTCGCTGTTAACACTTTCTAGGGCACGGGCGCTCCGTGTGCGACAAGGTCAACGCCACAGATGTTCCAATTGTACAATGAGCCTGACACAGAGAGGAGGGCCTGGGCCCGGTCGGGGCAGGCGAAGGTTAAGACAGCGAGGGGTGTAATCGCGCTCCTTTAAGCCTGCCACCCTCTGGAGAGTGTCCGGGAGCTCCGCGGGGGTCAGGGGAAAAGGGGGAGAAGAGGGTGGGCGGTGGGTTATGGTTTGTTTGGAGTTGGTGTGGGGGGAAGGAGGGGGGGGGGGGGGGGTACAGGAGGGGTGGGCTTGTGACAGATGTGAGCTCATTGGCACGTCATGCTATTTTGTCTTTTTAAGGGAGGCGGCACGAAAACAAGGGTCCTAATTTGCCTCACTGGATGACAACAGAGAGTAGAAGAAGAAAAAATATATTGTAAAAAAAAAAGAACCTAACCTCAAAAAGTAGTGCATTTCCAAAAAATTTAATAATAGAAAAATAGACTAGAAAAACTTGTATTATACTGTATTATAATAGATACTTGTAATTTCTTAAATTAATCAGTTATTTCTGTATAAAAACCTGTATTTTACAAAATATAGCTTAAAATCAAGCAGTTTATTACAAATCAGAATTTGTGACAGATACTTGTGCACATGTTAACTCTTGACTGTCCTATTATTGATCATTGTAAAAGTATGTATATCATACAATGATATCTTGTGCTGCAACTAGTTTCCCATTAAATGAATGAAAAGTGTGTACCATCAGATGACTTATGCCTGGATCATGTGAATCCCTAGTAAAATATTATTAGCATTATCAGGAGAAGGGCAATCTATTGCCGTCTCACATCGGCAGTAGAAAACACAACGCATTCTCATTATTTCCTATAGCGATTCATTGAGTTCGGCATTTTTTTAATATCTCCAAGGTAACTTTGAATGAAAGACAGTATTTATTTGAGTGGTCTGTATGGGCATACTGTTCTCTGCCAAATGCTTTGGATTGTCTTGTTGCAGTGTCTCCCAAGACAACAAGAACGCCAGTATATTCCTTAAGACAAAGATGGGCCAGACTACTACTTTACATTCCACATCAACTCATTTTCATTCAAATGTGAATGCATATCGGCTGTTCTCACACTACTGCTTTTAGTATTGTCGTTTTTATGTAAGTGCATGTGTAAGAATGTGGGAAGTGAATGTATGTGTATGTGTGTGTGTTTGTGTGTCTGTGTGTATGTGTGCGCACATGCACACATGTGTGAATGTGTATGAGTGTGTGCATGTGTTTCTGCATGTTTACATTTTTTTAATAAACAGATAGCCCTACAATTCCTTATCTCTTTATGTTATGTATGCTTTTAGAAAATGACCGTCCAGCAGTATAATAAATGACATTATTAGGTATGCGATTACATTCCAATTAAAATGTGTTGCATATATGTCTTCAAACTGAATCAAACATGTGATTCCCCCTACAGAAACTGACAATAGTATATGGTCTGATAGCAACATGTGATGTCCATAATATTAAAATACAAAATAAAACGTACCAAAACAAAGGCCTCAAACGTATTTCAGCACAGAACCTCGATGTTGTGTAGAGGCATTTAGTTTAGCATAAATCAAATAGAGCAATGCCTCATCCTCATCAGAGCGACCCCTTCTTATAACAACATTTCCTCATGTAAAGAGAACTGCTCCCTTGAGATTACATCATGCCTTTCTGTTCAAAAGACATCCCACAAAAGGGCTTGTGTGTGGTGGCCCAAAAGGGCCAAACTTGCAGATCATGGCAGTGATTTGTTGAAAATGCATAGCGACTATAGGTACTCAACAAGAGATGTGTAGGCCTAGAACGAAACCATTCAAACAATTCATCCATAAAAACAGACAATAGACAATGGCAAATTAGTAATATCATACTCAAAATTTAATACATTCTGGCCTATCAGTGAGGTTTTATTTTATTTTACTGTTTTAATAACTGTTTTACAAATTGTTTTAAAAATGAATAGCCTATACGATATACGTTGAAATAGTAGTCTTAAAGTCCCAACCGTGTATTTTATCTTTCTCTTTCTCTGTTTCAATCGCAAAACAAAACAATTAATTAGACGTAATGACCTAATGTACCTTATATGCAACAAAAAATGCATGTACCAGAACGTTGCGCGAATTTAAAGACAGTGTACATGAAATGAGTCAGATTGTAAATTGTTTTGCTCGGCCAATCAAACTTGTAGATATACCGAAGAACGGAACAAGTGAGGTGCAATATATCGGTGTAAACACAACCATTCCCAGGAGAAGAACACAGTCTGTGGACCTTCAATGCATGTATCCCCTTTAAGACCCCGAAAGGAGTTTATTGTCAAAGACGTATTGCGACCAATAGGCCCTATATAAAGTAATTATTTACATAAAAATCAAATTATTGTATACACAAAATAAAAACAAATCAGATGTTAGTTTATTAATTCGTAAACGTTTTCTCTGAAAATACTTATATACGCTGGTGTTTTTGTGATATTATGGGCGCACGTTATTGGATGAAGATGACAGACTAAGGTGGAAAAGGGTTAGGAAAACTGTTACCCGATGTATTATTTTAAATTTAATATTTTATTTTAAATGCCTCTCAAACCTGACCGGAATTACTAATTACATGTTAATAATAAATACAGTCTAGGCCAGTTTTTCCTTCTTCTTTTTTTCTAAATGACTTTAAGTTCATTTATGTCCAGGTGCACATCGCATATTACCAAGCCGACGCTATGCGGTTAGTTAAGTTTATTGCATTGGAAATTATTTGCAATTTGTTTAGAAGTTACAAAAGCATACAGAAAAACCTGAAGTAAAAAAAAAAAACGTAAATAAAACTGAGTCAACAAAATATACTCCCATTTCACCAACACACTGGCATCGCATAGTCTATACCCAAAACGCAACTATTTCGTTGAAATGCGTCTGCATTCAAATCAAGGTGTTTGCCCCATCTGAGCTCGACCCGCGGAGACACTTGCAGTAGAAAAACAAAGCGTGCCTTTAGTTGCTTCACATCAGGCCTCTTGCATACAAAGTTAACTGTTTGTTGTGGATGAAAACAACACTTACCATTCTCAGAGAGGACTCCTCCAAGTGCGGGGTCCTCCTCGTCAGACTTGAGGTGCTGCGGCTTGGCTTGCTTGCGACGGGACATGCTGCTGTTGCTGCGCGGCGAGATGTCGCTGCTTTTTGCAGATACATCAGCTGCTGCGAGCGAATGGAAGAAAAAAAATGTTCGCAAATAGTCTGGTAGTAAAAAAAAAAAAATGACGGAAATTAGCTGGTGTTGCTGTTGCCGTGTGGATTGCGCATGTCGGTATATAATTATGATAGTGAATAATGCATCGCGATGAATGGTACCATGTGAGCGAGAGGAGATTGGCCAGAGTCCAGCAAACTCTACATTGGATATGGTAATGAGGGACGGACTAAGCAATTAGGTGCTTCACTCTCACGTCTGAAAGGAGAGGATCTGCCTCTTTTCTCATACTATCCACCTCCTCCTCCAACACACCAAATCTCGCTTGTTACGCCCAGCACTCGGGGGGGGGGGGGGGGGGGGGGGGGGGGGTGCTCAACGCAGAAGGTCAGCTTTTTGTGTTTTTTTTTTTTCTCTCTTCGCGGTGATCGGCGCTCCACGGACTACGAGGTTTCAACGTCGGTTCTCTCCCTGGTACTCTTCATATCTCGATGGGCTATGTGGTCCTTGACACCCGACATGTAGGCTATTTATTTTCCTTCGGCCCGGGCTCCATTTGAAAGAGATTTTAGTAATGTCTCTTGCTCAGTTTCTCCCACTTTCTATCATCATCGCGTTACTTGTGTTTGTCCAAAAGTCTTCTTCTTCGTCTTCGAGTGGATTGTAAAAAGAAAAAAGAAAAAGAAAAAAAAGTGGTCAAGTAAAACGATTTCAATTTAAAGTTGTTGTTGTTGTTTTTTGTATGGACACTCGGAGATGGAGATAGGCAACTCGGCTGGATTGGACGAGTAAAGTTGTCTTTGAGTGTTGCTCCGCCGTGTTTAGAAAAGCGCAGCGTCTCCTTGCAACTTCGCAGCGCGTCTTCCAAGATGCGGTGTCCGCTTAACGTCTTCGTTTCAGCGAGCGAAAAAAAATAATAAGTTGATTTGATCGAGTCGAGTCAAAGGTCCCAATATGCCGATTTGGCTTCAGTGGTTTCGGTAGGATGGGGGGGGGGGAGGGGGGGCAAAAGTTATTTCCTTCCCGAGCGTGGTCAGCTCGCCTTAGATAGGACGCAAGATCGGGGCGCTTTCCTAAAGTCGCCTTTTTACGCTTCGCAGACAAACGCCAAAAGAGACGTTCTCCGTCCGATATGACCGAGTGCGACGTCTTCCGTTAAAAGCGCGTTAAAGTTCACGTATGACAAATGCTGACACGCCATCATATTCTAGGAGTCTCGGTCCTCCATCGCCAGAGCAATTGTTCGTGAGGTTGCCCTCGCTATGGCTCCGTATGTGTGTGTGTGTGTGTGTGTGTGTGTGTGTGTGTGTGTGTGTGTGTGTGTGTGTGTGTGTGTGTGTGTGTGTGTGTATGTGTCTGTGTGTGTGTGGGGACTGCGCCTGTGAGCTAAAGCTTTCAACCATAGGTTCAGCCCATTGCTTTCAGCGACCACTAGGATGTAGCACACCGTTTCTGTTGAATGAATACGATTTGAACACACCGCTTTGACCTAATCATTTCAAGTGATATATCAATCATAAATAGTGTACCCCCCCCCCCCCCCCCCAAAAAAAAAAAGTAAAAAGCGGTTTTGTTTTTCACGTTGTGTAGCCTATTGCGTCTGTCTGGGATATATTCACATTCTACGCATGTCAGTAAACAACTGATTCATATATTATGCGTAGGTGGAAAATGACGGGGATACGATTAATAAATTAATATAATTAATTACAAATAGTAATGTAAACATTTTAGCCACCATAACTCATTCTGTCTTCTGGAAATCTTGGTACCATCTTATGGTCGGATAGGCCTACTTATATCCTCCAGTGGTAGCTTACACTTGGTCTGTACTTTTTTGATATTAAATAAACATTGTATTATCTTTACACTGGTCTTGTTTGTGTGGTCTGCTTGCAGTGGAAATATTTAAATGGGTGAGTGTGTAAGAATCGGTGTGTGGAGCCAACTGGCTTGAATAAACCACAGTGTATTTTAATTTAGTGACGTTAAGTTAAACCTCCCACACAGTGTGTGTATGCATGTAGACCTTCCCGTACCATTCATGTGTCTGTGAGCGTGCGTGCGTGCTTGTGTGTGTGTGTGTGTGTGTGTGTGTGTGTGTGTGTGTGTGTGTGTGTGTGTGTGTGTGTGTGTGTGTAATAGTCCTATATTTCCAAAATATTCCAACATTTATCACATAGTTGTATGTTGGGTCAATGTAAAAACATATCATGCAGGAATCATACAAGCCAAATAAATACATTAATTGATCAACTAATGAATATATTGTTCTTCCGCGTTGCATGCACGGATTAAATTCCCCGTGTGTGTGTGTGTGTGTGTGTGTGTGTGTGTGTGTGTGTGTGTCCGTGTCTGCGTGTGTGTGTTACTCTCTCTCTCTCTCTCGCTCTCTCACTGTCTTCCTTTATGTTTTTTTTACCTGGTGTATTAACAAAGCTTGTCCGCGTGGTCATTAATTCGTACTAGGAGTGTATGTGTGTGTGTGTGTTTGGCGGTAAGGGGGGGGGGGGGGGGGGGGGGGGGTATCTATTCCCTAGTGTCTAACAATATGCGAAACAGATCGCTTGACACCAAGGTCGTTTTTTGAACAAACTTTTTAGTTTTTTACAGCTCGTGTTCCCACGATCACCTCATCCGAAGTTATGTTCAAAAGCTGTTATTATCTGGTATTAATAGATGCAGCCACAGGAAGACAAAATCAGCTGTATTGATAATTGCAAGGAGTATACCCCAGCTACTGTATCGATTGGCGTGTCCTCCACTCCCCCTGCTACACAGAGATAAGAAGACAGACTCTTTAGAGCAATATAATTTATTTTGACCTATCTGCCTGCTACAGACTTATGATGAATAGCCGCAGAGGCTCAAGCCCTTTATCAAGAAAGTTACCACTTGATATAATATTGATTCTTTATAAATAGCTTGCCACACAAAAATCAAACTGTCCAGTTGGCCATCATTATCATCAATATCATCACAAAGGCAATGGGATGAAGACCCTCGCGCGTCCTAAAAGAGACCTTTTCACAATGTCTTCTGTAATCTTTATTTTGTTCATGATGAAAGGAGCGGAAAGATGAAAACATGTCATTTAATCCTACGGGCCCACACGCGCGCGCACTGACGTGGAAGCGCATGCATGCGTGCGTGCGCGCGTGTGATCAGCTGTGCAAGATCTGATCAGGTTAAAGCCCTTTTACATTTCTGCTTTCTGATGTCAAGATACAATATATGCCTATACGCTGTTTGTCAGAACTTGATGATTTAAACGTGTATTTTAATTAGAAGCCTATCTATTAGTAATAATTGTTAAATGTATTTTATGGAAAATGTTTATTAATTAATTAATCAATTGCTTAATTGTAAGAAACTAAATTATGTTTGTCTTAGAAAATATTTCTTTTTTTACTCTGCCGTGGGGGTTGGGGGGGGGGGGGGGGGGGGGGGGGGTTTAGACGCGGGAATGCGAGACAGCCCTGGCGGAAGAGGAGGGAGGGGAAGAACAAGTAACGTGTAATCAAACTACAATTTTATCCATTTCAACCCTTGGATCACTGTCGCAAGGTAGGACCAGGGCTGCTTCTTCCTCCTTCTCAGACCACATTGTCTGATTTAGGGGACAACGTCCGTTCCTTCAGAGGCGACAGCCTGGCTGTTCGTATGTCTACATATGAGTGCGAGTGCGTGTGTGTGTGTGTGTGTGTGTGTGTGTGTGTGTGTGTGTGTGTGTGTGTGTGTGTGTGCACGCGTGCATGCGCGTGTGTTTGCGTGGACTATTTCAGCGAGCAGGGAGTCTTAACGGGACACAGAAGAAGAGGTAAATGACGTTGTGAAGTTTTAACAACGTGTAGTAATTAATGTAGCTATACATATTTGATGAAATATTTATTAGAACATCCTTGATGTGCGCGGCACTCAAAGAAGCGTCCTAATTTTGTGTTTGCGACGCAGCAACTGGTGTTCCGTTTACAGCTTATGTTAACACCTATAGGCTACCACAGCCTATGTCGTCATTTCTTGTCCACCAATCAGCGACGAGACATAGCAACTTAATGCACTTTCAATATTATGGTGACGTATTGCGACTTACTCGTTTGCGTTGCTCTCTGCAGAAAGGGAAATGCAGATTTGTGAAAGGGAAATGGTAGTTGTATATGGTTCATAAAGAATGTTATTTTTGAAATTCCTCAGCTTTATTTGAACTACAAATCTGTCAACAATAGGTGTGTAGAACAACAATTTAAATGGTGCTAGCACACTGGTGACATTTTTCCTGAAGAGGCAAGTGGGGGTGATCATGTGATTTAAGTGGACTTTTTGTGATACAACTAGTAAAATATATCAGAGTGATCGGCTAATTGGATTCACACTGAGATGGTAGTGCACCACAAATATTTAGTTACTATGTAATGTCCTGATTAGCCTGTTTCCAAGGAGTCATGCTCAGTTAAAATATATTAGATAACTTGTACCTGAGATGATTCAAATTTGATCTGACTGGGGCAATCTAACCTAATTGAAATGAATTGAATCAACCAATTTATTCTGCTACTGTAATTCAATTAGTAACTGTGGCTTGATTGGACGTTGGGTTCGCACTCTGGGGGAGATGACAAAACGTTTGCTCATTGCTCCCTGTACACCACCGAGTGCCAAATTCATTTTGAAAGGCAGAGTGCCGGATTCTAAATGACAAGTTTGACAGAGCCTGTGTTTTGACAGTACTGTTCACAACAATGAGTAGGCATACATGAGGTGATGGGTGACATACGGCGACGCCAGAATAAACATATGAATGGTTCATATGAGTGTCAGATCAGAGTGACGATGATGATGACAGGGTGTCAGGGCGCCATATTTCCCTACACGCACAAACACCAACGTGAAACTGCGTGTCCTTTTTACTTTGCTTTTACCTTTGTGTAGAGCGCTGCAACAGTGAATGCACAAAAGCATGTATGTGTGTGTGTGTGTGTGTGTACAAATAGGTCTCTTATTCCATTGCTTGAAATTACTTCCTAAATAGAGCGATTATGGGAATAAGTGCAGAGGAGAAGGGGACGAGGTGTTAGGCCTCGGCCTAATGTCATTTCCAAGAACAATTTGCAAAAAACAGGGCTAAAGCCCTGCTGATGACTCTTAATCTGGTTGGAATGCCAGCATTGACCTTGCGCAGATATTAGCTTAACAACAAGAAATGTTGTGTGTGTCTGTGTGTGTGTGTGTGTCTGTGTGTGTGCATGCGAGTGTATAGGCGCATGTCCTGCGTGTTGTTGATCTAATTTTGATGTTTGCGTTTGTGATGCATGTCATTCATTTCCTGTGTATTAAACCTGCCATTTTGAGTTGATTCCCGTGAACGTTCATATGAGAGTATAATTTTGTTGTGGTAGTTGTCTTTTCTGCTGATTTAACTTTAACATCAAGAACCAATGAGTGTGTATATTGGCGGTCACAATGGCCTTCAGGACTATTGAAGAAAAAAAGAAGAAAGACACATGGAGTGACATACAGACGTACAGACAGACATACAGACAGAGACAGAGAAAGGTTGTACCTAGGTCTGGAACCGCTGAGGCCATTGGGCTGAGAGGAATATGGGGCCAGTGATATGTGTGCCACATTGTCTGTTCAATAGAGACCTTTGAATATTTAAACAGCATCAGTTACCTAACACTGTCATTGTTTTGGCACTGTTTGCCTAGCTTAATCCTGGTAAGTGCATATCCGAACAGCACTTATTTTTACTGACAGTGTCCTAGGTGTGTATACAGTAGGAACATGAATAGGCTGAAGTTATGTATTTCATTTTACCTTGGATTTTTATTCAAAGCCACTGGAAGAGGCAGAGTATTGGGATATTTGACTGCACTATTATCACCATTGTTGTGTTTCACGAGTTTTATGATAATATGTTCATGAGTTTGTTGGAGATTGTATTTGTGTGTGTGTGTGTGTGTGTGTGTGTGTGTGTGTGTGTGTGTGTGAGCATGTCTAAAAGGGAGCGATAAAGGAGGATTTTATAGAGAATAAATACACTACACACTATAAATCTAAAGGTGGAACGTGTCTTTTAGGACCTCTATTCTAGCGTGAGCTTTTCCCCTCATGTCACCTTATCTATATATATCTGATTGTCTTTAATGTTAGCCATACAGTTAAAGCCAAACCTTGACTGGCCTGTACGTTTTTTAAATCTTAATAAACAAACCTTTACTCATCTTTAAACCTTTTTTTTTTTACTGTTCAATGTTTTACTGCTGTAAAATTAAATCTCGAATAGGGGTTTACATACAAGCGGCTAGAGATGTATATTATTCTTCATAAAAAGTGGCCATTTATATCGAATTTATGGGTTTTTCATTTTTCCTAAACAACGATGAGAAAATGTTACGTGGTTGTTGTCGCTGTGTATTTCCTTCAACTCAGCTGGGTAAAACCCTGTACACCAAAGCATATGTATAATTCTGCATGTGTGTCTGTTTGCGTGCGCGTGTGTGTGTGATCATCAAATGCGATTAGACATGAGGATTAAAAATACAATATTTTGTGCATTTATTTAAAATTCTCTGCTAGTAGATTGGTACGTTGACAAAACCAAGGTAGACAACCGTACAGATATGGAAGCCAGCTCACTGTATAAGGAGATTTAAACTTGTTGAATTACAAAGCTTGTCAACTGGCTTCTAGACTGGTTGCAACCTCCCACCTCTCTCTCCCTTGGTCTCACTCTCTTGCTCTCTTTTCCTCCCTTTCCACCCTTCTCCTTCTCGTCTGCATGCAAGGAAGAACAATCAAACGATGAGCAACGGATATTTTAAGGTCACCTGCTAATGATTGCCAGATCTTTTCAGACGTTTTAAGAGGCCCCATTTGTGTGTGTGTGTGTGTGTGTGTGTGTGTGTGTGTGTGTGTGTGCATGCATGTGTGTGTGCGTGTGTCTGTATTCTTTATTTATCTTTTGCTGTGATTAGACCCACCAAATTACAACACATACACACACTAAAATAAAATCTCAAGGTAACCCCATGCCCCGACATAATCAGACACAAGGTCACCCACGCTGCATTTGTTTTAGTGTTTTTCGGTGTGTTTTTGTCGTGTGCACGCCCTTTGTCGCTACCTGTCTGCATGTGTGGTTGGAAGCAGGGCAGCACAGAGATAAAGAGAGGGGAAGAGCACCTATTTTGAGGGAAGGTAATTGCTACACAGTAGCCCTCCCTGATTGCCAGGATCCTTTACTAGGGGGGTGGGGATGGTGTATGTGTGTATGTGTGTGTGTGTGTGTGTGTGTGTGTGTGTGTGTGTGTGTGTGTGTGTGTGTCAGTCGCTCCACCGGCACCGCCTCTTCACGTGCCCCACTGGTCTGATTACAAATCATTTTATTGATTTGATGAGTGCAAGATGTTTGCTAATAACAGCTCTCATACCATCTGTTAATCTTTGTTTGTGATTAAAGAGGTAATCCCAATAGCCACTATTCCCAGAGACAGCTTCTCTCTCTCTATCCCCCCTCCTGCACGGGGCTGGAGGTGATGCTGGGGGGGTGGGGGAGGGAGGGATGAACCTATAGAGGGAAGAACCCGCCAGGATATCAGTGATCTCCACTTATAGACGAAGAACCCTTCTGCACGTTCCACATAACAAACACGATACAAGAGGTGGGGGGGAGGGGGGGGGGCTACGAACAGAGCTACGGCACTAACTAAAAATCCATTACCGCGTATAATCATGCAAAATGATTTTTGTTAAATATGATAATAAATCACAGGCTGGATCAATAGTGCCGAGCAACTGCTTGCCACTGATAACGTATCAATCAATATTTAGTATTTAGATTTTAATTAATACCTTGGCAGGGCCTGCAGCCTGTTAACACTTTGAGAAATATAATATGTGATACAAAATTGGCCAAAATAAAATGAAGCGATAATAAAGAACAAATACAACCAGGTTTCCATTCCAAAGTTGTTTCTCATATCTGGCACTGATCAGTCAATGGCTCGGTTGTAATTAAGGACCATTCAAAATCAACCTCACAGTATGTGTGTGTGTGTGTGTGTGTGTGTGTGTGTGTGTGTGTGTGTGTGTGTGTGTGTGTGTGTGTGTGTGTGTGTGTGTGCGCGTGCGTGTGTGTTTGTCTGTGTGTGGGGATGTGGGTGTATATGTGACTGCAGCATTGTATCATCGATTGTGCTTTACAACAGGATGAAGCCTGTTGTAAACCACTGCAACACTATAAAGGCAGTGTAGCATATTTATTTATATATATGTGTATGTTGCATGTATAAAGAAAGCTACCTGTGTAGAATGAAATTCTCTTTTTCTACTTTGTTCTATATAATAAGTGCTGTGTTTTTATTCATTGGCTATCGCATGTCTCTGACAGAGGATCACAGGAAATAGTTAATGTGTGAGAGAGTGATGCATTTAAGTCACTGCATCTCTGCAGTTGCACACCATCTCCACTACATAATATTTACTTAAGGTTTTAACTGCTAAATCTTCCTCTAAACATATGGACCACAATTTTGTACTTTGGTTTTTCTTTTCCCAAACCGATTGACACCAGGGATCTTTGGAACTGGAATCCTTTCATTGTTTTTGACAATGGTTTTCAAACATGAATATATTAACAGGATTTCAAATGAACCCATGGCTTATTATGCATGACACAGGTTTAATTCATAAACATACAGCGTTACTCCTTGTATTAAAAATGTAACACCTTACATTCGACTGCTCTTCATAACTGCTCATCTCAACCTAAAAAGTAATTTCCTGATGTGCGATGGCAGACTTCATTGTCAGATTGCATAGTATGTGTTATGGACACGCGCCATAAAGACGAGGGAATCGTTTTGTGTTTGGAGCTGTTCGATTTGACCTGCACCAAGGACATGTCTGTGGGTTGGTGTTGTTTGGGGTTAACTCAAGAGTCTGCCCCCTGCTACGCCGGTCAACAGGATATTAGCTTAAAACAAGTGGAGTGTCCTGAGTGCTGTCTCCTCTAAGCTGATTGGACTGTCAAGCTGACACTTCGAGGCACGCAACGTAGCCGGTCGGTCGCCAAACACACACACGCATGGATAATATACAAAATCTGCAGGCGGACATGCTTATTTACACAAACACACACACACACACATACATGCTCATGCACACACACAAACACATGCACGCTCATGCACACACATACACACACACAGGTGCATGCTCATAACTCATCATTTTGGGAATGCCTCTTCCCAAAAATGGAGTGACTGAGCATTGGTTAGTCTCCAACTGTATGCAGGAAACCAACAGTGAGTGGGCTAGCGATGGTGTGAACTAGGCATGTGGGCTAAGCTTCATGGTAAATCTCACTCCCCATGAGACTCCCAGTGATTGGCCAATCCCTAATAATCCCTTTTTACTGTACAAGGGACGATGTACCAAGGGTTGCTGTGTGTGTGTTTGTGTGTGTGGGGCTGGAATGGTGCTGTAAACAGGGGGATTCAGCTGCGACCTGCATTAGCCTAGTTACGTTAATGTAAAAGGTCAAAGCGTGCTCCACAAATGAGGCCTGGTGTAGTCTCAGCCTGTTCTGTTCATTTGCACTACATCACCCCACAACTCCTCCGCAACGTCTGACACATAGAGCAATTTAAGCCGTGTAGTGTTAGAAGAAATGTAAGACGTCAGCACGGTCACTCACATTATATTTGTATACATGAATGGGGTAAGAAGGATATACACAAAAATGTTTGGATACTCTTCCCATGCATCACTTTTAAGTTTCCTTAACTAGACACGCGTGAAGCAGTGATCATGTGACCATAGTGGGTTGGGACAGAGGGAGGTACTTTCTGGTAACCTCTTGCATGCATCATCTCAGAGTTGAACCAGCAACCTTGTTGCTCACTCCTCCCACTATCACGTTAACTCATGTAGAAGATTGATTAAGAGGATGATACTAAGACGTAATATTACTTTAACATTCAAAGATGTTCTTAAGACTCATTAACAGTAAGCCTTTCGATTTATTATTATTTTATTGTTTTCAAATTAATATCAATTGTGAGTAAGATGTTTTATTAGTTTTGAATAAGGCCTGATTCTGGGATTTCCTTACTCTTCTGTGAGAAAGACATGATATGTGTGTTTTTGAATGTGTTTAGGTGTTTGCATCCGCACACTTAGAAATGTTTATTCTGTGCTAAGGCATGTGTTCGTTTTTTAAGCGTGATGGTCAACATGGTTTGCGTGCATCCGTGCGTGTGTGTGTCTGTGTGTGTAACTGTGTGTGTGTTGGGCGGGGGAGGGTGCTAGGGTCTTTCAACACTCAGATCCATTGAAACAGACAATACACAGACGAGATGAAGAAATCCTGAAATAAAAAGAGAGGGGGAGATGAAGATGGCGGCAGAAGGATGACGGTCTGGGAGATAGACTCATTAAGTTTGCGTCGTTGGCTGAGGGGGGTCCACTGGAAACCATTATATTATGGCTTTAATCCACTATATCCAGCCTTTTCCACCACCTCACTCTCTCTCGCTCTTTCTCTCTCTCCCTCTGTCTCTGTCTCTGTCTCTGACTCTGTCTCTGTCTCTGTCCTCTGTCTCTGTCTCTGTCTCTGTCTCTGTCTCTGTCTCTGTCTCTGTCTCTGTCTCTGTCTCTGTCTCTGTCTCGCTCTCTCTCTCTCTCTCTCTCTCTCTCTCTCTCTCTCTCTCTCTCTCTCTCTCTCTCTCTCTCTCTCTCTCTCTCTCTCTCTCTCTCTCTCTCCCAGTCCCTCCCTCCACTGGTTCAGCACTCTCACCCAGCCCTGGAGAACCTGTATGGATTTTCTCTCCTGCCTGGGAGAAGACAGAGACAGAGAGTTAGGGAGCTCTGGCGAATGAGAGAACTTTCCTCCACCCTCCCCCAGCCCCACCCCCACCCTTAGATTGCTGCTATTCTCCAGCTTATTGCATCCTGTCGTTTGTAGTTTGAGGTGATGTCCAGTACGCCACCACTGCCCCAACCAATAAAGCAGGTGACTAACAATGGGAGCTGGACCAGGAACGAAGATGGGGGAGACGGGGTTACCGCACCCAACACACACACACACACACACACACACACACACACACACACACACACACACACACACACACAGACACACACACACACATATACACACACACAAACACACACCCAAACACACACATACAAAAATACACACACATGCATTCGCACACACACAAACACACACACACAAACACATACAAAATACACACACTTTCATTTGCACACACAAACACACACCCACACAAACACACACACAAACACACATAAAAAAGACACACATTTTCATTCACACACACACACACACACAAAACACACACAAACACTCACACACACACACATGCATTCACACACACAGACCACAACCATACAAAAATACACACATGCCTTCACACACACACACACACACACACAAATACAATAAATACACATGCACACAAACACACACAGACATAAGTAAAATTAAAGAGCGTTAGCAGAGGAAGGTGTGTGGGTTTCATGATACTTGCTGGTAATATCATGAAAGCGTAATATTATTGGGTCAGGCATAATTTATTTGCTATTGCTTTGGAAAAACATTTTGTTCATATACAGTATGTATTTTCAAAATAATTGAATGTATTTATCAAATCCAGGGATTACATTATGATAATCTGTTATTATATTGAAATGTTGCTTTGTAGTGTTAATGTAAAAATAAAATAAACAATGATAATTATTTAGAGCTGAAGGCGAGGCCTCCATTCAAAATCTTTGTGAATGCTTTGTTTTTCGTCCCTTCTCTTTCATTCTTGTCTCCTTGAGCAAAATTAATTATCACCCTTGCCCCACAGAAAAAGCAATTAAAAAGTAGCCATAATGGTTTTTCTCCAAAATGAAATGGGACATTGGTTGGTCCCATTTCCCAATTTATTGTTTTGTGATAGTTTCTATATCAGAAAATTATACAATTCCGCTTTTTTTTCTTGTGTTAATGCATTAGCATTATAAAATTGAGAAGAAAGAAGAAAATGAAAAATTAAGTTAGATAAAAGACACAGACAGACTGAGAGACAGACAGACAGACAGACAGACAGACAGACAGACAGACAGACTGAAAGAGACAGACAGACAGGGTGAGAGAAGGTGGGAGAGTGAGTGGAAGACGGTTAAAAGAAGATATCTCACCTGAAAGGGGTGAGTGATTAGTGACAGTCAGATAAAAGATTTCTCTCCGAAACCCTAATTAAAATTAAATACCCCCGCAAATGCAAAGCAACATGCAATCTCCAGGTATTTCATTTAGAGTAACCATCTCAGTGTGAGGCTGCCTTTGTTTATGATTGTCATTATTGTGCAAAAATACCTCTTTCTCGCTCTGTCCTTTAATTTATGTTTTTCACACTTTTTCATCGTCTTTCGCCTTTTGTCTCACATCTCTGAAGTTCTTCTTCTCCATTGTTCTTCCTGGATGGCTGTGACCACCGAATAACAATAAATAAAATCAAAGTGAATAATCCATCGTCTTTCCCTTTTAGCCGTAACACTTCCAAGAATTGGCTAATTAGAATGTGAGTGCAAAATAAAATATTCTAACATTTGGTAACAATTGTTTTAAAATTGAGTTAGATAGGTCCCAGGCACAAGTGAGTAGCTAACTATACGTACAGAGATACATTTATAAATACAGAGGGAGAAAAAAACTATGTGATATTCACTTGGTCTTGCTGTTGGTTGTTTAACTTTTTAAGTTCATTTCCCCTTCCATCCTTAAAAGAGAGGGCCATGGAAGAAGGTAAATCTTTTCTAAGTGCTACCAGTATGCTAAGAATTGCCCGTATTCAATCTACCACACAGATGTTTTAATCCCAGCCAGTTGTTCAGTTCTCTCTGTTATGACTCGATTGCAGACTTCAGTTGATTTAAGTTAATTTAAGTCAATTTATATCATGTATAGGTCAAAAGGTACAGGTCAAAATATTATATAATTAATATAAATATTGTGAATTGTATCAGAGCTAATGTGATTTTCTGTTCAATCCATGTATTTTGCTTAGCATGTGATTAAAAATCAATATCCATATATATTCTCAAGTTTCGTGTGCATTCTTTCTCTATAAGTATTTATCTATTTTTGTCAAATAAGTTAAAAAAGAATGTAGTGCACAACAGGATGAAAAGGCATACAAATGCCCCACAGAAGCACTTTCGCTTCCCCACTGTCTGGGTTCCAAACACTGGCCACGTGGCTCTCTACATCTCTCTAGGCTTCTGCCTCTGTAGCCACCAGTTGAAAATGGCCTCTATATGTTGATCCTTTTGTTGTTGTTTTTCACTTGGCTTTTGGTTGTAATGGAAGAAACGTGGTACACTCTGAATCTTGGCTTTGGTGTGGGCTTTAGTCATAAGCATATGGCTGCTGCCGCGAGCACTGCCACACCATTTTCCCCTGACTCATTTCACTGTATGAATTTCTCTCCTGTTATTCCCAGAACAGGAGGTGAATCATACCAATAATTAAATGATTCCCACAGCTTTGGGAGAGCTATAAACGTTCCTTAATTGTGCGTGGCTCCTAACATTCCGATGCCTATTTTCAGCATTTTCACTTTTTGTCTCCTAATATACAAACAACTACCTGTTGCCGTTGTTGGTGGGGATCTTTCTTCATCATGGTGGCTCACCGTCTCTTTCCCCTTTTGGTTGGGGAAACGGGCATCAACATGCATTTCTTTCCGTCCTCTTGCCAGATGTCGGTATTATTAGCATTCCTAATAGCGCGGACGCGGCTCGGGAGTGTTGCGGTGTCTGTCAGGTGTGACAAAAGTGTATATTGAAGCCATGTTTGCTCGTCCCTGGGATCAATAAAGAGAGTGATGACAATGCTGTGAGTCAGTGTGAGAACGCGAAGGCCCTTAACAGGGTTATTGACGTGGCGTATAGCACACATTATTAAATATACGTCCGCAATATTAAGTGGTGCTCATGGATCGATGAAGCGTATGAACATTAATATAGTGCCCCCCCCCCCCCCCCCCCCCCCCCCCACACACACACTACTTTCCTCTAGATCACTTAGGGACCTGAGCAAGGACGTGCTTTTGGGAGAATTTGAATTAAACATGGCATTTAAATATAGCAGTGAACTTTTCATTATAAACAAATGTTGCAGATTATCTTTTGGGACTAAGCTGCCAATACGACAAAAAATAACTAACAATTCACATTATAAGGCAAGTAAAAGCAATGCTTACTTTTTAATGTATCAATTTAGACGATAAACCTAGCTGTACAGAAACCATGACATCTTTGCCCCCAACAAAACAACAAGAAAAGTGCTGTGCCATTAGGCTGGTTTTCAAGTGGCCACAGTACAAGGGGGTTGACTGGGGGCGATGTGGGAGGGGGTTTGGAAGGTCAGGGGACATGAGCGAAGGTCAAAAGAGCCAATTTGTTTTCCAGAATCCCCTGCCGTCTCTGAAAGACAGACCACACACTGCCCTTCGAGTGGGGCTTTAATGTTGTGGAGTGCAGTGCTTAGGGGCTGGGGTCACCGGCTCCTGGCTCTCTCTTGTCTGACACGCACTTATACTGTTTGTGTATGTGTGCATGTATATGTATGTATATATACAGGCATAATTTATCAGAGAACTAACATACTACCAACAACTTTATACTAATGTACGTTTAATTTTCAGTACACCAGACGGTTAGCTTACATTGTTGTTTCATAAACATGTATTAATTAAACATGTATTAAGTAACATGCATTATTTATGAGCACAAACACATCAATAGATCCCATTTAAGTTCCAGTGATAAATAATACCATATAAATGAATATAATTTATTTGTATCATCAATAACTATGAATGTATAGATTAACAAGACATATTAGTTTCCCTGTGAATTATCCCTTTTTTCCATCCTTTCTTTTTAATTAGCACCTATGAGTTGTTTCCCATTAACACTGCACATGAAAAAAAATCCCTTTGCTTTTTTTTTCTAATTAAGTAAAGTGAAAACAGATTAGATAGGTCCTTTGAACAAAAAGGTCAGCTATTGCACTTTGTCTTATTTCACTGTTTGTTTGGTTGGTTTACACGAGAGAAAGACAACGAGAGAGAGAGAGAGAGATAGAGACACTTTCTTCCCGTAATTTCCCTTCACAGTGTCAACTGTTTGTCTCCAACAACTTGTTCTCTCACGCCCTGTCTTCTTGTTCTCTTCTCTGGTGCCTTCTTGTCCTCTTCTCTCTGTGTCTTCGAGAATGTGACGGACAAAAGTCGTGCTGTCATCGGCTCGTCAGAGCTATTCTGTTGTCACGGTGGCGGAGTCCTGCTTAACTCAAAATAATAACAGTGTGACAGAGGACACAACTGTGATGTAGATGTATGTGTATGCTGCTGTAGATGACGATAAGCCAGTAGAAATGTTTGATTCTTGATGAGCAGGTGAAAGATTTGCACCGGAAGGAATGGCATGCTTTTCAAGGAAAATGCAGTGTCTCACCCCTTCTGTAATCCCACTCTACCTCTATCTCTCTCTCTTTACTGATTGATTTTCACATCCATTAGCCAGGCTTTCATGTGCGCTGTAATAAATGAAAAAAGGGTGTCTCAAAGAAAAAAACATTTGCGAATGGAATACATATAATAACTACTAACTACTAACTACTACTAACTATTTTCTTCTTCAATTATTTGTTGACGATCAATTTCTGTATCGATAGACAGCGCTAACCACATGCTTGTAGTTTGATTATTCAAAGTGAAGTTGTATCCTACTTGTATGTATCATACACTTTTATATTCCATCTCGGACACCACTGTTAAACTAAAATACAGGATAACCGGTACATTGTTCTTGGCTTGCACACATCAAATCCTGGAAAAAAAGAAAAAGAGGCAAGACAAAAGGAGTCAAAATATGTGGGAGTTACGCATGAGAAATAGCTGACAAAAGGAGCCAGAGGGGCAGGGGAAACAGACAGAATTTAATAACGTTCAACAAGGCAGAAAGGATTGCAAGTAGTGAATAGCGAGTCTTCCCTTTTTTTCGCTCTCTCACGCTTTACGTCTGCCTACTTTAACACTTTTACACCCAACCTTTTATCCGAGCCTGCCTCTACAAAGAGGGAAACAGGGCGACAGAGAGGGAGAGACTTTGTTTCTTCTTAGTCTTCTCTCTTTTTTTAATGTTGACCAAGGATGGCCACCATCTGTGCAAGCTGCCTGACTCTTATATTCTCCCTGCCACGCAAGCCATACATTTCTGAATGAGCTACACTCTGAGATAATTGACAGAAGACAACATATCTTGTCCGCTCTTGTTTTCCCCACCATGTTATCTTTAGCCCTTCTCTCATGACTGGACCGATACAGGGACCTGCTATACTATTTTAAGCTAACAGTTATTTTGTCAGATGCCACCCTATCTCCTCCTCTTTTGGCTAACTATTACAAAACAAAACACCCTCTACACTTTTCTAGAGATCCAAACTATTACTTATCCCTGGGTGGGTTTCTGTCCCCAAAAAGCCTTCCACTAGGCTCAAACTCGCGAGTTGCGAGGGGGAGTGGTGCAAATGGCGTAGATGACATTGTTTCCAGTGATATAGATGTATCGTGAAAAGACGAAATGTCTTTGTTGAGCGTTGTCATGCCAATAGGCCATCAGTCCTACAGCTAACAATGAGTTAATGATTCCCCACCAGTAATACATTTATGAATAGCAAAGTGTATTCTTCGCAACTGCAGGGGTTCCCATTAAAACAGAGCATGAGGAAAATAATTGTGATTTGCAGATAAAATCCACTCCAGAATGGGATTCCTACTGAGGAATTGTTGAGAGAGCTGTAATTTTCCACTAAAAAGTGACACATGCTCACAGGAGGGTGTATAAATTGGCAAAACGAAAGTCCCTTGTAGTCTTTCTCAGTATTTTAACTTCAGTAGTTTGTATTGAGCTCGGGTCCATCTATTATGTCTCAAATATCTCAACACAAGTAAATGCTTTTAATTGCAAGTGAAATACATCTTTAAATTGCCCCAGTTGTATCCCTTTGCTTGGTGATTGAACGGAGCAATACATTTTGCAGACTTTTATGTGCTCATGGGTTGAATGTAAGGTCCATTTAAAGGTACACATCGGAAATAGCCGTGCTTCGGTGTCCCATCCAGGTAATAAAACGTCTAGACACCAATTAACATTAACCCCCCCCCCCCCCCTCCAATGAATTGGTGTCATCAGTGTGAGGGCCCTTCCTTATACTCTGGGGTCCTGTTGAAAATACTGTCCTATCAGGCGCGGGCCATACTTTCCTCTTTTCTTCTGATTGAACTTTGGGGGTCTTCTGTTCTTGTCTTTCAGTCCAAACGAACAATGGACAGAAAGATTCCAACCAAACTAAATACATCTATTTTCAGTCTTTTCGTCTGTGTTTGATTCCAGCAGACTGCACTCAGGGTATCCGTGGTCTGCGGACATTTGAGAGAAGACATCCTGTTGAAGGTGAAAAGCAGGTCCTTACACCCTCCTGGTATGTGGGGCTATGTTGTGGTAAAACATTGCGTGTTCATAGAATGCCGTATTGTCCAAAAATATAAGAGCGCTGTGAAGGTATGGACGCGGCAGAACAACGTCACAGCACCCACCCGCCACCCGCCTCCGCGGTGACCAATTACTCTGGATTGTTGATACCTCATAATTGGAAACACAAAGGTGCCCAAATTAGAGAGCCGCTCGAATTGCAGGAAAAAGGAAGTCGCCACATGGCGCATCACAAGGATGCAATGGATTTAGCAAAAGCTTTGTGTTCCATTTATGTTTATATATATATATATATATATATATATATATATATATATATATATACATATATGTTCATTTATTTATTTATCTTTTTTTAAATGTCTTTTTTTTTTAACTGTTACTTTTCCCCTCTCCAGAATTGGCACCTTGGAGCGATGTGTGTCCAGTACACTCACATCTATCACTGTGTCTGTGTTTCCACAGTGATGTTATTGAGGTTGTAAATTAACGGCGCCAAACACCGGGAGACCGATGGATCTGAGAGAACAAACTTACGATCAGAGCTTTGTCGTAACTGGTGAGATTCTCGCTCTCTATCTTACTCCCGCTCTCTCTTACTCCCCCTCTCTCTCTGTTGCTCTCCATCTCTCTCTCTCTTCGTCTATCTCTCTCTCTCTAACTCTCTCTCTCTCTACCATCTACATTTCATTCCCCCTTTTTTGAAACATGTTCGTGTTTGGAACCAGACCCCTGGGAAGACATTTTGGGGGACATCATGAAGAAAGTGTCTTTTTTTTTTACCCATTCAGGCCTTCTGTTTTCCCATGTTATAATGGCCCTCCAAATCTCCTATGGCATGTATATTATTCACCAGAGGACATGTAAGATTGAACGCTACTGCGGAATGGCACAAAGTCGTTTTTTTTATGACTGTTTAGCTGTATTTTCAGCAATTAAATGGTTGACTTGTTGACTACACAGGGAAAGCCTTTGAAGAGAATCTAGCAGCAGAGCAAGTCAGAGTTTGGTTCTGAATGAGTCTTAAAAGAGAAATGGTTTAAAACTAGTTTACCTTTCATTATAGCGTAAGCTAACGCTTACATTACTGTTTTTTCCTCTTTGAAGCTTCAAAATATAGTTTTTAGGGTTTTTCTACACAGTATTTAGGGTGTGAACTGAAGACCTCAGGAGCAAGTTATGTCACTGTTGATGCTTCACTTTAGAATGCAAACTTTGCTGTTGCCCCTTTGAATCCTCTAAATAGCGGGGAAATGCACCCTGGTTGCCATGGCTATAAGTGCGTTGAAGAGGACATTCAATGTGGGGGTTGGAGTAAAATTTTTTGACTCTCCTGTTTTGTGACCATTTTTATAAACCAGACAAAAGGCTGATTTGTATGCATGTGCCATTTTATAATCATGATTAATAACTACAATATTTTATATTATGGACGTTTTAAGTTTTTATTATGGTTGTTGTTTTTTTTTCCTTTTTTCTAGACCACTATACTCCACATAAAAGTTTAACATTTTAAGTCTTCTCATGTCTAATTAGTCAAGTTTATTTTATAATGTTATGGCTTGGATTATATCTGCGAATAATAGTTGACATTGTCAAATTTGTTTTTGCTGCAATATTTCACAATACCCTACAACTGCTGTTGAATGACTTTTACAAGTTCTTGACAAGAGTTACATGTTACACACCTGTGATCCAAAGGAGACAGCGAATAAAAGATAAGATAGTGAATCCAGAACCATCTCTCTTAAACGTGTTTCGCGTTTCTTTGCCGTGCATTTTCTTCTCCTTGTTTAGCAGCAGACTGTAGATTGATGAGGCCGCGGCAGACTGACATTGCATTCTGGGAACCCGGGCTGTGGCTATAAATCCGTGGCGATTGGGCACTACAATGGCCCACTGTCTAGCCATCAGAGGGTAGGAGGTCGTTATTGCAGGACACTATAGGGAGCTTCTTGGGGAACTATTACACTTTATTCTGAAAGGGGAAAGAAATGTACCATACCAGATTCTTTAAAAAAATATAATTATGACTAACTGAGAAAATCAAAAGGCTAGAGAGAAAAAAGTAGGGGTAGGACCCAGCAAAAAAAAGACAACAACGTATGTGGAATGCAGATATTTCCCATGCTCCCTAGACCGTACATGCTATCATTCTGTTCAAGTAGATCTTTCAAATCACTGTCTCTGCTGTATTAGAAAGCAAATAAATCGCACAGACAAATAAACCCTCTATGTCTCTTGTTGACCTAGGAGAAGCAGCTGTGTTGTGAATGCAGCTTTACTGGGCCCAGAACCCCTTCTGAACCCTGGTGTGTGTGTGTGTGTGTGTGTGTGTGTGTTTATCTCAAACTCCTCTCTGCTGAGCACTGATGATAGGCTCTATAGCTCTTCATATGTGCCGGTGTGCCATTTGGTGGGATTGTTCATATCTGTGTGCGTGAACATGCATTTGAGCATGCATGGGTGGGGTTATGCAGTCTGTCTGTATATGTATACATTTATATATATACAATTGTGTGTGCTTTATCTATATCCATGACCATATGTCCTGTTGTGAATATGAGTCTTAATATTGTATTTGTTGTCCTCATTTCTGGATGAAAAAGTACCCTTCTGGTTTGTTTCCAAACTGTACAGTTCCTCAGTCGTTGTCAACCGGAATCTATACTTCTAATACTATTGGTGGATTGGTAGTTTTATTCTCTGTATGCTAGGCAAATGGTAATGTTGAATAATAGTTAATGTCTGTTTTGCTGTTTTCATGTGACCAAGTTGTTTGTTAGTTGTTGCTTATTAACACCCTTTTTTCAAAATAAATGAATAAACATTTGAATCAATGAAAAATGTAATCAGTTTCAGATTTGAATGAATGAGAGGATGAGGATAGATTTTTTGGCAAAGGTAATTCAAAAGATTTGGTATTACATTGGTTTCGATTTACAGTTAGGGTAGAAGATGACAATACAAATAATGTAAATATCGATACAAACAATATAAATGATCATATTAATATTAAAAGAGAATTAAGTTTGCATGTAAGACAATCAACTTAATAATAAATTCAAACGGGGTGGGGGTGGTGGGGGGTTCTCTGTGTTTTCGGTTGAGTTGGTCACCTGCATTTCCAAAGCCTTTTCCTTTCCCATGTCTGTAAGCCAGAAGCAGTGTGTGGGCCCCTGAACTGCACATTGTTAACTTACAAACGGAGGCCCCGTGGCACTTGTCATCAGCCTGCTCACTGGCAGCACATTGTCTCCCCCTTCTCAGGTTAATTAATCAAAAATGATTTATTTTCTCATTAGCTATGCATTTGGTTTGCAATCAGCAAAATCAATGTTTTACAGATGTTTCCCTGGCTTTTGTTTTTCGAGACGGCACTGATTTTTATTGGGTATAGATTTAAGAGGGTGCTGAGGGAATCTTGGCGTCTGAGCTAACACGACCACAAACACACGTGTGCACACAATCCGTGTGGGCGATGCATGCGCACACATGCGCATACATGCGCACACATGCGCATACACACGCACGCCCTAGAAAGCCCAGATTTACACACATTCAAAGGCACATGCTTGTGTTGTATTCGAATGCGTGTAATGACCAGCGTTTGCTGAAATATACTTTTAGTATATTCTGTTTTTTTATCGAGATGGAATACAAATATTGTGTTTAACGTAATCTGTTCGTCTACCGGAAACCGACAGCAGCAGCTCTAGTCTATCCTCAACATTGCTTTAGCAATATCAAGTTGATCAGTGCCAAACCCTGGGGGTTGACACACACTCACACACAAACACACACACACACACACACACACACACACACACACACACACACACACACACACACACACACACAAACACACGCACACTTACAATCCAGGCTGCACTCTTTAATCACATAACAGCTTCTTGTTCTACTTCCTGTTGGTTGTAAACAAATGTAATGTTGCATTTCCTGTAGTCTAGACATAACAACACGACAAGCAGAGCCAGAAAAGGCAGCATTTGTGGGTTCACAAGGAAAGGCTTGCACAGTTTGGCGCTCAACCAGTCTCACCTAGAAAGGAATGACACAAGGACAGAGAGCAGGAGAAGACCGCGGTTCCAAATACTTCTTCACGCCGTTTTACACGTCATGTTTGGCTAGTTTGGGTGTAATGTATGTTTTAATGCATCAAATTTTTGACCCAAAAGTCCCAAATGCTTACATTTTCCTGCCAATGCTGCAACTTCCAGATGTTTATGAAGGACAGACACAAACAGTACGTTGTCAAGATTTTCATAAGCTCTCCTGCATGGATATTGTACTTGTGATAACCAATATACTAATACTATGGGCCTGGCTGTTTATACCTGATGGCATACGTTGTGAGTTCATGCTCTTTCTTTCTTTCCATCTTTCTTTCTTTCTTTCTTTCTCCAATCTTTCCTTTTTTTCTTGTTTTTCTCTCCATGCGCTCGTGCGCACCCTTGTGCATTTCCTCACGTGCGTTTCCTTGTGTGCGTTTCCTTGTGCACACCGGTGTTTGTGTACTTTCCGCATGATGTTCCACTCAACTACACAAGACAGAGGAGCAGAGGATCAGAGGAGCGCAAACAGAAATTATTATTGATTTAATCACATAATCAGCCGCAAACACTTCAGGCCCAGATAGCAAATCCATACCAGCTTCCCCACATATCCAGCCTTACACATTTGCCTTCTAAAGCCCTCCCTGTGTGCGCGCACACACACAAACACACACACACACGCATGCACATACCCCCCCCCCCACCACACACACACACACACACACACACAAGAAATAGGAGGGGGAAAAACACAGAGGTCACCTTCAGGTACTAGAGAAATTATTGACGTTCTTAATGCTTAAATATGTTTCTTTTTTGTGCAGCGTTATCAATCACTGATAAGAGTCTGATGTGTCTGAAACATAACTCCATAGGCAAGGGGATTACAAGAAATGCTTCCCTCGTCATAATCCAAGCATATCTCGTGGACAAAAGAAAGGGGGTTGACAAAATCAATTTTGTGGGTGACAAGCATTTTTTTCCGCTGTGATGGAATCAGTGTCCTACAGAGGAGAAACAGGCAACCATCTTGAGCAGCTTCAGGACCTAAATGCGTATCTTACTAGGCCAGAAAAGTCCAGTTTTGTCCTGCTTCAACCAAAGACTTCATCTAGAAGTTGAGTCAATTGCAAACCAATTTATGCATTTTTTATTTAAATGAAACATATGTCTGAATAGGGTCCTTTTGGTTGATTTACTTTTATTATTGCAGCTTTTTTCAAGAAAAAGAAATGTCCTTGTGTCTCTTTTGTTGAAGTGTTTTGACAAATTGTGCAATATCTAAAAACTTTGAGTTTACAAATAATAAAACTAAGACGAGAATTGTATTCAGCACAGTAAAATGGATGATCAGCTGACATCAATGGGCTCCTTTCACTTCTGTGATTAGAGACAAATCACCATTTAAAAACTCATCGGCAAATGGCATTTAAAGCAACCAGAAAAGCTCTAGATTTGTTACCTTGAGAGCAGGTGCACTCTCTTCAGATTGTGTTTCATGCTTATTATTGCTCTACCGGGGGCAAACTAACTAACCATGAAAGGATAAAAAGTATACAAAAACTAAAAACCCGGAATGACGTGTTTTCTATCATCGGTTGGCGATGCCAACCCCACATCTAACTATATTTTCCCTACTGGCTCAGAGCGGATCGTTCTTGTTGAACGAGGCCTGTGTAGGACATGTGTACATTCTCCATGACTGTTCAGTAATGGAAGCCAGGGAAGATGATTGCCTAATTTCATACGGCTGTTGAAAAATGAATCGGATGCAGAGTTTAAATGCTCCCTCAACATCCATCTATCCAGCTCTCTATTCATTTGCCTATTCCTGTCCATCTCGCCCGAGGCTACGGCAGCCTAATTGTTTACCAAAGGGTTGCGGCTCATTTGCTCCTGGAGATTGGGCCTAATTAACACTAACTTGTCAGAACACGGAGGAGTGCTGTCCACTCCACTTTAATCTAATCTGTACTCTTTCAAAAAATAATGAGATCATTTACACCTCATTAACGAGCAATGTAATGTCTGGACATTAATCATAATGATTGCTTATCATTTCACTTTGCAATATTATCTCCTCTAATGAAACTGTTCACACAACTGCCAAGAGACCCTTAATTGGTCGTGTGAAATCACAGTGCGCCCGCAGCTTGCAGCTACGTGTGTGAAGTTCTAATTTGCATGGTTGGCGGTGGGGGGGTGGGGATGGGGTGGCGGGTAGTGGGTGGTGGTTGGTGGGGAAGGGTGGGTGGTGATGATGAGCTGGCGAAGTTGGAGTGATGGCATTATATAGGAACAAACACACATGAGGAGATAAACACTGAGGGAAAACGTATGGTGAGTCAGGGGTTTAATTTAAAAAGTGTCTCGCCCCTACATGCAACAGTGTGATGGACTTGGAGGTGTGTGTGTGTGTTAAAACGTTATCTTTATCTAAACCATCGTTTTACCTTATCATTTTGTCTCGGACTGACATGAGATGAGAACACAAAACATTTTCATTATCATTTTTGTAATAGGCAAACATTATCTTTGAGTTAATAAATGGCCTTCTCAATACTTTTTAACTCAATTCTGCTTCTGTGATTGCACAAGAAAATGCCCCCATCGATGCCACTAGTTTAGATTTGAAGTACCATGCCATGCAGACTTGTTCACAGAATATTTTGCTTGGACATCCTACTGATCCTTGGTCAGAAACGGTCAGACCACAGGCTTGAATTTACATAAAAGCAGTTCTAGATTATAATAAAGCAGCAAATGATACCATGTAAAATAATAACCATACCATACTATATATTTAGATTTCTACTGACATGCCTCTTTGACATGGACCAGTCATTTACTCCATCCTCCAACATTTTTCCTCATTAAGCACATCAGTGAAATGGATAAACGGTCCAGTTTCGGTGTGCAGCCGTGGTCCTGATGCTGCCCCTGCTGCCCCCGGGTTTAGGAAGCAGGCCAGTGATGAATGTCATTAACCCATCGTCATGGCTTCCTGACTGATCCCAGCTTTGCATCTCCACTGTGAAGAAAAAAAAACAATGTTCAGCCAATATTCACTTCTTCTATTTTTTTTTGCATTATAAGGTCCACATCCACTCGGTGGTCATCCCCAGAAGCACCCCCTCCCATCCCGGCCTGGTCCCGGTGCGTTCAGTAAACAGCTTTAATCCTGGCGGAAATACACCATCCCTCCACTGTCTGTCGGACCACCTAAAGAGGCCAGGCTTGACTGGATGTAGGGGTGCAGTAGCGCTGCTTCTGGCTCCTCTGCTCCCCAGGCTTAGAGGGGCTTAGATGGGGACGCTGTTTGCTCTTCCTCCACACTCAGTGTGGCTCGCTGCTAATTGTGGGCCCTGGTCTGTGCATTGTGGCTGAGGAGGCGGAAGACCTGCCCAAATTGAAATCTGAGTAGCGTGTCGGAGAGTCTGAGAGGGGTTGATCTCCACAAAGCTGTGCCATTATGTACACATGTCAGTCATAATTCCCCCCGTACAAACTTTCTCCGCTCTGAGTAGTTTGTTACCATTTTATCTTCACCTCACAGCCATGTATTCAGTCTCCCTTAGTCGTCCTCCTCCATATGTGTGTTAGTAACCACATGTCACTTCCATGTCCCTCTCCCGTATGCATCTGTTTCTCTCAACTTCTGATTTCCACTTGCTGCTTCCATCACTTCCTCTTGTGTATGTAGTGCTGTACAGGTGTTCCTCTGTACCTATGTAGCGCTTTACCAATATAGTGCTGTAGCTCTGTACTGATATAGCACTGTAGCACTTTACACATGTAGCATTTAGAGCTGTACCAATGTAGTGCTGTACCAATGTGGCGCGGAACCGATTTAGCAATGTACAGATGTAGCACTGTACAGATGTAGCGATGTACAGATGTAGCGATGTACAGATATAACGCTATAGCAATGTAGCAGTGTAGTGATGTAGCCCTGTACCGATGTAGTGATGCTGCCCTGTACCAATGTAATGCTGTAGCGCTGTAGCATTGTAGCGCTGTAACACTGTAGGGCCATAGCACGACAGTGATGCAATGTAGCACTGTACTGATGTACTGATGTAGCGATGTAGCGCTGGCAGCCAGTTGTGCTCCAGCTTAATAAAAACCTGGTTAATGTCCCCCCCCCCCCCCCCGTGTGTGTGTGTGTGTGTGTGTGGCAGAGTCAAGCGGCGAAGGGCTGCCATAACCACGTGCTGATATGATTTATTCTGTCCCCCAGGACCTTTCTAATGAACAGAGATGTATGTTCAGCTCCCCCACATCCCACCACACCCCACGCCCCCTGTACATGTAACCTCCATGTGCTGGGGGAGGGGGTAATATGATAAGTGCCCTGTCGATAGGCCGTATGATATGCTAATCATAGTAAAACACGTCGCCGCGGGCACCCACACCAGCCTTGTTTATTTATGAAGGCTTGACCTGAGGGAGGGCAATAATCGGCTTTCCTCTGAACCCTCTAACCCCCGGGAGCCAGGGGAAAAACCGCCAATCACACACACATCCCGGTCCTATAATTCCCCCCAGCTCCGCTGCGTGTGTACCCTTAACCCTGATGAAATGGCACTTTTATGCAAACAGCGCCGTGTGTACATTTTCCTTCCCACGTTTGTCAGAGGAGAGCATGCTTCCCGGACCCTCTGAATCATTAAACTAATTATTAATCGGAACTGACGTAAACAAGTTGTCAGGGGCGCTGTCAACGGCCTATGTTCTCAGCTCAGCAAACATTATGTGTCAGGTCTGATCGAATGCGCGTCTAACCAGGCCCAGCACCTTGACAACCTGCACACACAGCCTGGCATGAGCAGAACACACGAGGTTCCTATGCAACAGGAAAGGACATATTCAATTCTTACTGTCATCTGTAAGAATTTATTGTTGATCATCGTTGTTATAAGTTTCATTAAAGATGTTCAAATGTTAAAGAAATATTTGTTCAAATGTTTAAATTATTTTATTTTATATATATATATATATATATATATATATATATATATATATTCTATATTTCTATATATGTAAAAAGAAAATGCTCACAACCTCATGCCCAACAGCACATCCTGAGAACTGAAAGTGTTACTGTTTGCTGGTAGGAGAAAAGAAGGTTTGGATGTGTTTGCTCATGTTGAGTGTGTCATTCAAATGGCTGGTGTTTATATTGTTTCGGTAAAGATGTGTTAGTCACACAAGATGGAGACGGTTCACAACACTCCGCAGCCACAACAGGCTGTTGAAATCTTTTGAAGGAGATTATGCTAAACGGGATCATAAAGTAAGCCACTTTTTCTTCATACAGTCTTACCCGCACAAAAGCAGCAATAACAATAATACAAAAAAGATGACAAAAAAGTGCAAATGTGCACTCGGGGGTGGGGCATGAATCAGATTATGGACGGGGGGCGCGTGGGGTGGTGGGTGTGGGGGGGGGGGGGGGCGTGCATCTGTGAGCCAGGACACAAAGGTCTGTTTGTGTGCCTCAATCACTCTCGCTCATGAAAGCAGACACTTACTTGAAAAAAAAAAAGTACTTTTATTTTTTTCAGGGAAACACTCTAAACCAACATCCTGGGTATAAATTTGCAAAACGCAATACAGACCCGATTGTGTGTTGAGTGGACGCAGGGAGCATACGAATAGGCTCAGCCACCCCCCCAGCCCTCAACACCACCCCTTGCTCTCTCCTCCTCCAAATGGCACTAGTCATTCCCTCACCCTCCCTCTCACCCCCTTTCTCTCCCATCCCATCCCCCCCTCCCCTCACTTCTTGTCTCATACAGCCTCAGTAGTCAATGTACCAATGTACAAAGAGTGACAAAAAAACTAAACCACACACACTATGCCACTCTCACCTTGTAGTTCCCTCCCTGGTTTTTCATCACAAACACACACACACACACACACACACACACACACACACACATACACATGTTCCTATTTGTCCTTTTTACCCTTCATCGCCTCTCTAGCATTCTCAAAGTCGACCTAGAAACCACAAGGTGAATCCCCCTTCCTCTCTCCCACTTAATCTCTGAATGAATCGTCCTCCTTTTTTTACTCTCTTCTTCTCTTTCTTTTGTCCTGTTTGTCTTTTCTTTTTTTTAAATTCCGTAAGGGGAGCGTAAAGTTACGTGGGTCGCTTCACGGTCTACAGTACGTCACAGAGGTGGAGGCTGAGGCCAGAGGGTTTGAATGGGGAGCGGATGGAGATGGGGGGGGGGGGGGGGGGGGGGGGTTAGATGATGGGTGGGGGGAGGGAGAGGAGGGCTGTAGGTCTGGGAAAAAGGGGAAAGTTCTTGGCAGTGATATTGGGCCAGCAACAAGCTCCTCCTCCTCGCAACACAGGACCCAAACCCAACTCCCCCCAACCCACCCTCTCACCCTCCTTCCCCTCATATCCCTCCCACCTCCCAGCACCAGGTGTTCTCTGCATTCAAATGTTACTATTATTCATAGACTGCAACGACTGACAAATATAAAAAAAAGAAAGGGGAACAAAAATCCTCAGAATTTGCAAGTGAATGCGGGTATAATCCAGGAAATATACGTCTCCATTAAAAGTTTCTCCTGTTTAAAAGGGACAAGGCAGTCATTGTGCAAGACTTTATGTATATTTATCAAGGCTTTAAAAGCAGCTAACGGGTTACGGTGTGTGCGTGTGTGTGTGTGTCTGCATGTGTGTATGTATGTATGTAAGTGCATTTGTGCATGTGCGTTCGGAGGGGTGTGTGTGTGTGTGTAGGGTGGGCAGGGGGGGGGGGGGGGGGGTTGGGGGTGGGGGCAGACTTTCCAAGTGTTTACATGTTAATTCTAAACTTAACAGCCCTTGTCCAGGAACTATTTATACACGGGGTGCAAACTATGTTATTTTTTCCGCTCCCTCCTTTTGTTGCGTCTTTTCTCGGACACTTCACTGTGAGATGGAAACATGCTAATTGAAATGTATGAAACAATCGCCAGGCCCACAGTATCTCGCATGGTTTGATAGGCAGAGGCAACTTGCTCTGTGACAATAGACGACAAATGTCAGCATCTTCTTCAACAGGTGCCAATTGTTTTGGTTTAAACAGTTGTCTCTGAAACCAATGAAAATGCAGACGTCTGCAAACAAGGAAGGTAAAAGTAGGGAGAGAAAGAAAGAGAGAGAGAGAGAGAGAGAGAGAGAGAGAGAGAGAGAGAGAGAGAGGGAGAGAGAGATGAAATGCAGTCAAGTAAAATGCCATGGTAACTGGTCAAGAGTCCATAGGGAAAGAATGTGTCTAATGAAATGTAACAATACAAGCCTCTTCGCGCTGTGTGTGTGTGCATGTGTGCGTGTGCACATGTGTGGGTGTGGGTGTGTGTGGGTGTGGGTGTGGGTGTGATATATGTGCGTGCAAATGTCTTTGCTGTCTGTGTGTGTGGGTGTGTGTGTATGTGTGTGTGTGATATATGTTCATGTCTATGTGTATATGCTGGTGTGTGGTATTCATGCATTTGTGTGTGATTAAGCACTGGAATACAATACTTGCAACTCTCTCTCTCTCTTTCTCCCTCTCCATCATGGTTGTTTTTATACATTTGTGGATCTATAATTTTTTCAACCGATGGAATAAACAATACTCTATCTTTATCCTGCCTTGTAAGTGCTTTTCACATCACTGTTAGTTAGAAATCTTTTCATCCTAGATGATTATTTTGGCCTTCCTAGCTCACTATGAATATTTATTTCAGATAAGACTGTGGGGAAAACAAGGCCTCCTAGAATGAATAGGACCCCAGTTAATTATCCAACACTCGCAAATAGTTACAAACCTTTCTATTTGCATCAAATTGTATTTTATTTTATTTATATAAACTTCAATAGTTTTTTCATTTTATGGCACGGCAATTAATAAGTGGTTAGAGAAGAAAACCACTCAATTTACATAGAAGTTTTCTGAGTGGTTCCTTGGCACCGTCCGTTGGTTCTGAACTAGTTGTTAAGAGGCTAAAAGCTACTAACATGAAAAAAAAAGAAACAGTTGAAAAAGTGATGTTTTGCACCATTTAGTTTGCACACAAATGATTAGATGGTGAATAGTAAAAAAAAACACGCACATATCTGATAAAACACGAGTGAGCGACTCCCTTACTGCATGTGATAGGAATGCCCAGGCCTTCCCCACACATCCCTGCGCTGTGCATAAATCAACCATCACAGCCGCCTCTTTCTGCCTGTCCGATTATGATGCTAATATCAGCCCTCAAAACAAAGAACCAATTCCAATGACACAAACGAGAGGCATAATGCTCCGCTGTTGACAAAAAGAGGGGGTAGGGGAGGAAGAGAGAGAGAGAGAGAGAGGAAGAGAGGGAGAGAGACATAGAGAGCGAGAGCAGCGTTATTATTATTATTTGAGCTGCGAGACTCCAATCCAACGTGTGATGCCCATGGTGAGGTTGCAGAAGCCTGCTAAGCGCCATCACCTGAATTATGCACACTTCCATTGTGCTCTAATATCATAAATGGATGCATGGATACTCACAGAAACCTGCCCAGTCCTCTGTCTAATGGGGGACCAAAGTTATTATTATTTATGTGGACGTGGAGCTGTGGAGAGATTAGTCATATTCACATACTGAAATTAATTGACGAGAGATGCGGGAGATGGAGTGGGAGAACAAAGGCGGCCTTTTTGTCTGTCCTCTCCATCTGACAGGGATAATTAGATATATGAAATTGAAATTCCATGCTGGGGGTTCCTGTTGACAACATTATTTTCCATTCCACTCCTCTCCTCTTCTTTTGTATTCCTGTTTACGCTCATTTGGACCCGATGTTTTCTCTTCTATTTTCTTTTTTTTCTCTCCCCCTGACCACTCAAAGCAGTGTCCTCTATAAGCCAGTGCAGGGCAAGAAGTCTTCATCGTTTATCACGGAAAATAGACTCAACAAATGCACATATTGATGCTTCACTCACCCTGTGGAAAGGTAGCTGTAGCCAACTGCAACTCTATGACTGAAAATCCTTTTTACATCATGGATATCTGTAGCTCCGCTGTATTTTTAGGAATACATTGATTGTTGAAACAAATATATTTAATTCAATTTTGTGGATTCCATTTTCCTAATGAATTACTTTTCTGGAAAACTGTTTTGTTAATTTCAGTTACTTTGTGGATGCAAACCAGATTTTTACAATAATGTCGTTACCAATCACATAATACTTTTCCAGATATACATATTTCTAATGATGACTTATGACTATTAGTATTATCTAACCACCTCTTCATATTGGTCTATAGTCGGTCTGCATGTGAAACATCCATCAGCAATGATCCGTTGCTGATGGACGGACGAACATCGTAGTGTGGTTTTAATGGAATTATGGGTTAGGTCCCCTTTCACCACAGAACAAGAACCGACTACGAATAGAAATGTCTTCCTCTTACATGAGAAACACCAGCTGTAACAGTTCTCACAAAATGGAAAAACAAACACACAACAATGATAGCAGAGAGATGCCTTGCTTATGATGTAAGAGTGAAGAAAGATGATGTTTATCACATGCAAGGAACGGTTATGTTTGTGGCTGGGGTTTCTGTTGTTGATTATCTGCATATAAAATTTGTTGGACGATACTTCTCAATTCTTAATCAAATGGTATTGCTTACAGTAATACAGTAGAAAGTAGAATATACCTGTTGTAGCCCTTTACAATTAATATTATTATTACTATATGTGGTATAATTATCATATGTAGTACATCTGAATGTAATGCCAATCCTCTATTTGTATTTGGAGTAACAAAGCACAAAGCAACACATTCAGTGAGGGAAGACAGAATAGATGTTACCTGATTTATTAGACTTAATTTGAAAAACAAAAAAAATACAAGCAAGAAATTTAGAAAGAAAGCCAAAAAGATACCAACAAAAAAGTATAACTTGTTATTTGGTCTATGTGTGAGCAGGTGGGTGTTTGGGAGGCGGGGGTGGGGGGGGGAGTACAGGCAGAGAGATGCAGGAGATATATATGTATAGAGAGCGAGAGAAATCCACCGAGAGACAGGATGCAGATATGATTTGAGCCGGAAAGAGAGCTTTTGTCTCTAATGCTTAGCATACTCTCTCCTGAATGAAGGTCTAATTACCCATTGGTATTTGGTGCCAGTGTTCCCATGTCCCAGCAGCCCCTGGGCCCATGCTGGAGAAGGCCGGCTGGAGCCAGCTGCCTTCCAGACACTTGCAGGTACGGCTGGGCTAATGGTCCTGGACCACAAGGGAGCCAGATAAAAGAGCAGGAAACTGCTGCCAGAAACCCCGGAAGGATTTACGTACAGACAAGAGGGATGGGCGAGCGAGGTAGAGAGAGATTGGGAGAAAAGAGAGAGAGAGAGAGAGAGAGAGAGAGAGAGAGAGAGAGAGAGAGACTGGGAGAAAGAGAGATTTTGACTTTCAATTAACTTTATTGGAACATTAAGAGAAAAGATTTTATAAAAATATATCACAAAAGCCATACAAGTTAACTACAGCTGCAAAAAGTACCACTAAAAATCCTGTGCAAATGTGATCAAATCCACAAGTAAAACCACATCATCAACCCATTTTATCTAGAAAGACACAAAGGCCCCTTTAATGGTGTTGCATTGAGACTGTCATTCACTATTGTGCCCAGTGCCTCTGTTCTCTGGCCAGGTGAGACCCCAGCTTGGTGCAGCCTCACTACAGTTCTTTGGTTTACACTTAATTTAAAGTCTTCACTATTAATATCTCCCCACTGACTAGGCTGTACATCTGTAAGACTTTCTTGATAGAAGGAAGTGGTATCAGAGGTACCACAAGATAACCCCCCCCCACACACACACACACACACTCACACACACACACACACACACACACACACACACACACACACACACACACACACACACACACACACACACACACACAAACACCCTTACTCACCACCTATATGCTGAGTCTAACTTGCATTCCCTCATTCACACTCTTACCTCACTCTTGGATGTGTTTGTGTGTGGTGTAGTTTAGAGATTGCCTGTAAGGATTTGCAGTTATCTTATGAATGTTAACAACATGACTAGTCCTCAGATGGCAGCTCTGTCAAATTCACAATCTTGGTAAAAGTGGGCAGCAAAGTGGGGTCCATGTGGAAGCTGTGATATCCGGGACACAAGCAGAGAGTCAGGCAGATGGCCAGATGCCTTTTAGAAGCCTTTAAGAAGCCCTATCCCAGGGAACAGGGATTCCCACAAGCTGGGTAAACATGCAGAAGCAGTAGGGAAATCCAGAGGAACACAAAGACAAGCCATTCCTCTACATGTACTGTATATTGTAGCACTTAAAGCAGATTTCTTTGATTATTTGGTGCATTGTATGTACTCTAATGATGCTTGCACTTTCTTGGTTAAATATTCATGTTGAAATCACTTATTGAGCGTCGCTTTGGACAAAAGTGTCAGCTAAGTAAATGTAATGTAAATGTAACATCTCTGTCAGACATACAGAGGGCAATAATAGTTATGGACATATCATTTATATATGTGTCTGTTTGATGTTTGCGTGAACCTTAACATCCCAACTGGGTCATCTTAAACAAAAACTGGGTAGAATTAGTGTGTTGAGTCATTGATTGAACTGTCAAGTTTGTGTTTGTGTCTGTGTGTGTGGGTGTGTGCACATTTAAGAGTGGGTAGAATTCCTGTACAATGCCGTCGGTTGAACTGCCATTGGTTGAATTTATACCATATGAATACCGTATTATTTTGTTTGTATATTAACTTTGAACTTTGAACCATTTTTTTGTAATTATATTATGTGTTCAATGCTGTACATGAATGACCTGTACGTTTTTAAGTCATCGCACAGCAAATAAAAACCTGATAGTCCTTTTAAAGCGATGGTAGGCAATTTATTTTAGAAGCATTTTCTGTCAGCTTTGTTGAAATCCCTTTACATTGCGACAGCAATTAACAAATCAAATAATCTGACAATTATTTTGTCTGTGGCTTACTCTGGCTGGTTTCTCCACATTGCATACTCTAGCTTTAATGGTTAATGCTTACCGAAATGCTCCACTCACAGTGAAGGAAATTACTGTCATTCCTCCGGTGAAGTGAAGTCTGACCATTTCCTCTCCATTGTTCACATATCACAGGGAATTATGCAAAGGAGTTTGATATGCCTGTTAATAAGACCTCACCTTGCACTGGCCAATGAGCATCAACATTGTGGGACTGCGCAAGAACAACAAAACGACAACAACAAAGAAACTCACAAAAGGTTTTCATGCGTCCATGTTCTCCATAGTGAATATCCACACTGAGTGATATGAACGTGTACAGCGTGTGACAGGTTGAACAAGCAGTGTCTGTCCTCTGCGTGTCTCAACCTGTGAGAGTCCGAGTCCCGATCCGAGACCAGCGACAGAATAGGAAGAAGAGCAGAACTATGTTTTGAGGGTGGGGGGTCCACACAATCAGCACTCAAAGTGAAGTCACTATGAGTAAAAGGTGTGTCTGTGTGTGTGTGCATGCACATGCATGCATGCTTGCATGCTTGTATGCATTGCTTGCAAAGGTGAGGTTGGGTTGGGGGGGGGGGGGGGGACAGGTTGGGTGGGGAGAAGGAAATCAATGGCTTAATAAAACAAATCGATAGAATGAAACCACAGAAAAAAAAGTGAAGTCATTCATTTGCAGAGACAGGATGATCCCACCAACCACATGCATTGATTAGGAATGAGGTCTGTGAACAACCTGCGGGGGTATCATATTAGTGGAGGGAAACAATGGATGTGTGTGTGTATGTGTGTGTTTGCGTGTATGTGCATGCACACATGTGTGTACACCTGCTATATCTGTGTGTGTGTGTGTGTCTGCGTTTGCGTGCATATGTGTGTGCGTGCATGTGTGTGTGTGTGCACACATGGGTGTGGTGTGTGTATGTGTGGTGTGTGTGTGTGTGTGTGTGTGCACATGCTATATGTATATGTGTGTGGGTTTGTGTGTGTGTATGCAGACGTGTGTGTGTGTGTGGTGTGTGTGTGCACATGCTATGTGTGTGTGTGTGTGTCTGTGTGTGTGTGTATGCACACATGTGTGTGTTTGTATATGTGTCTGTGTCTCTGCATGCGTGTATGTCTGCACAACGCACACTGTTCAGTGCTTTTTTCCTTCTAAGGGTAGTGCTGTGTTACTGAAGCAGGAGAATAGGTTAACCAATAGATCAATGGCTGCTCCTCAGCATAGCTCCAGAAGACGCCTGCTCTTCGTTTACTCTCTAATGCACTGTCAACAGAATATCTGCAGGTGTGATGCTTTCTCCCCGGGCCATAAGTGTGACGCAATTGATTTTAACCCCCCCCCCCCCCCCCCCCCCCCACTTACTTACTTACTTACTTATTTATTAATGTATTTATCTTTCTTTTCCTCTGCCGAGTGAACTCAAGCATGATTATGATATTGAATACATCATAGAGCACAAAGAGGTCCCAGCGGAGGTCAAAGGTGAGAGCGAGGGTTCTTTAATTTTTTTTTTTTTACCAATACTATTATTATTAATTATGATTCCAAATCCATACTATTGGTCTACATTTCCACACAGGCTTGCCTGTTAGATGCGCACAAGAGAGCAGTTTGACAAGTATAGTCTCAGAGTTGCAAACACTTTATGCCCAGATGCAGGAAGAGTTGCCCCAACCAATGAGCTCACAGGCGGCACATGTGCACACTCGGCACGCCACAGACTTAACGGAGGACCAGGGTTGAACCTAACTATATGGTAATCCTAGTCTTGCGTCACCTCTGGGATCCAGAGGTTTCACCAGCGTGTTTGCTCCAACCTCCTTACAGAAGATTAGCTCTCCTATCGCCAGTGTTGTCATCTTTACACCCTGACTCACTAATAGGGCTAGTACATTGCCATGTCACATTGCCCCGTCACATCGCAATGACCGCCTCTATTTTGGAAGCATAGGAATGTGGGACACTATGTTAATAGTATTGTCTTTTTGGTCATTGTTTACTAATTCATTATGATTTATCATGATTTATCATTATGGGGAGAAATTGTTGTGATGAAACTGCCGTATCATTTCTCATGCTAGATGTGGTAAAACAACATTTTCATAAGCCTGGGTTACAGTAATCTACATTGATTTAGGATTTTACAGTTCTACAATTCTCTTGTAACCTTGCAATATGGAGTATTGCCAACTAAAAATCCCATGATACACTCTGATGTACTAGCTGGACGGAGCATGGACGAAGCATAGACGGCGAATGGCTTTTCCGTGACGTTGCAGGGGGGCTGCAGGCTGGGAGTGCGGTGGAGAGCGGAGGGTGGAGGGTGGATGCGATGGGGGTTGTAGAAAAGCTGGTGATGTGAGATTGACGACTTAAATAGTTCATCAATCAATGCTGCGGCCAGTGTGTTGTTATGTGATTGGTGGAGAATTCAGGCAATCCATCTTTCCTACCAGAAACTGGCATTCAGGATTCCGCTCAGGTACTCCCCATGTTAGGCCTTTATTTCTTTATTTCTCGGGTTAACCCGCGCCGGGGTGTGCTGGGGGTCTGTGGCTGCCAATCCTTCGCCTGACATTACCGTCTCTGTGTGCTGCTTCAATATATATAGCCTATACATATATATATATATATATATATATATATATATATATATATATATATATATATAAATATATGTGTATGTGTGTGTGTGTGTGTTTGTGTGAGTGTGTGTGTGTGTGAGGGGAAGGTGGTGAGAGAGGGAGTACCCCTTGTCCCTCTGTCTCTGTCATTTGCTCTTGTGTGCTCTCCCTCTCTCTCTCTCTCACTCACACTCTCATTCACTCTCTCTCTCTCTCTCTCTGTCTTTCTCAAGCACTCAAACCCAGGAACACACAAATAACAACAGCCCAACCAAACAGTTAAGCTTACTGCTTAACTATTGTTGTTGTTGTTTTTTTTGCGGGGGGGGGGGGGGGTTGTGTTTACAGTTAAAGCTGATTGTCCCATGTTATACAAATGAAAATTATTATGATCATTATGACTATGAAGTATGAATATTAATTATTATTATTATTATGATTATTATGATCATTATTATTGTTATCATTGTTAATATAATTGTCCTAATCATTTCAACATCTCTGTGTGGCTTTCAGTTCTCTGTGGTTCTATCCATTCTGAGGCCCTCAGGTTCAGCCCATTGAAAAACATCCTTCCCTGTGGTCTCTCCAGAGCCCAGCGATAGAATAACTATGCAATATCAGCTGTATTTAGCTCCTTAAGGGCTAGGCCAGTGTTGCATCAGGCAGCCACTCACAGCTAAATCAACATAACCTTACAATGGGGTAGTTGGAGTGCAGAGGAAGGGGACAACCAAGTGGGAAAGACAAAGGGGAGAGAACGATAGAGAGAGAGAGAGAGAGAAAGAGAGAGAGAGAGAGAGAGAGAGAGAGAGAGAGAGAGAGAGAGAGAGAGAGAGAGAGAGAGAGAGAGAGAGAGAGAGAGAGAGAGAGAGAGAGAGAGAGAGAGAGAGAGAAAGGGGGTGGGGTCCCTTATAGTGCAAAAGCCCTTAGCTTTTCACATCATACAGCGTTTTTACTGATATGAAGTCACAGCTCATGCTAAGCTCTGAGCTTGAACAGAAATCCTTTCGCTTATCCTCAGATCCTACATGAAATACTGTCAGATGTTCTGTGATCCTGGACTCTGCTGCAAGACAGACAGGCAGGGAAGGATAGAGATGAGTGATACTCTGCCACACTGCCACATGTGTGGGCGTGTGTGTGTGTGTGTTCACATGGGTTTGTGTGTGTACATGTATCTGTCTGTCTGTGTGTCCATGCATGTGTACGTGTGTGTGTGTGTGTGTGTGTGTGTGTGTGCGTGTGTGTATGTGTGTATGTGTGTCTGTGTTAATTGTGTGCCTATGTTTATAATTGTTGGTTTTATTCCGCTTCCAGGTTTATCATTTTATATGTTTTATGTTGGGGCACAGGGTAATGTTTGAGATGGTCTGTGTGTATGTGTGTGTGTGTGTGTGTGTGTGTGTGTGTGTGTGTGTGTGTACATTCCTCATCTCTGGATCGCTCTAAGGCACAGACAGGAAATGGAGCCGTTGCATTTTGTTTTGCTTCAGTGCTCCGCCTTATTAGAGAGGAACAGAATCGGCATTTAATAATTACTGGAAAATTGTGAGCCTGCTTTCATTAAAATTAGGGAGATCACAGGATGCATTAACGCAATTATTTAACTTAAAAGCAAGTTTATCTCATCCGTCTGTAATGTGTCTCAGGATGCGTTCGCTCAGCCCTCCCGGTCGCACATGTGGTCCATAATATTTGAACGTTATGGTTTTGAGAAAAGCAAACATGTCTTTGTACCCCCGCCGCTCCTACTCTTTCTCTTTTCTGTCTGTCTCTCTCTCTCTCTCTCTCTCTCTCTCTCTCTCTGTCTCTCTGTCTCTTTTCTCTTTACTCTCTCTTCTCTCTTTTCTCTCTGTCTCCATCTGTAATGTAAACACTTTTATGCTTTGGTGTGTTTTTTGTCGGTTCTCTAACAGATGGACAAGTGTTGATACATGAGCATGGGTGACCAAGCAAACGCACATCCGAACACACTCAGACGCACACACACGCACCACAACATAACAACATACACATGATTGTGTTGGATTTGCCGGGACATTAAGTTTAATGTGTTTGACATTCGCTGAGTAGGAAATAAGTTAGGTAGGCATAAGGTAAAGGAGCCGGGACGGCGTGTGTTTCTTCAATCAGAGCATAGCAGGGACTCATTTTACAGCCCCGTCAGAGCTAATTAGCACCATTGCAGATGGATACAGGTCAGGGCTATGAGGTCACGGGAGGTCAAACCTCCAGTATGGAATGATATAAACAATCATCTATAGACCACAAACCAATCAATCCCTTTTAACACTATCTACTTCCTGGTTGGCTGCACTCAGGGGTCAGGGGTCAATGAAACAGAAACAACCACCTGAGCTTGTTTAGGGCCAAGCTACTACACACTGCTGATTATGACTTGCTTGATGATTTAGCTTTGAATAATCTTTTATCTTTATGTGTGATATAAACAAACAGTAAGTAAAGAATACATGTTGTAGTTTTCTTGCTTTGTAAGTATACATGTATTTACTTTCTGATGATAAATGAATGATAAAAAAACAACACAACGGAATTATCAGGATTCTAGTTATTATTAAGAACCTAACGTTATAATACTGCATACCGAAAACGGAATAATATTAATCAAATCATAAACACATATTCAAACCATAATTATATAATCATCACAATAATTATAATACTGATTCTGATGAATAATACAAATAAGACGTGAATATTATACCTTTTTTTTTAAACAGAAGAGAGACAGAGACAGACTGAGCAGCCAGAGAGAGAGAAAGAAAAATAGGAGAAGAAGAAGGGTGAAAACAAATACGTGGTGAATTAAATGAGCGATGCCTTTCTCGTTACGGTCCGGTCCTCTTTATGGCCCACCACTAAGAGATGATGTTCCCATGACCTCGCACAATACACACACATATTATTCAAACCTGCCCCAATGAAATTCCTGCAAATAAAACCTTTGTGCTGGGCAACGGCTAATTATTTGACAGATTGTCCCCCTGCTGGCTCAAGTTACAGTGTGGAGTGGCCGTGCTCAGGGCCCTCCCCCCGACACAGAGAGGGGCCACTTTGAGAAAATCCCAGAGGGCCTCATTCTTTTCAGGAGATTATATATTTCATCCCCCACCCCCAAACATCTATCCATCCAAAATCAGGGGAGCGTGATGTGTGGTGCGTGTGCGTGTGTGTGTGTGTTTGTGTGTGTTTGGGTGTGTGCGCACATATGTGTGTGATATGTGTGTGTGTGTGTGTGTGTATGTGCAAGAGAGAAACAGAGACAGAGTGTGTATGTGCGTGTCTGTGTGTGTGCGTGCGTGCATGTGTGTGTGTATGTGTGTGTGTGCTTGTGTGAGAGAAAGAGAGAGAGAGAGTGTGTGTATGCGAGAGTGAAAGAGAGAGAGAGAGTGTGTGTACAGGGGGGTCTGCATGTCAGTGACAGCAGTCATTTCATAGTTTAAAGGGTCCTCTCAAGCAGAAATATTTAATCTTCCCTGGAAAATAAGGTTGTCGGGTGGAGGGCTTGGAGAAAGACCTGTCAACCCTTGTTTAATATTCCCAAACGTATAAAAACAACACATGTCAAAATGTATTAGACAATGTTTGCACCACCTTTGACATTTTGGCATATTTTGTAAATATACACATATATGTAGATATATATTTAAAAGTGTATACTATAAACATATGCATGTTTTTATGAGGCGATAAGAGGTTCATTTTAAATCAAGATAACTAGCATGTGGTAGAAAAACCTTTTGTGTTATTTTTCCCCAAATGCCAGCATTTGAAATCATGATTTATAAATAATCTATTCGGTACTATAGTAGTGTAATACTATAGTGTAATAGTGGTGAGTCAT